>WBMZ01012318.1:0-176567 GCA_013400975.1 Atrichornis clamosus
CGCACAGGGACACACCTCGCGGCGGAGCGGCCGCCCGGCCCGGCCCCGCGTACCTGCCCGGCCGCCCGGGAACGGCCGTGCCGAGCGGGGGCGGTCACGGCGAGTCGGGCCGATGGGCGGCCGGTGGGAGCGGGCAGCGGGCGGGGAGACTGCGCCCTCACCTCCAGGCACATCTCTTTAATAGCCCCGGGGCTCATCACTAGGAAGGGAGAAGCTGGCACCAAACCCAACCCAGTCCTGCCATAAATTAGAAACTGGGATTCTCCCCACACACCAACAAAGGTTTTCGTCTGAAATGCATTTTCAGTTTATTACAGTGTTTTAGGATAAACTCCCCAGGAAAGATATGAATGTGGTTTATACCAATATGTTGCAAGCCAGCTTTTACTGTCCCTTGTCAATCCGTAGTTACATAGGATGTGTCCAGTGTGGGAAACCCTGTCAGCTGTAACCCAGAGCTGTAGGGTCAGAGCTCAGACCTGCACTTAGGCTGCCTATTGCCACTGCTTTAAAGGCATCCCTTTTATCTCTAGTGCCCTGTGGAACGGTCAATAAGACAGATAGCTCAAGTAACGCCTTCAAGAAAACTTCAGTGGCATAACTTGTTCCAGAAAAAGAACTTGTCTAGCTTAACTTTATTATTTAGATATATCTAATACAGACTTTGTATCTCCACAATAATTTAATGCATATATAATACAACAAATGTAAAACTGTATTCATATCACAGATAGCTGAAGTAAAGTATATGAAAACATAAGAGCCAGCCTACTCATTCAAAGTAACCATCCCTAGGCTGGTATCTTCTCTCTGACAATGTCCAAAAGTAGAGATATACGTAAGAGGTATAAAAACGTATAAGCCACCATGGAGTGGTCTTTTCTTTCTGTTTTCAGTTCCTGAAGTGCAGAGGAAGAGCTCTCAGGTAAAAACTGTCCATTGCAACACTAACAAACACAAATGTACCTCTTCTTTCCAAATTTGTCAAATAGTTTTTTGAGCTGCTGCTACTTGTGGTCTCCGAGAGTGGCAGGAAGGTCCCAAATGTGTACAAAGGCTAGACAGGAACTTACTCTCAACCACTTTGAATCCAGTGCTTAATAATTTTACAGGGTACTTGAATTTTCGTCATCTAAGAAATAGTGAATTATCATGTCCTATTTGTTTTCATCATACCATTCATTTTATAGACCTCTCTCACATGATTTGAGAACCATCATTTTTTCTGAACTATGGAGCTTTGGTCTATTATTTGTTTCCAAAACCCTTTGAGTTGGCATTGCTCAAAGAAGCAGTCCCACCAGTCCCTGTTGCTCTTTCCTGTCCTTTGGCCACACCCTCTTCTTGTGCTAGGATGCAGCAAACTCGATGAGTGTAACCCAACAAAAGTGATTAATTTTACTTCAGATCAGTTCCCCCACTGAGTTGATGCACAGCTGCACAAACACCAAAAAGGAGAGGTTTTCAGGGGTGACAGCAATTAGCTGCAGGCAAAGGAGCGTGGGTCTAAATTCAGCAGCAAAGCTGGCCAAAATGGTTTATGAAGCTAGAGCTGCAGACAGAGCTTTCCTCAGACTGGCTGCCACTTTTGTCCCTCTGTCGCGTGTCCCCCTGCCCACATCTACAGATGTGGCTGCACTGTTTCAGCTCAGTCACCCGGCAGGAAACTCTTGGGTTTTTTTAGTGTGTGTGTGTGTTTCCTACCAGCTTACTGTGTTGAACCAGCTCAGTGACAGCCTAAAGAAGTGTGTAGTGGGATTGCAACAGTAAATCCATAGTCTACTCTGGGACTTCAGCCTGGACCCCTCAGGCAGAAACCATTTCCCATCTTTATTTTCATCTTGCAATGTATCTTTTCTATTTATACTTCTTTTCAGACAAAGTGGATAAAACTACATGTGGTATTCAAGATGTGGTTTTACAGCAACACTGTCCAGCTTCTTTCTTACTTCTGTTTTTTTCTTGTTATTTCCAAACATTGTATGGGTCCCTTCTTTACCTGTTCTTTTCAAAGATCTATGAACCAGAGATCTGAGACCTCTTTCCTGAATGGAGTTGCTGTTTTATCAGTGAATATAGAAGGTGAGGGTTGTCTTTCACGGGTGCATCGCTCTGTGTTTCTGTATATTAAATTTCACTTGTCATTTCTGCCACATTAAAAGTGTTATCAAGTGATACAGCCAAACTCATTGAACAGCTTCTTGCCACCAAAACAGGTTGTCCCACTGTGCTTTCCCATTATGCTTCCACCTTACCTCTGGATACACAGTCTTTGTATGCTTTTGTTACTGATGTGATGTCTCAGCAAGTCAATTCAACTCACTAAGCCAAGATGGAAGTATTTCTTTCTTTTCCTAAAAGTCTTCTGATATTCTTGAATACCAGTTTAAGATTTGTCTGTTCAGATGAATTTTGTATTCTTTCCCAACTGACCTCATGGCATTAAACTTCTCCATAAAATTTCTGAAGATGTTGAACAGCACAGATTTTTGTGGGTTCTGGAAACTGCATTATATTGTGTAATCTAATGATGAGTTTTCTTTCTTTCAGATGGTTTTTTATGCTTTTCTGTTTATCCCATATGATCACACTTTGAGAGTTTATGGTGAAAGACCAGATCAAAAGTTTTTTAAAATCCAAGTATCTAATATTATCAGAACCATCCTTATGTAAATAAATATCACTCCTTGAATCTTAAATGGATTTGCAAAACATGACATCCTTCTTGCTATGCAATGCTGATTCTTCTCCAACATATCATTCAGTTTACCAATTCTATTCTTTATTATGTTTTCCAGTAAGTTGCTTGGCACAGACATCAAACGCTGATGTCAGTGAGCTCAGGAGTCCTTTCAATATTTTCCATCTTCCATTCTTCTGGCATGGTAACATTTAAGGCAGATTTAAGCACTGAGTAGCATAAAACAACAGTTTCATTTTCTTCAGAATTCATAAATTTATACCATCTGATCCCAGCTATCCCAGTGAGGTCTTAGAGAACGTGAAAAATAGGATAGAAAAATAATGCTGAATATATTAAAATGTTACATGAAAACTGCTTGTACTCTCAGCATGTCCCACTTTAGACAGTCTTTTGGTTTTAGAGTAATCTAGGCACAGAGGTTTCCAGATGTAAATCGGAACCTGTAGGATTAGTTCCCATTGGTTTTTAGACACTAACAAGAAATATGCAACAACTTTAACAAATTTTGAGAGAAGTGACTAAAGATACCATGAGAAGGTGTCTGTTAAAGACCAAAAATAAAAAATTGATTCATCAGTTAATGGAACTTGAGACACTTATTCCAAATTCTGATGAGTGTCCATTGTTTCTCCTACCTTAATTAATCCCAAAACAAAAACCAAGGTAGCATTTGCCTTTCAGAGCAAACCAGTGCACAGTATGTAGTCAAGCCGCAGAGGTGTAGCAGAAGAAGGTTTAACTGAGCAAAGTTCTTTTAGGTTCCCACAATTAATTACATTTGTAGGCACCAAATTCTGGAATGAAACTAAAATGTCCTGAAAGGAGCCTATAGGCCTCACAACTTTAGAGTTGAAGAAGCAGGGCAATGAAGCTGGTGAAGGGTCTAGAGCACAAGTCTTACGAGGCACGGCTCATGGAGCTGAGGTTGTTTAACCTGGAGTAAAGGAGGCTCGGGGGGACCTACAACTGCAGGTCATAGTGAGGTGGTGTCAATCTCTGCTCCCAGGTAACAAGTGACTGAACAAGAGGAAACGGCCTCAAGTTGTGCCAGGAGAGGTTTAGATTGCATATTGGGAAAAATTTCTTCACTGTAAGAGTGTTCTGGCATTGGAACAGGCTGCCTACAAAAGTGGTGGAATCACCATCCCTGGAAGTGTTCAAACAATGCGTGGATGTGGGTTTTGAGGACATGGTTTAGTGGTGGACCTAGCAGTGCTGCGTTAACAGCTGGATTTGATGATCATAGAGGTTTTTCCCAACCTAAACCATTCTCTGATTCTATATTGCACTATGGAGAAGAGGAGGGAATTCCCAAGCCCTTCCTTCCTTCCTTCCATCAGTCCTCCAGCCAGGGACACTATGGTATGCATGGTTCTTGACTTCTGAAGGACTGCCTTTTCCATGTAAAGTACTTGTTAGACTTCCAGGAAAAATTGATTAGACATGTCCTATGAGTTGTCCCACACTGCCAAAGTATCTCAGATTTTAGGGACAAGTGGCTGTTTCATATGCTCCTTCCACATTCATTTCCTGTTATTTTTCCGTCAGAAGTGCTCGAAAGGTGTCCTATTTTTTCTTGTATTCTGTGAGTAGAGAGGAGTAGAAGGATATGAGATTACATCAGAATTTTTAAGAAATGAAATGTTTGTGGAAAGCAGCACAATTAACCAGAAAATCCCTGTGAGAGTAAGAGAGCTAATTCCATGGTCCTTGACCTGAATGTGCTACAGGCTGGCCATATGCCAAATATGCTCAGCACATTAAGATCTGGAACTTGCTGCTTAGTTGTGAACTATAATTCACAGGCTGATGCCAGGAAATAAACTGGAAGTTTCAAGGACAAGGAAGTTCTGTACTGTCATCTTGTTCTCTCCGTGCCTGTCTTGGTTCCAGGTGAATGAGATTTCCTTTCATTAGTGGCCAAAATGGTAACTGAAAATGGCTTTAGGCTCTAGCAAAACCAGATTGCTTATTTGGGCAGTGGCACTCCCTCTGCAACAAGCAAGACAACGAGCAAACTCCTGGGCAGAACGTGCCACTGTCATCCACAGGTGAACTCTCAGACTGAACGGCCCCGACCAAAAGCATCAGACCTCTTGCCATAGCCTACAGGACATCATGGCTCCTGGTTCTTATATATCTCTGCAGGTCATGGGAGGGTTGAGATGGGGATGCAGGACCAGAGGGTCTGTTTTCTGTGCAATCTGAGTCATCGTGATGCACTGAGCACCTGGAGGTAGGGAACCAAATGCACCTATTTTATTTGTCAAGACAAGATGTTGTGGAGAAGATGGAGAAACTGGAAGAGGTTCTTCCATAACTGACCCTGCTTTTCACCTCTTACTCCCTTTGAAAAGAATAGCTTTGCTTTCCTCCATTTTGGAAAAGACCTCTGGATCTCTGGGATCCAATCGTTAGACGGTAGAGTTAACTGCGTTGTGGAGGAAGCTCAGTTCCTTTACCACACACCCGCCTCTGCATGTCTGTTATCCAGTTGAGGATATTAAGTTGTAATAGATTTCTTGCTTGAGGATAAAGCACCCATTGTACCATCACGAAATTCTTCTGTAGTAGCTCCTTATATTGTCATTTGGTGTTCAAATTTTGTAGAGGTTGAAAGATATCTTGATTTTCACCCACATGTGACAAGTCAAAGAAGGGAGCTCACAAACTGGAACTACTGTGGGCAGATGGATTATAAATAATTCTAGGATGTCCCTGACAGGTAATTTACATCAAAAAAGCAGAACCCCAAATATACTACTGTCTTCACACACACACACAAATCTTGACTGTATGGAAAAATCACACAAAATTTCCTTACTCAAACAGTGTCATTTTGAAGAGCCGAGGATTTGTAATTCTGCTTCACTCAAAGATGAAAGAGCTCCTGTAGCAGTGCATGTAGCTTCCCCAGGTGGACCTAAGTTAATGAGAGTAAGCTTGGGTTCCCACACTAAAAAAAATTAAGATTTCTTCTTGTCATCAGCAGGAATTGAACCCAGACTTCAAGACAGGAACCTTTTATGGTACCAATGCAATCCCTACCATCTGGTAGACCCACCTGGGCTTTCTCCTAATGTGCCACTGCTGCAGATGAGCTGGGGCTTTTTGCACAGCTTGCACTTTCCTTTTTGAAAACAACAGAGTTTGAAACATGTCCACATAATTTAACATCTGGCTGTAAAGTGAATCAAAATAAATTAAAATTGTAAAGTGTTTTTACTAATGAGAAGTGAAAATTAGAAGGTAACAAAAATAGGATGTGAGCCTTCTTAAGAACATTTCCAGGCACTCAGCATAGTGTTGGATAGTCTTGCAGCTCCACTGAAAGATGTTACATTTAATGCATATGTGAAACCTTATTCAAAGACACGGATTGATGTAGAATGAAAGTGGTGATGAAAATGGGTGTCAGAAAGATGGGAAATTGCAACCAAAAACGATTAGAAGCCTTGCTTTGGTTCAGGCTATTTTCAGATTCCTGGATAAATTTGAAAAACTACTCTCCCCTCTTCCAAATATAAATCCTTCACAGAGCCACACAAACATGAGTCTTTGTTTAGATCAGGCCAATGCTTTTGTGGGAGAATATGAAATTTCACCCAGAGGTCTCGAATAATGCTAATGGCATAAAATTCCTCTTATCTGGTGTGTTCAAATGAAACATTTTCTAATAAAAACAATCACAGAAAAGGTGCCCTTATGCTGCTTAACTCTTTTCAGTGATTAGCATATATTAACTCAAGAAGAAAAGGGTTAACTTTCAAAATATGCTTAATTTTAGTGATGATGAAATAGATGAGAAGAATGCGTAAATGTAGATTAGAGAGAAAAACAAAGGCTTAGATTAAAAAATGAAGCCAAATGCATGGAGAGAGATATAGAAGAAAAGTTTTTCATCTTTCACACATGTCATTTACTTTAAAAGAAATTTCATAAAAGACTCCCTAATGAGTCTCTCTCTTCAATAAGGGATCCAAACCCCATTTTAGGACAGTGATGCATTATGCTGGAGGGAGAAGGATAAAGCTTCTTTTCCAACAGGTACTAGTCATGCCCATGTCTATATGCTGAACTGAATGACCAGAGGAATAACTTTTGCAAGGGAACAATTTCTCTTCAGGGCCATCAGCTTTCTTGCTGAATGCTCCTCCGCAGCCGAGACAACTGAATCTTGCTTTGAAGCCTTGCACCAACATGGGAGCATCTCTTTCTTCTTCTGCCTTCTCTGATGTCCTCATTCCGAAGTGTAGAAGTGTGCTGAGTTGAAACAAGGGGCATCCTGGTGATGAAGAAATTCTGATGACCTGAGCATGGTTGGGAAAGAGTCAAGAGAAAAGGCAGTGTCAGCAGATAGAGCCCAGTTCTGACTTATTCCAAGGACAAGAGTTCAACAAGCCTGAATCCCAAACCAGACACTCTAAAGAGGAATGAGCTTTTGAATGATGTAAGGTGTTTCATAAACATTGCTAGTAGATAGGATTTGTGTTTTATTAGGCCATCGGTACATCAATATACTATGAGGTCATCATGGTTTCTATTCCTATGCGTTCCACATGTACTTGTTTCCTAGGGGATTTTTAGTTGTTTGATTAAAGCCTAAAAGAAATATAAATCGATTCAAGGGTGACATGAGGAGGAGAAGAGTATTGCAGCAAAACAGTAAGAACAAATATAAGCCCATACAACATGTTCTACCCTGCAAAACTTCACCAGGGTAACATAAACACCAAGATGGCAAGAGGACTTACTGAGACATTGCATGAGTTGCAGCTGTCTCTCCAAGGCAGGAGGGAGGATACTGATACCCATTGCTGCCTTGGAAAGGGACTTCTAAGCAGAGGAGCATGACGCATACTTTGTTGTTCTCATTAAGGCAATAAAGCCCATAACTTAAAAATTGTGTATAAAAAAGAAAATTGGCTTATTGGAAGTGAGTGGCTAAACTCCCAGCCATATAACTCAGTGTAATGGGGCAGTGAGAGACAAGACCATAGTTTTCATGAGATGCAGCTCTTGCCAATGCTTTGTGCTCTTGGGACTCTACTCTGAAGCAGCCTCCATGCATCAATCTGGGCTTGGAAGAAGGGAGAAGAGCTGTCACTGCAGAGCAGCTCCCAAACCCTGATCCCTGGGGCATTTGCTAGTGGTTGGGAAGAGTTGCCTGGTAACAGGAGCTGCTGCCTTCTCATTTCCAGCTGTTAAACTGCATTGAAAGGATCTGAATAATACCAGAATAGAAACATAGCTTATCATTTGCCAGGTTTAATATAACAAAATAGGAGTCATTTTATGGCATCTCTTAATTGTTTAGGACATGTGTCTTTGCAACAGAGTTCTAGCAGGTTCATGTTGCAAAATGAAATCAGTGCTTTCTGTAATCTTTTATTGATCAGTTTCTTGTTCCAATAAGGTTTGTCAGTAGGATGTTGTAACCTGTGGTGTGTGGGAAGGACGGGGAAAAGGTAATAGCAGAGGGGATTGTAACAGAGCAAGACAAGAAATAGACATAACCGAGAAAATAAAAAGTCATTTTTTGGAAAATGTATGCAATTATATGTATTAAAATATCAACATTTATATTTAATTTTTGAATGGAAAATAAAATATCTGATGTGCTGTTTTCTCCATCCAAACAGAAATATGTGCATTTACCTGTTGCTAACAATAACAACAATAACAATAAAAAGGGTCCTGAGTTTAATTCTAAAACAGGTGTTCTGCTTTCTCTTCTGAAGGAGAAATCCTAGCTGTCCAGTTCGAGAGAGATTGAGAAGTTAATGAGGCTTGTTAACATCTTTGTGAGAGACAAAGAAAATAGAAGTGTGGGTCAGGCCAGAGTAGATGGTTATCCTGCTATAAGACGGTCATCCCTGAGGGAAGAAGCTTCCAGATACATTGTTAAGCAGCCTGTATTGACTGCTGTGAAGTTTCCATCTTCAAAAGCTGGAGAAGAGGAAAAGACCTGCAAAAACTCAAAGCAGCAAACCAAAAGCAGGTGTGAGCCATCCTCTGACGGCCAGTAAGTTCTGGGAACAAAAGGTGGCATTGATGTGGGCTTCGGCATGGATGGCAGTCATGGGGCCTGCTTACACTCTGTTGGAGGATTGTTGCCAACAGAAAGGAAAGATCAGCTTTGGTTTCAATTCAAAAAATCATAGTTCAGTGTACTGGTTTTGGCTGGCTAGAGTTAATTTTCTTCATGGTGGCCAGTATGGGGCTGCAGCTGAAAGAGTGTTGATAAGTCAGGGATGTGTGAGCTGTCACTGAATAGGGCTTGCAGTGCCTCTCACCCCACCAGTGAGGGGGCTGGGGGTGCACAAGGCGCTGGGAGGGCACACAGCCAGGACAGCTGACCCCAAGTGACCAGAGGGACATCCCACACCATATGGTGTCATGCTCAGCATACAAAGCTGGGAGAAGGAGAAAAAAAGAGGCATATTCAGAGTAATGGTGTTTGTCTTCCCAAGTCACTGTTACACGTGACATTGCCTGGCTTTCCTGGGCTGGCTGGATACTTGCCTGCTCATGGGAAGTGGTGGATAAATTCCTTGTTCTGCTTTGCTGGAGTGTGCAGCTTTTGCTTTCCCTGTTAAACTGTCTTTGTCTCAACCCATGAGTTTTCTCACTTTTACCCTTTGGATTCTCTCCCCACTCCCAATTGGGGAGAGTGAGCGAGCGGCTGCCTGGGGCTGGAGTTCAACCATGACATTCAGCAACATGTTATTTTAATCAGGAAAATTAGTGAGGAAGAGAGATATGTAGGTGAAGTACAACTTCCCTTTTCAATTTCAGATTGCTCTGAAAGATATGGTAATGTCACAATACATTGCTAGTGAGAGCTGGTTTTGAGCCTCTGTTGTGCTAATTTTATCAAATACAAAACTTTCTAACATTGGTACTTAAAATGGGCAGTAAATATATGTCAAGAAAACACATTTCATTCATGTGCAAGCTGATCTTCAGGCAAATGTATCAGTACTCTCTTTTCTGCAAGAAATCTTTTGTGTTTAGGAAGATAGTGATATTGTGAAAATAAAAAACAGGAGGCACACAAAACTAAAACCAGTCTGTACCCCAATCCATAGATGCATACAAATATGCATATATGTGTATCTCCATATCCACATATGTGTTGTCATGTACCAACATCCTACAAACATGAATCAGTTAAGCTTCTTACAACAGTCCTCTGAGACAGGAAGGTATTATTCCTGTTTACAGATTAGAAAGCTGAAGCCTCAGGGAAGTTCAAAGGTAAAACACAGGAAGAGATGAAATTGACTTTATTTTTTAAAGTCCAAGGTGGAGGGTTTATATCCAAGATTTACAACACCATCTTTTGTTTTTGTTTTTTGACTTGATTTCAAAATTTCTATGGCAAAGAGAGAAAAATCATGGAATAGAAGAGTGTTCAAATAAAAGGAGAAAATTATTGTTTCTTTTTAAGTTGAGTGAAAATATTTCCTTCATCTTAGCTTGTATCAAAGCAGTAATTTTGAAATGAAGGCTGATTCTTCAAAAAGCAATTTGTTTTTGCTATCATTGATGCCAGCTGGGTCTGCAAGCTCTACCACAGGAAGAGGTAAGTGGTTGAGAAAACCTGAATAAATTACCCTCAGACCACAATAATTAAAGCCCTTCTTGGATCTTGAGAACTGGCACCAGACAGACAATGGTCCAGAAGACCCAGTCCACCACCATTGCATTTTGGTGTGGGCAGACCAGTGCACAAAATAAACACAGCAGCAACCCCCTTTTAATGGAATAAACAGGGCAAAGCAGGCCTGGAAGGGCAGCAACCCCTTTCATAGACCGGTGTAGGGGGCAAATTAATCCACTCCCACTGCAGGACACAGGCTGGGGCTTTCCTCAGCCTGTGGTGCCGACTCCGGGTCCCTGAGGAGCACACCCTCACTTCTTATAAACAATGCTGTGAAGCAGTGGAGATGATGGAGGAGGGAACTAAGATACTGTGGTGTATGGAGAAGAGACTCAGTAGGGAATATAGTGCCTCCTACATTAGCCTCTTTCAGAATTTTGATGATTATTTATACATTATATGATATAAAATATACAGTGACAATATACGGTATACAAGGCCCATCCTAACACTGGGTACTGGCCTCTGCTGCAGATTCTTCACTAGTTTACTCAGAAATGACTTGTATTGACACTCTTCAAAGAAAACCCAGTCACCCAGTGGTTTCTCTGTCTATAATCACTTTGCTTTCATCTATGGTTTGGCACCAGCTGCACAAGGAAAAGGCACATAATTACAGTTTGCTTCTAAGTTATCTAACCAGAAGTTCAAAGTCTAAATCCCAGAAATTGCACATTGGTTATAACTAAGGAAAAAATTCAAGTATCCTGTTAAGGAACTAGTGTTAAGCAAAATACTCCTAAGTTAAAACTATTTCAAGAAAAACGCCTTAATATCTGAAAAAAAAATCCCCCCCAAAAATGCACAGAAATGTTCATTATCTGGCTATAAAATTAAGTTCAGCTGTTTTCTTACTAGAGTTTCCCAGTTCTTATTTTTATTGTGTGCATTGTTTATACATTGTGCTCTCGAAATATTTCATTGCATAAATGTTTGGTTTAAAGTAGGAAGGAATGGGAGAAAAACCCCAACAAATAATCCAGTGTATTTAAGGCTTTCAGTCTGTACACATGCTGCAGGGAAGATTCCAGCAGTGTGGCTTACTATATGTCAAGTGCATTTGCTGCCTGGAAACGAAGCTCAGCTTTCCGTAGCATTCACAACTCTGCTGAAACTAGAAGTCGTCAATATGCCCTTCACTTGTGCAGACACCAGCTCTTAGAGCAGGTGCAGTAGATGCACAGCCAGTGCACATTTTGGGGGTGAAGCCCCCTAAATCCCACAGGCGGTATCCTGGAAGCAGGGGACTTGCTGTGTGTGGGCTAAATGAGTTACACACCATGAGCAGAGGAGCTGCCCTTGCTGTGCACTGATGGGGTTGCAGGAGGGCCAGTGCTTTTCAAGGCACTTGGTGGGACTTGACAGGAAAAATGCTGTACCTGCTGCATTGCTTCAGGTAGAAAAGGGCATATGAGGCCAAAACTTTGTGTTAGGTGCCAAACACAGTTAAGAGCCTGTGGCAATGCCACTGGTGTGACTCCTGCAAGTCTGTTAGCCCACAGCACACAAGCTGATATGTGGCCCCATGAGCGTACATCCCACATAGCTATAGATGCTCATTGCACACAGTGAAGGTGATTGCCCTTGGCAGTGCTTCAGTTTTCTCAACCTGGACATAGAACCACCCCAAACATCAGCACACACTTACCTGGGAGGCAGAGGCATAGAACCTCCAGCAGCCCTCTCCTTCCTTCTCTTTCTCTGTGTCAAGGTATCTCCAGGGTGACCCCACAGCCTGAAACCCAGTGGGGTGCCACAGAGGAGCTGCAGCATGAGCCATTCCCATGGGATGGGAATCCCGATCCATGGGATTCCCATTCCCCTGAGCCCCGATCCTCTCTCCCCATCTCTTACTGCAGCAGAGATGCAGTGCCCCATACCACTCCCAGGGGAGGAATGGAGGTGCTCCTCTGATGTCCACGCAGCTCCTCCTGCTGTGCCAGAGAGTGCTGCCTCCACCCCAAAAGTGCACTGCCTTTTCCCTTCCCTGTGTTCCACTTTTAGTATGCATCCCTATAGCATTGTGAAGCTTCCGATGGGAGCTGATAAGCAGATTGCATTTTTTTTCTGTAAAGGCAGAAAACTAATGCAAATTACATTCACTGTGGTTTTTGATGTGTGTGGCTTGATGTTTATCAGCTCAAATATACTGCAGGGAAAGAAATGGCAGGATTGTTCTCCTAGTCCTACATGGAGTTTAATAAGAGAAACTGTGAAACTTTTTGTGTTCCAATGAAGCGTAACTGGGGCCTTCACAACTCCAGAAGTGGGTTCTCTGGCCAAATTAAAGAAAGTGGAGAATTGCCAAAGAAAACATTTTTGTCCAGCTTAGCTTATCTGATATTACCAGCATGTAGTGATACTTTATCGTAGAGAGTTATTTCCTCTGTTAAACATAGAAGCAAGAGCAAGTAGGGATAAACAATGCATGCAACCAAACCCCAAGTGTTTAATTATTTTAGCTTACCATGGCAGGAAGCAGGGGCAGAGGGGGAAGGAGATAAAATTAAGCATTCCTCAAAGAGCCCAGCTACTGCTTTCTATGTTGGAATTGTCTCCATCAGAGAAGGAAGCCTGAAGCACAGAGCAAGTGGCTGTCTGGCAGCCAAAGTTCTTGCAGAGCCCCAGTGCACTGTTGCAAAAGAGGGGCCCTCTCTGCACGGTTGGGGTGGGTGACTCGGGATGACCCAGATCTCACAGCTTGGGAAATGCACAGGAGGAATCAAACATCTTACCTGCTTTTAAATGCGTCTGGAGCAGATGTTTGTGTCTGATCACTCACTCCAGGCTTTCCTCATGGCAAGCAGAGAGATGTAGACGCTGTTAAGGACATGGTTTATCTGACACTATTTCGGGTGTCTGGTTTGGGATTAAATGATTCACACCCTAAATACATAACTCATTGATCCAAAGGAGACTACTTCATAGAGGATGTCTGTGTAATAAACATCAATATTTCATCAAACGAGCCATATGTCATCACAAGATTTCCTCCTGGCAGTTGCAGTCAGCCATTTTCTTTGGCCTCTGGGAGCTGTATGTCTTTGGCCACCCAACTGGCAAAGGGAGGAACGGGAAACCCGGAACCTTCCTTTCTTTGAATAAGATCCTAACGCTTCAAAGCAAACCTGTAAAGCTGCACTGCAACAAGGAGGATTGGCAAGGATTATCTCCCCAGATAATGCAGTTTCCCAGTTAGTTACCCCTCTATTCTTGAATCCCATAGTTGAACTATTTAGAGAATTCCAGTGCATCCCAGACCAGAAGCCTCTGAGCAAATCAACACCTATAGAAAAATTTAGAAAATAAAGTTTATGGTACAGTAAATGTTGCTAATTAACCTCTAATAAACCAGCCTTTAATACAGCAGTTTTGTTGCAGGGCTGTTTGTTAGGAGCATAAATTTTTATGCTGTGAAGATAACATACAAAGGACCAAAGGGAGCTTCCAGAATGAAGGGGTTGAAATATGTTTGTGTGGCTGTGGGTTTTGTGAGGTAGCACCCCAGTATCTCTCTACCTGGCAGATAAGAAGTAGAGCTTTGGCTGAATGTCCAGAACAGGTTCTGGGTTGTGAAATCTCTGTGTGATGGAGCAATGACACCTCAGTCAACCTTCAGGTGTGGCTCAGGTAAGGCTGTGACAGCACCCTGCCTCCCCTCTCATTGCCTGGGGAGTAAACCACGAACAGAAACGTAATTTCCTCACTCAAAATCTGCAGGCCACCAGATCTTTTTGCACATAAAAATGTACTTTGACGTGCTAAAATCCAGCTCCTGCCTATACCTTTTCAGTTAAATTGGGCAGGGTGAGCCACAGCCTCTTCCAACAGCAGACACTGGTTCATAAGCTAGGACGTTCATGGGCACAGCAGCAAAAAATGTGTTTGCTAACCCTTATGTACAACAAACAGGTGCTGATGGCAAAAACATGTTCTGCAGAAGGTCCCAAAGAACCTCAAGGCTGAACAGAGAGCTCTAGAGTTGTCTCATTCCCTGCCATCAATCCTTGGATGTCGTCCAAAATTACCTGTGGCTTCTTGAGTTCAGTTGGAACTGAGAATTAGCAAGAGAGTGTATGTAAGCATGTATATATGTAGAGACAAAAAAAAATCACATATAGAGGACTGTATCTTGGTAGCCTACATGAAAGTCTAAGGGAACACTGCAGAAAATATATGTATTTAAGCATTTATGCATTTTCCGTCAGCCACTTGAGAGTCATAGTTTAAATTCACGATGCTGAAAGTCTTGATTCAGAATGAGATCAATGAAAACTGAGCAAAATCTTGAATCTAGATGCAGTCTAATGAGAATTGAGTCTACAACAAATATGCTTATTTCATCAAGATAGGGAGAGTATAGTGAAATCAGCAGAAAGTACCTCAAATCCTAAGTTTCTTAAAATTCATAAAAAACCAAATGATTTGGCAATATAAAAGCCTACTCTAAGGAGACTCTTGTTCTCTTTTGGGGATTTTCTTTACCTAATTTCTAGAATTAAGCTAGAATAAGCCCCTGCAATATATAAGGCTCCAAACCTCACAGGAATTTGTTAGAGGTTTGCAATGGGCTGTGGTGGGACTCATCTGAATAGGGCAAGGTAAAATAAACAGTTCATGGATATTTTTCTCAGTGTGCTTGTAGGCATGTCTGTGTACCATCTAAAACTGAGTCTTGAGAACACCAACAGTTCTGTGGGTGTGAGCAGAAGAGAAACAGAACTTAATCAAACAAGCCAACAGAGAACCTACTCACCATTTCTGTGGAGATATAGCAGTTGCTCCCACACGGAAACAGCTCATCCCCACGTACCATGCTCCACCTGCCAGCTACAGTGTCCCTTCAGTTCAGAGCTCATGTGAAGCTAAGAGAGGGTCATGGAGTATCCTCTGCTTTAAATGCATTTTGACATTGGCCAGTCAACTTCAACAGGTTATTTTATGGGTCCAGTTATAATATCTGCAGGAATTCTCAGGACCAGGCCACCCAGGCTTGCTCAGCCAGCACTGCCATGACCAGCAGATTGACTGCTTTCATCCATTGGCCTAACTGTGACACAGGACTGAGACTGGAAACCAAGGGTCTGCAGTGAGGAAAATAAAAATGTCTAAGGGATGCCGACCGGTTTGAAAGACTTCAAGTTTGTTTACATCCACTCCTTTTTCCTTGTTCTCTGGTACTTTGGGATTACTGTAGCATGGAAACATCTTACAGTGGAAAGGCTGGGCCAATCATGGAAATATATACATTGAATGAGGTTCTGGCATGAAACAAAGGTCTTCCTACCACCAGCAATAGTAGCATGCTCAGGGTTAATTTCACGTGTAGGATTCAGACTTATGCAGCTTGTCTTGAGTCAAAGGACCTTTTGGCTCCCTGCAAGTGTAAATGGGACTGACTGAATTTTTCATCATCCCTGTTTATATTTACACATTCTTGTCTGGTCAAAATTTGGGGAATTTGTGGGTCATTTGTGTTTTGTCTCTGTGACTGCGGTATATTTTTAAAAAACAATCTGAAATGTCAACTATATCAAGAGGAGACAACAGTAACTGTCTGAGATTACTCTAAGCACTTTCCTTCCCACAAAGGAAGAACAAAAAATTTGTATCTGCTTTTATACATAGGGTAATTTATGTAGTCTTCCAGGAATTCTGTACTGTTCAGACAATTTTCATTGTCATTGGGGGGAAACTGTAGATGCTTGTGCCTTTAGCATCTCCTGAAGACTCATATGCAGTTTTGTTGTACACCACGGTTCTCTGTTCTGCAGGTCACTTCAAGCCTATTTCTGATTTTGATGGGACTAATGGCAGTACTAAATATTCCCTTTGGTAGCAAGTGAATACAGGCCACTCATTTGAGTTAGAAAAAGTAAAGTAAACATAACACTTTCCTTCTGAAAATAAATGGAAATAATATCTTTAAAAATGAAACCTAAAATAGATATTTACATAAAGAAAAAGACCATTCTTTATGTTCTTTCAATTTGTATTCATTTTGGCTTCTTCAACAGCAGCTAGTTGTAATGAAGTAATTGAAAAAGAGCATAAATAATTGAATCAGAGTTAAGTCATGTAATACCATGACCTACATATTCCTATTAGGTGACTTGCTACACTTGCATGGTTCTAAGTTGAAAAGAATGTGTGTTTCTCTAGGAACATATAGCTTGGAAAAAACATATAGATGATAATAATTAAAAAGCGTGCAGCTGACCGTGGAAAGAGACATCTGTGAGTTACTGCTGCTGTACTTTTTCTCAAAATCCATCTGTTTACCATAAATTTTCATGTCTGTGCAAGCATATTAAGAGATATTGAGTGATGTGGTTGTCACTGGAATAACTGCAAAACCAACAAACCTTAGAAGAAAGACAGTTTTTCAACATTTTATTTACTATACAGGACAAGCAATAGAACACACTGGTAAAATTTTGAAACTTCACAGTTACAGTGAGTAAGCACTCAGTAAGAAAAGCCCAGTTTTGCAGCAGGTTTCAATTACAACCATAGTGGATTTCAGGGCAGTTACATCAGCTCCTATATGCTGGGTAAATCAAGAGGCTGATTAACATAGATGAATTGTGCAAATAGGCAGCTTGTACTTCTCTCAGTTATTTCATCTCCATTTTCTTCTGTGAGCACACAGATTTCTCAAGAAGCAGTCACTGTTTTCAAAATAGCCCTGTAATGAACTGTAGACAGGTTTTGCCTGTTCAGTGATCAGGTTGTTGATGACATGACTTTCCCTGAGAACCCAGGAGTCTGTGATCATGTTGGCTGTATATTTAGTTTCTCTGTTCAGAATTATGTTAAATTCTTGCCTTATACAGGCACAATTTCTAGTCCACTGTTCAACAGAAAAAAATAATATTAGCAACACAAATATTTTCCCAGTTTAACCACTAAGAAGCAGACTGTGGTGTTTAGAAAGTGTGTTTTAAATGGGAGGAGGGGGAGACTTCGCAAAAGATTAAATTATATGTAATTTGTTAATATTTTAAAAACAAACTGAGAATTGGGAAAAAACCACCTATAGGATAAATATGACATCTATGAGCTTTTAAAAACCCCAGTACAGAGTCCTGCAGGTCTTTAGGACTACAATTGTAAAATCAGTAAACCAAATACCACGATCAATTGCTTATGTAGACATAATCCTCCCACCTCCTTTCCAGGCCTCCTCTGTCTCCATAGTCATTCCTGAAAAACCTCAGCAGCGACTGCCTGCACATCCTTGCAGACAAGAAAGGAATCCCCCTGTGGTGGTCTGGACATCCCAGTGATCTATTTCATCCTGCCATTTGACTCAGGGTGCAAGTTTCCTCTGAGGAAAGAGGAAAGTGAGGAGGAAGCATAGCTCCAAAATGATGTGCTGCTGGTAGGACAAAGTAAATGCAGAGCAGGAGATGCTTTGAGCAAATCTGAGGGCACTGGTGTGTCGCTAGCGAGCCCAGGCAGATAACCGACGACACGGACGGTTTATGTAGATGGAAAACCGACCTCTTTATTAGATTTACACAGGTGCTTATATACCTTAGCACACCGGACTAACATAAGGTCATTGGTTCACTGACCAGCCCCCCACCAGAGGGATTGGCTGGACCCAATAACTCGTACCTCATGTGTTTTCTTCTTTGGTCTCATAACAAGACCATAGTTTACAATACTTCTAAATTGTTTTCCTGCAGTGTCTGTGAGAAAGTCTTACTTTCACACAGACACTTGTCAGGAAACTGAAATCTCTCTGTACCCAGGCCTGTAACATCCACACTGGCATGTGTGTGGTAATGGTGGAGGGTGCCTGAGAAGATGGTGAGATTGTCAAGCTGTCCAAGGTGGGAATCATTGCTGCCTTCACCAGTGCTACCAGGTGCAGCAGTTGAGGCTCATGCAGGTGCAGGAGCCATAAAATGCCTGCCAGGAGAAGGTGCAGCAGCCACAGGAAGACTCCTTGGCTGTACCCCCTTTTTCTGGCCTTCCTCCTCTGCTCTCAGCAAACCTGGAAGTGAGGAGAAGACTGCAGGAGCTGTAGCTAAATGGTGCAGCTGAAATGGAGGCAGGTGGGGTGGCTCTTCCTGCCCACAGGAGTGTCTGTCTATGGCCATGAGCCAGAAGGGCTCTGGAGTTCACAGTGGTAGCAGCAGATCTGCTTTCAGATATGGAAAGGAGTGGGTGGGTGAGGGTTGGCTCCCTGAAGGGTCGCAGGGCTGGTGGACAGCACAGTCGTTGTGTGGGCACTGTGAGGTCAAGGAGGCTGTGAAAAGGAGCATCTGCTGGAGCAGAGGGATAGGGATGCTGTAACCCACTGAGCTATCAAAGGGGAACATGCTGAAAGGACTTCAGTGGATTGAGGACTACAGAAATCTGTCAAAAAGCAGGACAAACTCCAGTTTTGTCATTGTGTGGTTGGCCAATGACTTCAGAAAAATTCAGTGCAATTTCCTTTCCAAAAGATGTTGTTTTGAAGCAGCCTGTGCACTACATAGATTTGCCAATATACTGGCTGACACAGCTCCTATTCCAGAAGAATATATTATTACTTTTTGATAGGAGGTCAAATAAAGAAGGGAATGGACTGAAACTAAATTCCAGTATATTTGTTATTTCCAAGCTCCTAATTGAGAAAAACAGTGTTGCACAACAATTTTTGCGATTTCATCCATGATTGTCCTCTGAGGGATCAACATTACAAGACATACTTATGTGGACAGCCTGGGCAAATATCTCTTTAAAAATTCCATAAGGATGAAGAAGAAGAATTTCTGGAAATCAGTGCAAAACACTGTCCAAATTTGATTTGAAGGAAAAGGCATGTACACAAATGAAACACACAGGAAATTTTCAGACTTCAATGGCAAATCTTGTTTAGCTTTAACATCTGCTCTCAGGTAGGAAGATTCCTGTGCTCCTAAAAACAATATAAGCACCAGCTACAAGCCTGTGCCCTCCCCTACCTCCAGCAGGATCTTGTGGGTTAACTTGTCATTTTTGGAGTCTTCAGCATAATATCTATTCTGCTCAAGAGAAAAGGGCAGGGGGGTCAGCTAGAGCCCTGCACATCTGACTGCCTGCACACTTCATGTTCAGCTGTGTTCTGGACTGCTCTGCACAGCTCTCTGGGGCATGAGCCTGACCTAGAGGCCTAGCAAGGCCTAGAGGCCTTAAGCAACACAAATGTGACACAAGTTCTTCAGTGATCCTTGGCTGTGGTACACGGCCCTTGTCAGTTTAGCTGTGAAGAACCATCCTCCAAGTCCTGCTTTTGTGAAAGGGAAACCAGAGAGCTCCACCCTTACCAGCCCCCCTTGCTGCAGCCACGATGTGCACGGTGTCAGGCAGCACAGCTGGCAGGATTACATGAGCAGCTTCAGGTGACATGGGAAGGAACTGGGAAGAGGCTGGGAGTCTTGGGAAAGACACAGTGATATTTCTTTGGCTGTTTTAGAGTTCTAGTTGTTTTTCTTCTTCTTGAGCTTTCTGGTGTTTTGGGTTTTTTTATTTATGACTTATGAATTCATCTGTACTTGGGACAGGCAATAAGCATAGCCATAAAAATAAAATAAAATGAAAGAAAAACCAGTGCAGTGGCTGGAACAGCACCTGGGGAGTAGGATGCAGAAGGTCACCAAAAAGAAAAAAAAACATGTGGAAACAGACTTTGTTGACTCTTCTGCTCCCAGAACAAGCTTGCGTTATTTTCTGGGACTCTTTCCCTCTTATTATTTTCCAGGCTGGCTAAATTTCTCGGTAACTCTACAAATGTAGAAGCAAACTGTGTCTACAGGAGCACTTCTGTCTCGGCAGTCCCAGAATCACACATGCTTGTTTTTCCTTCCAGCACCACCAAGCAGTCCTAAGTCACAAAGCTGAGTCACAAAGCTGAGGTTATTGCTTGAAGTTTTGCACAGTTCGGCCTATGCGTGCCTGGAGCTTTGCAACATGAGGATGTCACCTGCAAAAAAATCACCAAACCAAAAAGGCTTGAGGCATCATTGTCATGCACTGCTGGTAGTCATCTGTGTCCCACAGATAAAGAGTAAAAAATGTTGCCAAACCAGAAGATCACCCCTAGCTCCAGGTGAAGGGAAGGTTGGAATCCTCACAAGTTGTGAGAAGCACCTACAGAGAGCCTGGGGCAGGATCTATACCTCTTCTGAGTGGCAGTTCTCTACTATAGTCACAAGCTGTTGTGAATTCACCTACTTTTAAACCTACCATATAAACTATCCTTAAATGATAGCAGTTTTGGGGCAGCATTTACAGGGAGCATTCACAAAGTGTTAGGGCAACAATACCTAAAGGAAAATTTGGGTTTGCTTTTCCTCCCAGGTGGCAGCTGCCAGCTATGCACAGCTGAACGTGCAAAAGTTCAGCTCCAGTCTGCTTTCTGCTGAGGTTCCCAACACTTACCTTTTTGCCATCCAGTAAAGAGCATGTTTAGCTTTACCTCAGGCTACCTCATTGTGTAATCTTAGACATCTTTATTCCCTCAGGCACAGCCCATGGCAGCAGACGCAGTTTAGAGGAACTATTATCTCATGCACTGGAAACTGCATCATGCTGGGCATCTGGTCCCCATGGTTCCATCCCTGCTGATGCTGCTGAGATTCCTGTTTATAAGTGCTGCTGGTGCTGGAAAGCCCACCCCAGATGTGCACCCCTTGATCTGTAGCTATTGCAGCTGGGCTCCCACTCCCCATTGCTCTGTGTCACACCAGGATCAAGTTTGTCTCGTCCCAGCAAGCAGGAGGAATAGCTATTTCTCTCCTAGACATATACCGAAAGACTCCTAATTCACAGTTAGCCTCAATAAAGGGAAAAGACTGAAAAACTGCAATATTAAGTATTTCACCTCAGGGAGACTTCATGGTTGCCAGCTTCTCCTGGGAATCCATCCTGACCTACAGCTGCTTTGGTAGTTGGCTGTCATTCTAGATGCAGATGTGGCCTCATTTACAGGAACAAGAATCAACACCACAAATGTTTACAGTGCGATAAAGCCTAAGGAGCCCTCCATTTCTCAGCATTTTCAAGGCGATTGGTAGTCAAAAGGCACCACTGACCAGCCACTCCTATCTGTCAGACTGCTCTCTGCTATGCAAAAGTCAGTGATTTCTGCTTATAAGCAGCAAAAAGAATTACTGTTTCTGACTCAACTGAGAGTATTTTGTCACATCTGATTTTGCTGGAGGCTCCAGCCCTTCACGCCAAGTTATGTTATCACACAGCAAGAACAGCTAAATAGCCCCAGATGGCCTGGTTGGTTCACATTAGCCTCCTAGGTTTTTAGCAGCACTGTCACATACCCTGTTACTCTTGGACAACGCAGAGATTGCTTTTTTGAGCCAGGTTTGTCATCAGTCTAGGTGGATGCTCCAGGGCTCTGTTCTGGGACTCGGCGCGCTTTGGCTTGGCGTGTGTTTAAAGTACTCTGGTTTTGAATAAATCATATCCCTGTGTACTACCATAAAGGAATGTGGATGATACTCTTGTGGTTATCCACAACATCTTTGTGGAGGTTTTGGGAAGAAAAACAAATAGCACCCTTCCAAATATTTTGAAATGCTACCCCTGACTGTGAGGGAGAAAAAGTTTAAAGAGAAATTAAGCTGTCATGGGTTATTTGGACTAATAACCACCAGTAGATGAATAAGTTAGCTTCTAAAAATATTGCTCAGCTGAAACCTCTGTGGCTTGTTTAGGGTTGGGGTTTTTTTTTACTGATCCCTGAAGTAATGCACACACTGTAAAGACTAAATATTCAACAACTTGATAGGCACTGTTTAGCTCTAAAACACAGTTTCATCACACAGATGTTGGCCTGCATGAGAAACGTGGCAAAATTGGTACCTAGTACTGTGGAGAAGCATCATCATCCATCACCTTTAAAGGTGGCTCATTTTATTGGTGTCATTTTTTTTAGTGGAGCAGACCACTCCAGCTGTGGTCTCAGCCAAGATAATCTATCTGCAAAAGCTGAACTGCAGAGATCTCAATGTGGTATAGTATAACAAATTTGCTAGATTTATTGAAGTGTTAGGTTTGGAATTTGCTATCCAAGTATTCCTTCAATGGAACGCAACAGATACTTGGACAAAAGAAAAATCTGGTCTCCATTATGTGCAAGTGCTATGTCATAATAAGTTGAAATAGGAAGACACCATCCTTTTAGTTCGGTTTTGGTCATTATGACTATATCCTGCCATTGATCTATATCTGAGTCTCCAAGCTATGTCCATTAAAAGGCCTGAAAACGCATCAATGGCAGGATACAGCCCTTTGTTCTTTCATGTTACAATCACAAGGAATTAGAATGGGATCTGGCTCCCAGGACTCTGCATTGGCCTGCAGCTTTATGAGAGTGACTTGCGTCCCTCAATGAGGAAAGCCTTTGGAAAAACAAGCTGCCATCTGATAACTTCCAAGCTCTGATACTGCCAAGGAGAAATTAGCTTCTCACCATACGAGCGTAACAGCCGTTGGAGAGCTTTGGTGGTGGTTTGTAGTTGATAACAGTGTGTTCTCAGATCCTTCTGGCAGCACTTCTTGACCCACCTCCATTTATTATGTTTTGATCCCTCATCAAACATATGTTTGATTTCCCCAAGTGCTCTTGCACACTACCTTAGCCCTGTGTATGTGTGCTTGGCTGGAGAGTGACAGAGAGGAGAGCTCTCACCATGCTTTGAGTGTCCAAAGCTGCCTGGCAGCTTAGAGCTCTGCAGAGTCCTTAAATTCCAAACATCCTTACCACATACCCCATAACCTTACATCTTCTGTGGCTATGCACTGTGCAAAAGCCAGTGGTGGACACGCCCTTGGTGGTCCAAAGGAAAGCTCTTTCACTCCAATGTCATGGCCAGAACCTTCCAGTGCCAGGAAGGGGTAGAGCTAGAAATATTTCAACCCTGAAACAAGTGGAATACATTTGTTGTAGCCAGAAAGCATGGTGTCAGCTCACTAAAGCAAGATTTGATCTACTGTCATAAATGTCTCTTTAGAAATAAATCTTGCCAATAATGAGCCAAAGACAGGTAGCAGCCTTGCAGTCAGTGATTAAAACTGGTTCCATGCACTTCCATTCACAACCCACTTGATATTTTGCATCTAATGCCAACCTGAAATCCATTAAAGCTCTCAATGTACTCGACGAGGAATAATGGTTTGGAATTTAGATCAAATAACTCAGACCATTTTTCTAAATACTTTCCTTGCAAAAATTTACTTTCATCCAGAACACTCTTGAGAAAATTATTTAGGCATCGATTCTGACTGAAAAAAAAATCTCCTCTATAGTTTTGCAGTCTTGGGGGTAATTTAATATTGAATACTATTAACAGATCAGGTTATAAATAAGTGCCCTTTTTAAAACTAGCTTCTGCCACTAATGGCAGGAATTTAAATGAAGATTTTATTCATACAGGACAAACACAAGGCCTCAAGACTGCATTTTTATACATATTATATAATTAAAAGGGTCACAATACCCTTCCAGAAGTGTTTTACAGTTAGATACTTGATAGTGAAAGGAGCATAATTTTAATGATGATTTTATGAACAAATATTTTCTAATCTCAGAAAATTTGCAACTTATTTTTGACACTTTTTTTCTCATTTATGTATGACGTTAACAGATGTGAAGAACATTGCAGTAAAGAAGTATTCAGAGCAAAAGCTCTTTAAGCATAACATTATATGATGCTCAAAGTGATTTACAAGAGAAGACTGTTGTACTGCTCTAGTGATTTCTCACATGGACTTTTATTCCAGAGGATGTATGACTGACCAGCCTGCAACTCCCAATTAACCAATACCAATATATTGTCATGTACAACTGTTAATGTACCTACCTTAAAACTTTTTGTAGTTTGAAACAACATTAAAGTGAAAGGTTCTTAATGTAACTCTTTCAAAATAAAGAATTCTATTTCACTGTCAGTCACAACCTTTGCATATAACAGTCAATGTCAGGCTGACAGAGGTAATGTGCAGTGCTGTAGAAAGTGGAAAGCCATTTCAAAGCTGTCTTCTTGGTCAGGTGCAAGGTCCAAACTCGCTGGAAGAGGCAACCAGCAGGGCATACCTGGAGCTCAGTTGGGTTCACCACTTGCCCTGCCTCTTGACTCTTGCACGTTTATTTCTGCCATCCCCAGGTCCCTGCTTGCTGTATAGTTCATATTCATACTGTATAGTTAGTTTCCTTTTGCTCTTTCTTTTGATCACTCCGGAAGGAAGAATGTGCTGCCCCCAAGGGCTGAAGGCAGTGAGACCTGAGCAGCACAGGTGCAGAGCTGTAGGTTGGCTGGGAGCTTTGAAAACTCCAAGCCCACTGCACATCCTCCAACTTGCACCCTTTTCAAGCCTTTTCCTCCTGGCTTGTTGAAGAAGCCTGTGAGAAGAGCAGGAACAGTTTGAAATTTGAACACAAAGAGGCAAGTGAGGGGTTCCAGAGAGCACATGAGCTTGATCAGTAAAACACTGAGCTTGTTCCTTTGCAAATCTCCTTCAGTAAGTGAAGAACTCTGAACTCAGTTTCCACAAGAGAGATTTCTTTTTCTTTTACTTGGATAGTGGTTAAAAACAATATTCAGGTTTTATGTTGCCTCCTGCCTGAAGCAACACCTCCCCTGCATGTCCCAGACTGCTGCTGCTGTATGATGGAGAGCCTAAACATAGGCTTTTGTTTTGGACTGCTTACTGGTTTGGAGGCATTTCATGCCTCATTGAAGGATTAATCTGCGAACAGCACAAACCTCGGGAGCTGCGAGTGACTGCAAGATGGACCACAAAGACCAGAACATGAAGAAATGCAAACCAAACAGGATAACAGAGTGTGCAGGAATGTCGCTGACCTTGCTTGTAAATCAGTGCTTGTACATCGTGGGAGACAAGAACAAGTTGTCAAGGAGAAAGAGATAGAGGGAAAACTGCAAAAGGGACTTTAAAGCAAAACTCTTTTTAAGATTTAGGACCCTGGGTATAAATTGAAGAGTGTGAACTAGTAAAGTATATTCGCTTACATCCACCTTGTGAGTCTCGGGATTTTTTCATACATCACACCTCATCATGAGCTGATGCTGGGACTCAAAACTTCCATGTTGCACACACTATTAACCAGCCAGCAATTTCAAAAATATTTTTATTGCTGCTAATTACCCTTCAGGGAAACTGTAAAACAGAGTCTTTATGGCAATCTCTGAGCTGTCTATGCCTGGAGGAAAAATATGAGAATGATTAGCCATGTTTGCTAACCAGAGATCACAGTGATTGTCTCTATGTCCCTATGCCTGACTTGTGCCAGACTGCTTGGGGGATGTTTACAGCTCCCCTTCTCACAGCTATTCTGAACAGTGATACTCACTTGGGAGGGAAAAGAGTCATAGTTCATTAAATATCTTTCTGTTTCTGAAATTAGCACTTCATCCAACCTTCCACCAGTGGAATTCAGTGGATTGAAGATGTCCCAGTTTAAAGTAACTACTCTCTAACTGCAGTGGCTTGGTCTAAGGCAGCCAAGGGTTTAGGTGGGGTGCTATGGGGAGAGGCTGTCCATGCAGTCCTGAGTCCAGCCAGTTTTACTCCTGGTGTCTGAGTCCACCGTATCACCAATCACATCCACGTCACTGGGGTGCTGGGGAAGGAGCTCCTGTGGCTACCTGGGCACTGCAGAGCTGTAGCTCTGTCCTGACCTGGCCTGCCCTGCCAGGGCTAAGTCCACAAGCAGCCAAAAGACAGCTCTCCCCCTGCTCCTTTACCTCTGCCTATACGGGATTTCCCCCTTTCTTTAGTGTCAGCACCGATGCTGGCAACTCCACAGCTGGCATGTGGCAGGAAGGAGTGAAAGAAGAGTGTTCAAATGGCTGGGGCCTAGAGGGGACATTAAGGTGCCTCCATTTGTCACCATATAGATTCCATACAGAGAGAGAGAGAGAGAAGGTTTATAGCTGAAGTGTATAATGAAGTCTGGGACATGCAGGGTGTTCTCAAGCCACACACCTGGCCCTACATCTGCAGAAGAGGTGCTGGCACGTGTCCCTTGGGGTCTGTGTGACATCGTGCTGAACTGTAGCAAAGGGCCAGCACTGAACACCACTGCAGCAAAGAGAGGGGGTTTTTGTGGTCAAGAGGAGGAGGAGGAGGAAAGAAAGAATTACACTCAAAAAAGGAAAGAGAAGTGAATAAAGACATTAGCACAATTCCTTCTAAGGGACTGAGAAAAGGAGAGGTGAAAAGTCAAGCTACTGGGACAAAGTAATGATATCTCGACAGCTGTGCAAATCCATAGAGAGCCTTGCCAGGGCAGGGCTGCCCAGTATTGCTGAGAAAGTCAGTGAGCACCACAGGGCTGGGGAATATGCCTTATCCATGCCATGCTGCCACTCCTGCCCCTCTGAGTAAGCTGCCTCCTCCTCACTGCCCTCAACATCCCTCAAAAGGAGATGCAACAGCAGATTGCTTCCTTCACACTTCTCCTTGGCCTCCACACTGACACTGAAGACACAAAATGCTGGTCCCTAGCTCCACCCATGGAAACCTGGACCTGCTTCTGGCCCCGGCTCAGGGTGGTTGAGGGATGGTGAGTCACCCTCAAGAATGGTGTGAATAGCACCTCATTTTGTGGATTTGAACTGTTGCAGGGCAGATTAAGGATAAAACACTTTCTTTAAGCTTAAAATGACACAATTTTGCAGGATTTGAGTCACACTTGAGCTATTTTAAAACTCTCTTAGAATACTTTGATTTATTTTTCAGGAGTAATAAGTAAGATGGGACAAATTAAAAGCTGTGGCCCAAACAGTGCTGAGCTTGGGTGAGGGTCAATAGAAAAGTACATTGCAATTTTCCAGTTTGGCACATCCTCCTACAGAAGACTTTTGGAAACTATCTTGTACTGGAATGCTCTTTGTGCTCGAGGTTTTCCTTCCACAGCTTCGCTTCTTTTGCAACTCATCAAAGTGCAATTTGAATGAGTATTTGTTTGACTGTGGTGAGCTTGATTTTTAAAGGAGCAAGGCTAGAAAGACCCAAGATCTGGTAAATCCCTGCCAGATTGAACTGCAAAGTGGAATGGAAAGCAGCAATTTTGATTTGAAGTCCCATATATAAAAACCTTTCTATCCAGGGGGATCTTGAACCCAACTAGCCTTCGCTCTTTCAGGAGCCAAAAACTTTTTGCATGAAACCCTTCTTGGAAAGACTTACATGCTTGAGCTAATGTGATCATGCAAAGAAACTTTGTCAGTAACCACAGAAACTGAAAATCAGAATATATCTGCTGAGCCTTAGCTCTGTTTCTGTCAGGAAACCCCCACTTTTGCTTGGTCTGGATACCTGCTCCTTCTCCACCTGTGCTATGTTTGATTGCTGTGAGTACTGATCCAACAGGAAAAAAGGTATCCAGCAAGTGCCTGGTGTTGTTCTTGTCATTTAGGGACTGAGTCCCACCTCGTTCCTATATTACCCACTCCCCTTGATGTCTGGTGGTTCTGGGAATTGGGGGCAGCAACCTTTGAGATCCCAAGCAGTGAACAGCAGTATGTACAAAAAACAAAGTCAGACTACTGACATCCCTCAAGTACACTTGGACATGTGGGTGAGCAACAGTGTTTCCCACAAGTGCTGCCACTGCTGCCAGCTGCAAATGGGTGGGAGGTGCTGGGTTGGTGGCAGGTCTCCTGGCGGGGATACTGGGGATGGGAAGGATGGGAGGGATACTGAAACCAGCCACCGGGGCTCAGGAAGTGAGGTGGTAGGTGGGGCAGCACAGGAGGCAGGGCTGGACACACAGAGAGAAAATGAGTGCCAGCTGAAGGCCTTGCTGGGGTTGGAAGGGCACATGGAGCAAGCCACACACCCACATATCTCCTGCTGCCCACACCACACTGAAAGGCACTGGACCTTCAGGGGTGCTGGGGCTCCATCAGACTTTCTGGGCCAGAGACAGAAGAGCTGGGGGTCAGTTGAGAAAAACACAGCCTGATGCCCTTGGTGTAGTCACTTCAACCCATATTCCTCTGTGCCCTTCTCCCAGATTAGGAGTCTCACAAATAACCCACTCAGAGGGTTATCTTTCTCTTGACAGCCTTCCAGGCCTTAGCTTTGAAGCCACAAAATGCTTCCAGGCAACGTCAAACACAAAGGAAGCAGGTATCTGCTGCTGGCACTTGCCTCTTCATGACGAGCTCTCCAGCATACGGAGGTAGAGTGTGAAGCTGTTGAAGGCGGCACCGTCTTCTGTTCACATGCATTTTTCTGGACTCTGTAAAGAGCAATGACAGAAGTGTTAAAAGAAATTAATTTAAAAGATTGCCAGGAGGCAATTGCAGACAAGCCTCTCTCATGACAAGTCTCAACTTAGGTTATTGATTTATTGTTTGTGCACTACACACCTTCATGTTTCAAAGGCAAGGACAGATTTTGCAGCAATGCCAAAACATGAGCAAATAAATTAAATATCCACAAGCAGTTCTGTATGGGAGGTTTAGTCTCAGGAGTGGCTCTGCTTTTGGGTCTTGCCCAGCATGGGCCACTAGCCTGGGGTGCCCTGTGGGATAACCTCATTCAGATAAAATGATGGATTGCTACACAGCCTTTCCAGGGAAGTTACATGCTTGCTAGGGGCCTTTGTCGAAGTGCTATCCTACTGAGAATCATCCCACTAAGGTTTTTGGATCAGGCCCTTCAGCATCCAAGGTTGAAGGAGTGTAGATGAGATAATTTTCAGCAAGAGCACAGGAGAGGAGTAAATGTCTGCATTTCATTTTCCATTACAATTTTCTGTATAGAAATTGGAAGTCCTGAGCATGAGCACCCCCAAGTAATTATGCTTTGTTTCTGAAAAATAAAAAACATGAGAAAAATGCGAAACTGCAAAGTCAGGTCACAAACCAGTCAGGTACCTTCCCCATGAGTAGCTTCTTTCCCATGTTGTTCCCACTTTGTTATCAGCCACTGGGGTGAGATGGTTAGACACAAATCCCTGCTTTCCATGTTCATTGAGTGGATAAGGTCCAGGCTGGTAGAGCCTTAAACAGTAAGACTTAAACGGTGGTTTGTGATCAGTCTTGCCAGCCTCAGAGACAAAAATATAGCTGAAATTCTGATTTTATGGTAACGGGGGGCCTGAAGTCCCTGTATGCAAGAGATGTCAGGTTGTAATTTTAAAAGCCTACCAGTGCAATAATGAACAGAATAGAAAATATTATTTCTGTCATTCCAGCACAGGTAATAAACTCTTTATGGACGTGGTAAATTCAATCCCAGACTAATGCAGTAATTCAGAAAATAATTCACAACAGCCAGCA
The DNA here is from genome assembly GCA_013400975.1 of Atrichornis clamosus. Taxonomy (NCBI): domain Eukaryota; kingdom Metazoa; phylum Chordata; class Aves; order Passeriformes; family Menuridae; genus Atrichornis; species Atrichornis clamosus. The sequence goes on from WBMZ01012318.1 coordinate 29,681, forward strand.
AAATCAGACAAAGTTCCCTTTGACTTCAACAAGGGCAGGATCTGTCCCAGAGAACATTGTAGCTTGCTTTGGCCAAAGGCTGACAGTATTTATTCTCACGTTTTCCAGTGGAGAGAACCACATAAGCCCTTGCTTACATCACGGTGCCTCAGTGCTCTAAGGCTGATGCAAGAAAACATCTGCTGAAGAAAACATGAGAAGAAAGGATGGGACAAAGCGGGTCTGATTTAGATACTGAGCTCACTTAGGAGCTTCAGCTGCCCACTAAAGCTACTCTCCAGCAGTGAGTGCCAAAGTGCCCTGCAGAGCTAAATGTGACTTTGCAGGTGGGTCCACACAGAGGACCTGCCAGGCAGGGAGCATGGGTGTGTGAATGAGGCCATGGGTGTTGGCCCTACCTCCAGCTGCGGTGGCAGCTGAGCATCCCCTGGGCAAGGGCAGTCCCCTGTTCCTAAGTAATCTCTTTTGTGATAAAACAGTAAGGAGGCAGCGAGAGGCATTTCTATGGGCTACTGGTTCAGTATCAAGGCAGGCAGTCAGAGGAGACAGAGAAAGTATTTCTTTTCTCAGGCCCTCCCAGAGTGAAATTCTGGCCATAGCGAAGCCAATAGGAATGCTGCCACTGCCTTCCTCTGAACCATGACTTCACCCCATAGGTATTAGTTTTTCCTCTCCTCCCAAGACCAGTGCAGATATTAGAAAACCACACTTATCAGGGTGCCGCAAACCTGGTTTCTTTGTCAAGAGGGACATAATGAACCTAAGAGAACAGGCTGAAGAGCAGCGAGGATACAATGCAATAAAGCACAAATAACACAAGGTGGAAAAGACTAAGAAAAGCAGATTTGGTCCTTGGGAGGAAATAACATTGTGTTCTGCAAAAATAATCAGCTGACACATGCAGCTTAAAGCACTCTGTGAACTTTGTTTGCTTACAGTTGTAAGCAGTGTCTTCCAGCAGCACCCTGCACACAGAATTGCTGCCTCTCTGCCCAAGAAGCAGCAAATCAGATGACATGATTCATGACCAGCATGACAGACAGAAAGGCCTTTCCTGACAAAAGATCATTTTCTTGCTGAACTAATTCTAAACTCAAACCAAGCCTGAGGTGATAAAAAGAGAGAGATGGTGGTATGTGGCATGGGACTGGGGGGATGGAGATGCTTCTCTCACTTTTGGGCTTTCTCCAGCCTAGGCCAGAAGATGCACCAGGTCTAGCTTTCATGTCAGGATAAGAAGAACACTTGTATTGACTAAAACTTTCCTGTTTTTCACATCCATGGGGCACCAATTCACCTGGTCATTGAGAAGGACCAAGTGATGGTGCCACATATACAACATACATGGTCACAAAAGCACTTTCCACGGGTGACCCTCACAGGCTGATCTCTTGGGCTTTATTGATAATCAACTACATGTTTTAAGGCAGGATGATTATGAATGTCTGGCACTAAGGAAATGCTGCATAGTTAGCATGGCTGCTTTCTCGTAGCAGCTCATCCTAACCTGGAGTTCTGCCTGTTTCTGTTGGACATGATAAGGAGGAAAGGTGCTGTAGTGAATATAAATGAAACCAAACAGAAAAACACAACTGATGGTAACATCAAAAATATGGATTTGAAGGAATGGGTGGGTTTCTGACACTTCTTTTATTGTAGCACAGAGGAAATCAGCTATGTTGTGTAAATTTTTAAAAAAAGGGTTCACACTTGAAGCCTGCCAAATGACCCAAACCCTGTGTGAATGGAGGGGAACCTCCATCGCAGCTGCCATCCCACAGGTATGGAGGGAATTTGGCTCTGTATTGCATCTAGTAACTTGACCTGAAGACCAACATTTTTTACAGAAGAGAGCTGAGGATTTAATGACCTCTCTCAAGACAACTGCCCAAGATACAAATGCATTTACATGCTGCAGTCAAACATGACCTTCTTATTTTCAATGTTCCTTTCATACTTGATGTGCATATGAAGATATGAAGATATGCAGAGGGCTCCACCTGACCATCCTTCAGGACCTTGTACAGACAAGAGCTCAGCACTGAGCCCCTGGCAGGGCTGCAACTCCCTGCACTGACCCTCAAGGAAACCAGCTTAGCTAGTCAATGGATGTGGACAATGTGGAGTCCTTGCTCCTGCTGCCACTAACTTTCTAATCCAGAGGGAAGTTCCTCTGTGTGGAAAGTATTAGAGTCTTTGAACTGGCTTGAATCTGCATTTTACACGGAGGTATTTTATCTGCTTGGAGTTAATGTCAGAGTACTACTTGATAAGAGGGCAGCATTTCAGAGAGTTAGGCTGTGGAATCTGCTCTGATTTTTAATATCTACAATGCACAGGGGATGTAAGCCACGAGCAGGGGAAACATCTCAAACTGATCATCAGGCACATGAAATGCAGTGTCCAGGAGAGGAAGGTCACACGGCAGCATGTCACATCTGATGCTAACAGGAACATGCCTCAATCACAGCTGATGCAGTGGTCCTGCAGAGCAAGCTGGAGGCTCTCAACTGGGTTTTCCTTATGCAAAATGGCAGGGGGCAGGTCCCCAGAGAGTTGTCCTAGCAGCTTGGAAAGGAAGTTTTGCTGATGTAAAAGATCAAAGTAGAAAAGTAGGACTGTCACCCACTGATTCTTATCCAAAGCACCAAAATCCTGCTGGTCCAGTACAATGTAGCATCACATCTTGGGACTGCGAGAAAACATGCCCACAGCACCATGGGCTTGAGCAAGTGGGATCCATTGAGGGCTGTTCCAGGGCAGCATCACACATAAACTCATCACAGCAGGGACAGGAAATATAATTAAAGAAGTCTCTGTAATCCCTTGGGACTCACTTACGCAATTTGGCTTCACTAGTCATGCCCCTAACCTGGGGTCCCAGCTTTTTCTGACTTCCAAAAGAAATCAGGAAAAATATTTAAAGGCTCTTTTTTTTTCTTTTCTGGAGGCTGTTGGTACATATTTAAACAGGAACATTCTTGAAATTTGTGATTTCTGGCTCACACAGGTGAAACCCTTATTCTGCAGCACTGCAGCCTGGGTCATCTTGCAGTGTGGATGATGGTTACCAGAGGATGACTGCCTTTAAAGGGTTCCTTAGGTTCCTTCCTAAGACAGGCTATTGGAAGTCAATAAATGCAGGGAACACGTGCTGACACAGGCAAATGCTTAGGAGTCAGACAACACACGGTTTGTATTTCTTGCTGCTTACCCTCTGTGGTTTGTCCTGTGGGCTTTTCTCGTTTCTTCTTTTTTTTTTTTCATGGATTACTACATCTAGCTTGTTTTAGTTTTCTATTGGAATAGGTATGCCACTGGCAAACAGCGGGATAGAGTGCGCTATTTGCATATTCAAACAACTTCCATTTACACAGTCATAGTAAATGCTCTCTGTGAATGTTCTTCAGTCAGGGGTCCTCAGGAACCCAGATTTATGACAAAGTGTGGTGACACTGGAGAAACATCCTAACAGCCAATTGATCTATACTCACTTCTACAGTTAATCAGCTTTAGTAGTCCTTGTTCTCCCCATTGTTTCAGTAGCTATGAGCACATAAAAGCAGAAAAATTGGAGAAAATGGGAAAGTCCTATTCTCAGCTGTAATATCTTGAGTGGTTTTTTTTGATACCAAAACCAACTGGATCATATTTTGCAATCTAAACTTTACTGTTTTGTTTTCTTAAGCTGAGGCTGCCAGAATTTTGGACTTATGCAAAAGCAGTACAATTACTGTGTCTCTCTGCATCTACACCACAGAAAAGTCAAGCTAATATTAAACCTATCCTCTCCAAAGACTGAAACTTTCTACACCACATGTCAAGCAAGAGCTCCCACAGGAGCAATACTGAGCGTCTTCCGTGGGGTTTTCTAGTGACTTAAACTTGCCAGTTTAAATTTCTATTTCTCAATGTTTTCTAAAAGAAAAACGTGCCAAGAAAGTACTTTGGCTGAGCTCCTCCATCCCAGTGGCTGAGTGAATGTACAGAGCCAGCACCTCTCCTGCCAGGCAGCAGCTCAGTACCTCTCACATGAGCTCAGGAGATTCTTGGAAACTTTGTGTCTCCACAGCCAGGAAGCAAGCCGTGCTGGGACATTGTGTAAATCTTCCTGTAAATCACCAAATGCTTCTCTGAGGTCCCAAAACAGAGGTGAGGAGCCTTCCTCAGCTGACTAAGCTTTCATTTATGTTCAGCTGGGAGGTGATCCTTCCTTAGTCCTCACAGATCCTCCCTTCTAGTGATGCTCCTTCAGCAGACCCAGGCTTGGGGAAAACATCTCCAGGGCTGACGGCTGCTTTTGGGATGCACCACAAAGCTCTGGTCAAACAGAAGCGCTTGCTTACCAATTGCCAAAAGTGATGAATTTCAACCAAGTTGGAGCCTTGTCCACAGACCTGTTTCCCTTCATACCATCTCCTGCTCTGTGCCTCTGCTGGAAGGGAAGCACAGGAAGGCAGAGTGCTCTTAGTGCTGGTGGAAGGTGTGAAGTACTTGCATATTTTTCACAAAAGTCAGAAGACTGATCAGTAGAAAAATCAGAGTCCTTGTGAGAAGGACAGTTCTCCTACTCAGCTCCAAGGACAGTGGCAGTGCTGACACAAAGCTGTGGTTCCTCCACCTAGCTCCTATATGTGGATAAACAAAACCTTATGCAAAATAAAAAGCTTCAAACACTTTGTTACAGAAACTTGGCTCTATCCCTTGGTAGGATTGCACTCCAGGTCAGTTCACCTAGCAAGATGTGTGTACCACATCTCCAGAGGAAAGCAGCAGAAAGACTTCATTTACAGTTGTCTCAACACAAAATTCCCCCAGAGGTGACTATTTTTCTCTTACAAATACTGGGACCTCAAAATCTTGCATCTTATCAGGTCCAAGATGGTGTATATAAGGCTCATTTTGCAATATGCCTCTCTGATCTTTTACAGAATCACTGAGGGAGCTTTTGGCAAACAGAGCTAATTTCTGGTGCACAAACTGGACAACTATTACTCTGTCTGCCACCCCACAGAGAAACTTTCTTGGTGCAATGCTAATTTGATGTAGGAGAGGTGGCTGCCGGTCCCGGAGGAGCTGCGGCCGGTCTCAGTCAGTGAGGAGCCACATCAAGCTTAGCTCTGCAGACTTTGACTTTCCATCTGATGGAAGCTTTGCATCTCCATGCAGCGACTAGAGTTAGCTCGTAAAAGCACTGACCGTGGTGACACAGTCCCACTTCTAGTGTCTGCCTAAAAAGCAGCTGCTGGGGCCTGCACTGTGAGGCCTCATGTTATTTCTGACCCTTTACACCAAAAAGAGACAGCAAAACAAAAACATACCTTTGGGTCGAAGAAGTACCACCTGTGGTTCAGAGGAAACCCAGGGTGGGTGTGATACAGTGTGAAGGCAACCAGTGTGGCTTAAATCTGCCTGGCATGGGGCAGGTAATATCCTGTGGCCTCATGATGGATCCCCAGTCCTCTTTTATTTAGCAGCATAGAAATACTCTGCATCAGGGCTGGAAACAAGGTGATGAAAGGGAATGAGAGGTTCCCATGCCAGATCAATTTTCCAAATCATGAGTCACTTCTAGGATACTTTGGTGCTAATCTTTTTCCAGCTAGTATTGCAAAGAAGACGGTTGGCATCCAACTGGGGAAAGAACAAAATAATCAGGTTTCCACTGGCAACTTATTGAGAGGCCTTGAGCTGTTTGTTTTTGGCTTGTTCTCAATTTTATCTTCCTCAAGATAGGCCATGGTGTTTGTAGGGGCCAGCTGCAATGCCAGCCAGCTGTGGTGGCTGCACCACTGTGGCCTCCTCTGCAGGGAGCTGGGCAACAGAGCTCAGAAGCTGCGCCTGTGCCAAAGAGTCTGAGACAGGTACAACATGTGCTGGGTAACAGGAGAAGGACAAACAGAAACTTTATCTTCAACAGAAGTACTCTGTGGACCTTGAAACTTTTAAGTCTGCACTCTGCCTCCACCAAAAAAAAAAAAAACCAAACCCCGTGTATGCAACTGGATACTTGGATGTACTTGGAATATTTGTCCTGCAGTAAGAGATTCCTACAGCAAGTCTGTCACTTACAGGATAAATTTGAAATTAAAAAAGAAATAGGAGGATGAAGTATTTTTCTCTCTGGCCATGAGGTAGCACCATTGAGCTATTCACAGCAAAACCCAAAACTAACCTGCCTAAATTTTACAAGCAGTGTTTCTGCAGGCACAAGCTGCCTGTCATTTTACATTGACTATCTCAAGAGATTAGGTTTACCACTGTGTTAATTTAGTTTTGGTGATGAGTCAGGCCATGCTGACCTCTCTTGGCCATTTGCCCCCCTCAATGATCTTTCCAATTTCTTGCATGAAATCAGCATTTTATTGACTATGCTCATATCATGCCCTTTACCAAGATGTCTCTGGGCTCCTGGTGAGTGCTGGTGAATGCTGACTCTGCCAGGCTCTGAGCAGACCAGCCCCACCACACAGCTCCCCAGGGATGAGCAGAGTGGGACAGGCTCAGATTGCAAAATGGAAAACAGGAGTTCCAAAAAATATTTAAAGGTTTGAGTGGGGAAACTGAATTTATGCTCCTAGTGATGATTTCTGTATTAAGTATATGGAAAAAATAGATAGAAACAGGCAAGAACTGGCAAATCTATTCTTGGATGGCTATGTTTGATTATATTATCCACCTCTTGCAGACATTGAAGAATTGGAGAAGAGTACAATTTGCTGCCAGACAGAGACATTGTCTGGAAAACATCAGCTCATGGCCCACAAGACGTCCACTTTCCCCCAAGGCAGCTCTCTGCCTTGTTTTTGTGTACTATTGCCAAGAAAATCCGTCGGTCAGAACACTGAAGAAATCCAGCTTGCAGAGATGCCTTGCTGGCCCCCTGCAAGCCCATGGCTGTGAACAACATATTTGCTCCAGTAAAAATGATCTCAAGGAAAAGAATAGAAAAAGAAAGACTGTGATGAAGAGCTATTTCCATTGCAACTGCAAGGTTGATGAGACCTACTAAAAGGCAATAAAAGAAACACTACCCTTAGTGTTTTGAGGAGGCTGCATGAACATCAGATTCTTCAGCCCCAAAAGATAGGAAAAAGAAATGATGCTTTCCAGAGTTTCTAGGGACACAGACTGTGCTGAGATCCAATAATATTTACTTCCCTGTGCAGCACTGCCAAGGGCACTATAAGAGTTACCTAATATTTGATGATGATGATGTATCTGATAGACAGATTTTTTTTTTTTTTCAATGACTGACTTGGTTGCAGCAAGAGAAAGTGTTGTGCTTTTGAGGAATACAGCAGCACTTTCCATGATCATGGAAAATTGCTGGCAGATGTGCACTGGTAACTTGGAAGAAAACCTGTCAGCCCCATTGATGGAGTCAGGGCAGAGAGGGGAAAATGTTACCAGAGAAACACGGAGTAAGTGGGAGATGTTACGCAGCCTACCCACTATTCCACAGCAAACCTTGTGCTTTATAAGATGGAAAATGATCTGTAGTTCCAATAAACACCACAGGGCTGCTGACATGGAGGCAAGCCCTACAGGAAGGAAAGCTATAGTGACCTTGGAATATATTTTGGATGCCTCAGTCTGAGCTGGAGCAGCTGTGCTGCAGACGGGCCTGCACCTCTGAGGACTAAGTGACAGCCCTCAAGGGTCAGCACTGCTCAGACTCTTCAGCTGTCTGGCAGCCTGACTGCATGAAGGTTTGCTCAGAGGGTTTGAAGGGAGGCAGATTTCTCATTTCTTTCACAATTCTTACACTCAACAGACATGGTGTCTTCAGACCACCCTCACTGAAAGCCAGCTGGCAGACGCAAAGCTCACACTTTAGTTTCTGCTAATCCTCTGAATATCTCAGTGAAAAACAGTCCTCTAGCTAAGACACTGCCACAGCTCCAGCCAGTGTTGTTGACAGGTACCAAGCACAGACAGCAGTCACAGCGAGCGAGCATTGCTGAATGCTCACATGTGACAGGGACACATAAAGGTCCCCCAGCATGCAGTTCTCCTGCATCTGTCTCTACGGAATTTAGATTAACAGTGGTGGCAATGGAGCCTGTGGCTAATTTTGTGCCTTCTACCTCAGAGGTTTACAGATGCAGCTCACACTGTCCAGAGGGTTTGTAGGGCTAGTGGCTCTCAGCAAGAAATGGAGTAGGCAACAGAGAAGTCTGGACACTGCTGTCCTGGGCTTAACAGGGCTTTGAGGTGTTATTTTTTTAGATTAAGATGCCAACTCTTAGTTTTGATAGGATTTGAAATTTCTAAGACCACACAAGCCTTTCTTTCGTCAAGGAAAACTGAGCAGGATACTCAGCTCCTTCTCTATTTCAAGGGAACTGAACAATGAGCAGCTCCAGTGACTTACCTCACCTGACTCCACAGTTTGTCAGAGGCCCTTGAAGTCACATCCCCTGGACTTGCTCCAGAAGCAGCTCCTTGGGGTCAGGAGCTGTACAGGCAGTGACAGATCATTTCTGTTTCTCCACTTCCACAGCAGAAACACATCATGCTCAGGAGAGAGTGCTTGGGGTTTGCTCAGGGCTTAACTAGGGAAACACCACCAGCAGCCCTCAAGGATTCTGTGAGGTGGAATCTGTTGCATGCAGTGAAGAGGATGTATGTACACTCTCTTTGTGGCTCCCAAAGCCTTCAGTCCAGAGAATGGCTTAGGGGAGAGGAGACAGTGGGATGCTGGAGCTATTATCCAGGGTAAAGCATAATCCACCAAGCCCTCACAACTGAATCCAACTCTTGTTTTATTTGCTGATAATTCAAAACCCAGAGGGTAAAGCTTTTAAAACCCATTTAACATGAGAAAGTGTTTGGGACTTGGGCTGATTGTTTCATATACTTACTGTACCAAAAACATCTCTCAGAGAAACTTTCAGATACCTACTCCTGAGTGAGATGGGGGAAGTCCTCTGTTAGTGAATGCTAGACTGCCAGACAGCCTAGCTTTCATAGAGCAGGCTAAAGAATATCTGGATAAGGAGTTTTTGGCTATGTGGCTCTCACTGCATCAGGAAGAGGTGGTTTACCTAGAGCATTATGCTGAATGTTTAAAGCAAAATCTTACCTAGAGCATGCGACTCCTCTCTCACTCACCCACAAAGGCAGCACGCTCTGGAGGGCAGCAAAGGCAGATTTAACCTCCAGCAGGTTTCTCATAGCTGAATTTGCTCACACCCTTTCCTTCACTTTCAGTTGCCAATCTCAGAGAGCTTCTTCTCAGTGATGGAAAATGTTTCTGCCAAGTTTTAGCCCAGTAGTGCCCTCCCCAGCCTTTGAACACATGCACAGTAACACACAGCTCTCACCAGCAGGAAGTGACCTCTCCACTTTCTGCTGAGTGTAAATCTTCCAGTGTCATCTCACCTGTGTCTAAGAGACACAAAACAGATGGCAGAGGAAAGGAATATTGTATTTAACACTGGTTTCTTCTCCTCTCATAGACTTTTGCATTGACAAGAGTCACTAAGAAGAGCAGCCCGAGCACAAACCCACTTCACTGGCGCAAGGTGAACTTAATTTTCTGCTTTGCCCCCAGCCCCTCCCACCAAAACTGTTGCTTTGTACTACAAAAGCAATGACCCCAGTGAAAGAACAAGGTAAAATTTAGATGACAGAAAATGGGTGTGAGACAGACCAGCAGCAGGAATCTAAGTAGCAAATGGGGTGAGAGCAGATACTCACATAAACACAAAGCTACATATGGAGGGAAAAGGAGCAGAGTTTCAGCATAGCCCTTTAGAAATAAGCATTAGAGATCCCAGCCTCACTCTGCACCAACCACAGCACCATATAATAGGTGTTAGTCCTCTGTAGAAGGCCACTTGGCCATATGGAAAAAACAGGCTGAAGCTCTGCTTTTCTTTTTTAATTAGCATCTGCTTCTCAGCTGGTCCATGTCAGCCCTCACAGCCAAGGAGGAGATGCAGCATCTGGAGACAGACATCTCAGCTAACCAGTGCATAAAACATCCAGTCTCTGGCAACGTAGCTGAAAGCAGCCTGTGCCACAAGCACGCAGGTCCTGCCAGCCCACGTCGAGCCAGCCCTGCCACTGTGTCTGCCCAGGAAAAGGCACAAAACGCTGCCATGCAGTGGTGCTGCAGAGGAGGAGCTGGCTGACAAGTGCTCTACTCCCAGGTCCAAGCGTTGGCTCAAAACACAGGCAAACATTTCTTAGAAGGGATATCTGCAGCCCACATGTCACGTGCCTTCCAGGGAAAAAACACAGTGAAAACAAAAAGGGATCAGCTGATCTGCACAGAGAACTGGGGGAAAGCCACACAGCCAGCATGATTTATGCTTCCTCTTCCGGGATGTGCCCTGGAGAGTTGCTCCATGGCCACATGTTACAGCCTCCCTGGTGCCAGCTGGGCACGGCTCTTTGGCAAAGTCCCTGGGCTCACATAGTCCTGCCAGCAGTGGCTGGAATCCTGTGGGGAGAAGGATCTGCTCCTTTCAGAAGAGCTGCCGGCAGCCATCTCCCATGCTACAGGAGGTCAGTGACAGCAGAAGGGGCTGGAGGAGGTCAGGTTTGGATTAAGGTGTGCCAGGGAAGAGGGCTGAATGTGTGATGCCACGGAGGGGACATGAAACAAAGCTAGTGGAGAAAATCTCTCCCCTGGCCATCTGAGGTTCAGATTCCTCCCCAGACCAGGCCTGAGCAGCTCCCAAGACATGGTGGCCTGTTCCTCTCTCTCCTGCCTTGCCCAGCCTGGGAGGCAGCCCAGATTCTCTGGTGCCTGGACACCAGGCCAGAGGCAGAGGTGGTTTGCCAGCAAGTCTCTGCTAAGGACTTGCACTGCACGTAGGCCCACCTGATCCCTGCAAACAAAACAGTAAGGCACAAAGGGTGCCTACTGTCTTAAGGAATGCTTGAGAGTTGTTCTTGGTCAGACAGCTGAGGAGCTCTAAAGAAGTCTCACAAGATTCAGGACTCACAAGCCTGACCAAATGTAGTATTCTTGTTTTGCTAGTGCTTGCAGAAATAATAGGATGATATCCCCACTCCAAATTTAGGAATGCCAGCATCCTTCACATTGTTTATAACTCTCTTTTTCATAACTTTTTTTCATAAATCCTTTGGGCCAACTCTAATGTGGATGTGATTGTTGCTGCATTAGTGCTGTAAGGCCCTTTGGCTTTGGGTTTTCTTCCCAGCCACCCTAGGAACGACTGCTGGGCCAGCTGTAGCTCTGTGATCCATACCACAGGAATCACTTGTGGCACTGAAGACTTAAATATCCAGTCATTTTCCAGTTTGATTTTAACAATAAGGATGTGCAGCTCACCACATCAAGTGTGTTTCCCTTCCCAATTTGGAAAAGAGGATAGAACAGCAAATCAGCAAAGCAGAGATTCTTAAAAAAAGATCAATATCCCACACATGCAATACAACAATAAGTACAAAGTAGGCTGAAAGCAATAACCAGGAAATTCATTGCTGCTTTGATGCTTTAGAACTAAGTGATACCACATAAGAATTGCCACCCTCCGTTTGGATCTGTTTGAGAGTGCTGAAGCAGGAGGGATTTACCTTTCTTGTCTGGCTGCCCTCTGCCAAGTAGGAATATTCTTTCATCTGGCATCAAGTACACAACTGAAAGCACTGTGGACTCATCACACCAGGCTTGAACCTATCTGCTCAGACTCCTCTGCCAGTCCAAGTTTGTTCGGGAGCGGGCACTTTGTCCTGGCAGCCTTCGTGGTGCATCAGGGGCTGTCAGAGCAGCCCCAGGTTTGTACCTGACCAGGTGTACCTCTCCCACCCCAGCAGGCATAAGGAAAACAACCCAGCTGAAGCCTGCAGAGGATGTTCTGGCGAGTGAGCACGGTGGGCTCACACCACCTCCCGGGTCAGTCGTGTGCACCAGCTGAGCCAGCTACGCACGGAGCCGCTGCTGGCGCTCCCAGGAAAGCGCTCATGAGCTCCTCCTGTTCGGGATCGCCGCTGAGCAGCACACCCCGAGCAGAGCCTGGGGCGGTGGGACGGATCCTGCAGCAGATCCTGCACCCCCATCTAGCGGCCTCAGCCGTCCCTGTGGCACCAAAGGCAGGAGGGAGAAAACCCTGTGAGAACATCCAAGGTTTGCAGTAAAATCACGGGCTGCACAACGAGGGTAAGTAAAGAGTGACAAAGCACATCACAGCAGCTGGGATTCCCTCCTGTCTCCCTGGGTGTGGCTCATCTCACCAGCTTCAGATGTCTTCACTGTAAGAGATCATGCCAGGTTCTTTGTGGTCCACAGAACTGAAAAATGTTTAGGGTTTGATCCATTTCATTCTAAGGTAGACATTCTAAAGGGTGTTGTGAATTACACTTTAGAGGGGCCTCTCTCTCCCCTGATTATTAGAGGATGAGTAAGTAACTGAAATGTCAGCATCTACATGGTGGATATCTGCAATTAGAGAGACAGGTCCCCTCTTCTTTGTCTTATGGTTGTTATTGAATTAATTTAGAATACAAATCTTGTTTCTCATGAATGCCAACAAGATCAGAGATTGGCTGGTTAAGTAACACTCTAACAGTGCCATCAGAGTGGTGTATGAACATACTCAGCAGAACATCATTCCCCATCCCCTGCAAAAGAAAACCTGCTTCTAGTTGATGCCGTTTCAAAGCCCCTAAGGTCCAGTTTTGAACGCTCAGACCCTGCCACACACAAATACTCAGATGAGTGAAATTTAAGAGACAAGGATGCTGGCATAGTTGTCTGTGGCATGGAAATATCCACTCTTTGCACCCCATTACCTCTAAGTAGCACTGAGATTACTATATTTGTAAGAGAAGAAAAAAAAACTCCACAGAGAGCTCATCAGCTTCATTCTTCCTCCACTGCAGTGTTGTATCACTTCCCAAGTATCTCCTTGACTGAGTAAAGACAGTGGTGCTGTCTCCCAGACAAAAGTATGATCAGGAGCAGTCAAAAGAGCTGATCTGAGGGGCAGGTTGGATGAGGGATACCCTGGAGGTCCCTTCCACACTGAGTTTTTTGGTGATTCTCTAATTGGTGACGACAAGCAGGACCAGAACACTGGTGAACACAAGGTCTGAGACACCAGCACGGGCAACAAGCTGGGCCGGCACTTGGGACAAGAGGAAGGTGCTGGTAAGCAGGGTCTGTCTCCATCTATTCTCCCCAGGCACCAGGTGAGAAGAAGAAATCGGGATAGTTTTTGGAGGGGCAGGAGGGAGAGGTGGGAGGCGAGGGAGGGAGGGAGGCAAAAGAAGTTGTGCCAACCTTGCCTGCAGAGCCTGGAGAGACTCCCAGCAGCCCTGTCCTGCAGCACCCACCTGCAGGGAGCCAGGGAAGTGCCCCACTCTCCGCTTTGCTGGCTCCAGGCAGCTGCAGGTGGTCCACACACAGCTGTGTGGTGGCTCATAGGGTTTTCAGCCAGTTGTTGCTCCAAGGAACACAACAGAAAACAACAACTCTCCCTCACAGCAGGAATTGCTTAGGCAGGAGAAACAGGCAGAGAAAATTAATTACTGAACAGCTTGGTTAAGGGAACATCATTCAGGCTCCTTTGGGAGCCCTGAGGGCAAAACCAGTTCTGATTTTTCTACTTGAGGCTGCCCAAGGTCTCTTGGCTCTTGCTTTACATTGACTGTGTCAGGTCCCACCCAAGAGCTGAGCAGGCCCTCAAACACCAAAGCACTGGGCCCCTTCCAGCCCAGGGTCCTGCCCCCAAGGATTTCCATCCCTTTCTCCTCTTAATGTGACTGACTGATACCATCTACCCAGACCTGCCAGTTTCTTCATCCCCTCTCCTGCACTCACAACTTCTAAATAAAGCAAAAGCATCAACCATCTCTGACACCAAAATAACTTGGGCACCAGCTACTCTTTGGTGAGAATCAATGCCAAGTCCCCTCAAAGGACTCTACAAACTACTCCCTATGAAGGCTTTTTGCTTACTGTTCCCCCTTCTCGGCATCCTTGACAGAAATTATACCAAGGTGACTTTGCCAGAATGAAAGACAATTTTCAAACAAAAGAGACTCAAGCCCAGATCTCCAGCGGGAAACCTGCCTTTGAGCCTGTGACAATCTTCACCAGGCAAACTTGACGCAGCAAAGGGCTGCTGGGGAGGGTGCCAGAGCAACTATCACAGGTCCAGCTCCTTGGTAAACCCTGAGGAAACCTGGTACTGTGCCAGCAGTAAGAGCCAGGTCTTGGAGCTGAATTTCTCTCTGGCCTTGCCTGGTTCTCATGTTAGAGCAACAACAGGATGGTTGGGCAGTGCATTTTGGGGGGGGAGAGAATATACACAGCAATACTGGCTTCAGTATTACAGACCGTGCTGCACACTGCTGATTCCAATGGGGAACGTGAGCTGTGATGGTGCTGGAAGCAAATGGATTTGAAGCCTAGCTAGGGGACACATTCCTTCTGGTGGCAAAGCTGTCCAGGTGCCTTGTCCTCGTCAGCTGTGCTGATGCCAGTGTTTATGACATTACTGTAAACCTGGTCAGGTAGATGGTCCAGGTTTTTCCAAAATATTCTCCTCTCTTAACCACTCCCAATTATTTCATTGATTCAGTTAAATCAGGGCTATTAATGGGATGCTGAATGAAAGCCAGGGCAGGCAGCAGGAATCTCTTTAAGGGGGCCTTACCACAACAGAAAAAAAAAGTACCATGGAGTTGTTCTCACAAGGCTGTGGCACAGCGGGAGGCAAAGCATTTGCATCTCCAGACATCACAGATGAGTCTGTCTATTTTTAAAGTTGCTTTTCTCAGTTGTGAGCCTCTCCAGTCATTTCCATCACAGGCATAGGTTGTCATGGTTGCCAAAAAGATAGCTTCTGCAGAGAATGAGAAGTAGGAATTATAGCTGAGCTTAAACACAGAAAAACTTCCTAAAGAAAACAAAATACAAGGTGGGCCAGGGTAGCCCTCCCTTTTTTTTTGTGCCAGTTTATTTTCATCAAGTATTTTCCTTTTTCTTCCCCTATAATTCATAAAATTCACTTCTTTTATTCCCATAATCAGATTTCTCTACACAAACATGATGACTACAGTTTTAATTTCCATCCCCAGAGAAATACATGGCTACATTTATCCAAAGTGCCTTTCTTAGTCAAAAAAAATTTACGAACTCACACCTTTGGTACATGATGGCAATCCCATGCTCTGCTGTCACCTCTATCAAAACTTACCTTTTTGTCTGTAGGAGTCCATATCTAGGCAGTACTTTTGTTATGGCCTCAACTGAACAACAACAAACCTATTTCCTTTTGACAGCTTTAGGACAGAACAGTGCAACTGTGACAGAGGTTAAAGATAATCAATGAATTTAGTAAAGTAAGTCAAACACCACACAGGCCCCACACTTTTAGAGAGAATTTGCTCTCAATACTAACCAGACCTATGTACAATTAGGGTATGTTTTTGGTTAAGATTCAGCATAGCAACGTTTTCAAACCAGTAAAAAACCAATTTCTGTTTTTACCATTTACCATTTTACCAAATGTAACATTTCCTTACATTCAGCCCAAGCTGCTGGTGAGCCTTTTGTTTACTCAATATTTCCACATTATTTTTGCAGGCAAACCTACCAACACCAGACAGCTTTGTAGTTAAAAGTAACACCTCTGTACAAAAACAGATTTTGAATTTTCAGGTAAATCAGAGTGGCTCAAATGGAGTAGCAGATGAAAAATAAGGACTGAAACAGAAAGACGTGTGATTTGTTCACAAGTTAGGAGGGCTGGTTTCTATCCTCAAGATGAATCTCCTATGATCTTGTTTTATTTTAGGAATCCAGAACAATTATTTGATTCATGATGACTCTTCCCAGTCTTTTCTTGCACAGACTACATCCAGAATCTTACCCATATAGGAATACAGCATTCCTATCTTAAAACCTCCTCTGTTCCTCAGTTCCCATTTGAGCTTTGGAGTAATTTATTTATTGTCTAATGACAGTAGCCCAAGAGCCAGAAAAAAATGTTGTCCTTCTGTCAGTCCTGATAGCCTTTGCCCCTGGCTGCAATGCATAGAGAAGACAGGTCATGGCAAGATGCTATTCTTTATCTCCAAGCACCACCCACTATCAGTCCCAGCCTCTGGCACTTCCCTACACCGTATTCCTGCTGCAGCACCCATTTCCTGGACCTAACAGTAGGGACTGGTAGGGTTCACACATTCTCCTGCTATCCAGGCGAGCCTCTCTCACAGCCCTTTAAAAAAGCTGAAGTGCCCTCCTTGAAACTGCATGGAATATTGCAGAGAGGGGATAGAGACAGGAACCACACCAGTGTTCATGTGCCTCAGACAGCTGTGTCACACAGCCAGCTGGGTGAGGCATCTGGGTCCTGTCACCACATCAGCCCTGCCCCAGCACGTGGGTTCAGCAAGGGAGAGAACAGGCACAAGGAACTTCTCTGGCAGTAGGAGTCCCAGGAGAAGACAGCCCAGCTTCTAATAATTTTTTCTGTCAAAAATAACTTTGTTGCCTTTCAGGCTGGGACAGAAGGAAGAAGGAAAGGAAACTGACCTGACATGCTTACTTATGCCTATGCGGTTTTTTTAATGTTATTTTCTTCATTCCAGACATAAGGGATGCTGTCCCAAGTTTCCCAGTTAACTTATTTCTCTTGTGGGCAGGATTTGCTGAGTTTCTGAAGATAACATCAGAAACATATGCTGCAGACAGACAGGAGACAGAGGCTAAGCCAGTATTGGAAGCCCAGTTTTAACACAACCCCCTCACCAAATGTGTTAAGTTATGCCATACGAAAAGCAGCTTTCAAAGATTGCCTTCCTGAAGCTAAGACATGATAGGAGAGCAAAATTATTGTATACAATGGATGAGACTGAGCAAAACAAAGAGACTTGGAAATGGTGTTACAGTAATTTTGTATTTAACTCCGCTCCAAATCCTTACAAATCCTGAGTCAGTTTCCTACCTCATCTTACGTAAAATTTTGTTTTTAAAACAAGGTTTACAGTTCCTCAGCAAAAAACCACACTTACACAAGTGTGGTCAAGTTCACCTTCACCAGGAGACTGGTGATGTGTCTTCCACCATCAGTTTGGTTTTTGCTCCTGGATGTGGTCTGCCTGTTAAACCACTACTATCACTCAGCTGGAGCACGCCTGCAGCAGCTCGGCCTCAGAAGCTTCTCGGAAACACATTCCTGTGCTCTGGTGAGACACCTGCTACAGCAGGGGGAGTTACCTTCAACATAAGCTGAATGAACCCACCCTGGATGCCTGTCAACAGCTTTCCATCCCAGAGGGGCTGTTGCCCAGCCTTCCTGGAAACACTCCCCAAGAGAACCAGTGCGTGCAGCTTGTCACACAACATCTCAGTGCCAGAGCTCCACGCACACGAGTATCCAGAGAGGACTGGCAAGCTCCAGAAGTCTGATTTGCACAAACCTCAGCACGTCCAAGGTTTTGTCACAGAACAGGTCCTAATCAGAAGGATGGTTCCATAGGTCTGTGAGCCATCAATATACACACAGAGCGCTGTGGGCTCAACTCTTTCCTCCTGTCCTTTCAACATGGTCTCGGCCCTCCCTGGCAGCAGGAGTACTGCGCAGTGACACAAGGAACCGGTCCAAGATGCTGACCTAGTTGAGCAAGCAATAGCTGCTTTCTTTGCTAAAGTAGTTTATGACTGGCTCAGGTGCCCAGTCTGGTTCACTGCAGAGTCCCACGGGTGCAATGCTGACAAGAAAAGGGGTGGGTGAGGATGGGACTCAGCAGTTTACACTCACAAGGATCTCTATCCATGGTCCAACTCTGAACAGCAGATGCTGTGCCAAGAGGCACACTGGTGGGCCACTGTGAATTTAAAAATACTCCAAACGTGGATGCAGTTTTCAGAAATAAACTGTTTCTTTTAATTGGCAAGTAGAACACACATTACAGGTCATTAGTATTTTATAAACAATATTAAGTTACAAATACATGTTAAAAATTGCAGTTCATGGCAGCTAAAAAGCCTGGAGTCCAAAATGCATCTTTGCAATGCTTCATTACTTCCCTTTCCCCAGTCTGCTGGGTGAAGATGACTAAAAGATCATTTATAATCTACTAAAAGGTGGTCTACTATATACTTGAACAAACCCAAAACTTAATTCCTAAAAACATCACTAACAAACAGAGGCATTCAAAGTACTTTAGCCATCTTAAATCATGTCAGATGCAATGAGGACACAGTTAAGAACTATTCTGTAACACCTGAAGCAAAAGACACAGACATCTTCACATTAAACTGATACTTCAATACTTTCTGATCCAATTCAGCTTAAAACCAGTACTAGCTTCCACCCCACAGAGGCTTAAAGTCCATCCTGCAGGCTTCTGAGCCATCAAAGCTAGATGTTTGTGTATCAGACCCTTACACAGAGAAAAATTACGGTGTACAACTAAACAGCATAAATAAGCATTTAATATTTAGAAGATCTTTATTCTCCTCCTTTTGTTGGTATTAGTGAGATACACAGCTCATTCCATTTTTACTACACTCATAATATTAACAAGTTATCATTATGCATGTTAATATACTAAATATCCTTTAACAAGTCTCTTTTAGAAAGTATTTAAAAACATTTTTGAAAAAGTAGAAATCTATTTTCCAGAAAAGCAAGTGGTATTAGGATAGCATGGACTCCAGTGCATAAACATCCTTTCAGAGAAAACCCATCTTGATGGCTTTTGTGCCTGGGAATCAGCATGTCTCAGCTGCCAGATTCATATTCTGTTTGTCCTTCTCACTGTGGTGATAACAGGTCATCAAAATCGGCTTACCTTGCCCTTCAGTTGGCAGACTTTCAAAGATCACCATTCACTGGCTGGCTAAGAGAGACATGTAGCTTTGACATGAGTTCATTTCTTCCTTACTCATATTCACAGTCAGTTTTATTATACCGCTGAGATTGCATCCTCAAAACCAAAGTCTGCTGAATGTGCCTGAAGAAATGACTTCGTATCTCAAAAATATCAAGAGTACCATTCAGATCTGAATTTCTATTAAAAACAGTGCACAGTTAGCAAAAATTACGCTGTTGTAAAACCAAAAGACTCCTTGGCCTGCTCAGAATACAAGCTGCAATGTAGGAGATCACACCAGAGGAGTTTTCTCTGCTTCTTTTCTAAATGCAGGCATTAAAAATAAAGTGTTACCTAAGCTTTTCCTAAGAGAGCACGCAGGGGTGTGGCATAATATACATTAATCAGGAACAAAAAACAGTAACAAACAACCATTCTAGAAAATGCTGCATATTAGCAGCATGCTTGGTTTCCAAACATAAGGAATTGCATGGGAGTTGTCAAGATGAAGTCCACACACCTCGATCATTGAACTGATCACTAGATTCCAAGAAACCAAAGCAAATTTAAAAATACACATGACAACTGCCTAGAAGGCAGGGTTTTATCATCTGTCAATAACCAGATGAATAAAGTGCATAGCAACTATTATAACAGTTTCTTGAAAAGAGAATACGTTTACCAAGTCTCAAAGTTTGTAAGCTTGACACTTATCCATACATTTTGCTACATGTGTGGCTTCCCTTTTGTTTTGCTATTCAGCATCACTGATCAACCCTTCAGCACTGTCCTGTGATTTCCTTTGTACTTCATATGGAATGTGCTGAGATCTCTGACTGCTGCCTGATGTATGTCTGGAAGCTCTTGTCACCAATGGGATGCTCTCTAAAAGAAAAGAAAAGAACAGTACTATACAGAGTTTTGTCAGGACATCAAAATGTCAGAACAGAAAGTGGAACAGACAAAAACTTTTCCCTAAGTTTAATTTTCAAAGTTGTAACTGTTATGATAATACTGCGTTTTACTTGAGCTAGAAAAACTGACTGAATTGATCCTCTTTTTCTGTTAGCCATATGCAGAATGCTTTATTTACATGTACACAAAATACAGTCATGTGGCTGTGTCAGCCACTCTTTCCATTTTTAAACCAACACTGCAAGATAAGCTGGTAAATACACATATCTGCTGCTATTAACTACTCAGCTCACCAGCATGGGTTCAGAATTTAAATACAATGTAACAAATCCACATTTAGATTTTATGAATGAAACTGTTAAAAACAAGCATTAAAATATTCCTTAGAATCCTTCAAAATATTGTGATATCAATCCAAAGTCACAGTCCTACTTTGTATGTATTTGCAGGATCTCTTTTGGACAAAATATGGTGAAAGCCAGAACATAAGCAAGGGAAATACCATTTTTCAGGACAGTTACCCTGTTTGGACAGCCCATTATACTTACTGGCTTCCATACTTTGTCTTCTTAAACTTATCCCTCTTGTACTGAGCATGCTCCTGCTCTAAAGTTCCAACACCTTCAATAATCAGCTTTAGTGTTTTATATGTCTCCTTAGGGTCATCAATGATGAACGTAGAATATTCTTCCTCTTCGGGTCCATCATACACAGATTTGCTTCCACAGGCCTCTGAAGAAAAAAAATTAAGTACAGGAAGAGGTATCAGGCAGGGGGGAAAAAGCAAGACAAGCAGACTAAAAATACTCAGCCTAGAGTTGACATGGTTTCTTGGTTTGCTTCAGTATGGTATGACCACCACAGAACCTTGGCTGACACCAAGAGAAGACGTTCTCTGTCCTTTTGACGGGCTGGTAGGCACAGAGGCTGTCCCATGCCCGTCCCCTCCTCCTCCTCCTCTCGTACGGAAAGGGCAGCAAGCCTGGCAGCTGCTCCTGGCTTGGGGGAAGCTGTCCTTTGCTGCACAGGCAATGCTTTAATCTCAAATGCCAGCAATGCCCCACGCACACACTTTGGAAACGCTGACACAGGCCTGGCTCTGCCACTGTGCTGCAGGGTTGGCCTGCACAAAGTCAAGTATTCGCTTGTCGGGACAGGTTCCATCCCCAAGCAGCAAGTACAGGCTGAATTCAAAACCACTACAGGCTGAAGCAGTCATGTTTTAACACATTACCCCCAAAAGATTAATACAATAAGCAACAGCAGAATATGCCATGACTACTGCCTGGCTGTCTGCTTAGCAAATATCCAAAGGGACAAGTTATACTTTTATACCTTCTGATCTTACCAGAGAGCCTTCCTGGCTAAGAGATCTGGATACTGACTACACATTAACATTTGTAACATATTCCCCAAGTGATCTACTCCTGTACTGTAGCCGAGTGTATTAGAAGGGGAAAGAGAATCTTTTACTGTGTCTCCCCTTCTAGCTTTACTGCTGTCCCAGTCTCAGCCTTCAAACTGCCTTCCCCTTGTTGCACTGTCTGTGCCAGACCTGCGTCCTTTTCCCCAGCGCCGAAACTTGACGCTGGCTCTGGCAGCGAGGATTCGGAACAGGGGAAAGCTGGGCACCGGTTCAGACAGCTCGGAAGTGGTGGGGATCTTGAGTTTGCAATTGCACAGCAGCCAGGAACAGATTAAAGTGCTTTCCAAACTGTGTGTTTGACACCACTGGCTTATCTCATATTATAAAATAAAGTCCTATTTAAAGATCAGTGCCACAGTGAAGGCTTCCCTGCCACTCCCTGTGCTAAACTGGGATTTCAAGTCTGGCACTGTGTACACCGGATACTTCTCTTGGCATGCCTGCTAGTACCAACTTCCTCTGCTGTCTCTACTTTCTTTTATCCTTTGCATCACATCTCTACTTCCTTCAGATCCTGAGGGGTTTGCAGCCAAAACTCCACTTTTAAACATTTCACAGACATCCACAGGTCATCATTGATGGGTAATTCTGAAAGAGCCTTCTTGAAGGAACCATTTATATCCAGCCTGTTCTCAGGATCTGAATCAGGCAATGTGCGCGTGACTTCTGGTAACACAGAAGCATATTCCACTGAAACCTCAACTTTGCTGGTGCTTCTTGTCAGGATCAGTAAACTTCTGGCTCAGTGCTGGCTCTGATTTGTCAATTCAAAGCATCCAACCAATGCTCTGTGCCTATGCTATTTTAGGATGATGTGGTTAAGACCGAATTTCAAACAACTGTTATTACGCAAAGAACTTTTTACGGACCATGAGACTGCACCAAAAATAATACACACAACTACCTCAAGACAGTAGAAGGAGAAACAAGCGAATAAACAGCCACTGTGTTCTTGGATGTGATTTGCAAGGCTGATCTAGCTAGAACATTCAGCTTTTCACAGGTACTTTTGCCTTAGTAAGTGAATTGGAGATGCACTGATCTTTCATCCTCACCTTGCATTTTCTCCAATTTTGGCATATACAAGTTGAAAAGAGAGTAGATGCGCTCAGTTTCTCTATCTCCATCTATATCCAGTTGTATATTTGCTGGCAGGCCTCTGTAATGCATCAGGAAGAGAGGTAGAAGTTACATGCTAAACAGCGTATTGGGGGACAAAAAGCACTTAACATGGAAAAAAGTAAAAGGGAGTACTCATGAAAGCCAACAGATTGTGTGTAACAGAGCTCAAAACTTTCTGTTTTTTCCAAAAGAAAAAGCAGACAAGTTCAAACTTCTTTATGCCTTTATTTATCCAGCATGCTTTCACTGACTCGAAAGAGACCGTATCAGTATCCAGACATTTTGGTGAATTAGTCTGCTATAACCAGATGGAGGAGCCAAAGCACTGAACTTCCAACCACCCAGGTCTTACATTCTAACTACCACTACAGACTTGTTACTTCATTCAGTTTAGATGAAAATTGCTTCTTATAAACCAGACAGGACATCTTCATTTAAGAGAGAGCATGAATGGCCCCCTGAAAAGACCAGCTTAGAACTAAATCTATCAGCAGATGACTGCTTCAGGGATTTGCAAACAAGATATTGAAGGGATTTCTGATATTTTTATTAATGACAGATGATCAGAACCTAAGTAACTTATCCCACAGTCAATTCCTATCACTGTCTTTAAAAATGTCAACATTTTGATAAAGACATACAGATACTGACAGTATCAGAAATATCAATGAAGATGACCTTTGAACACCCACACACCTGGCAGATCTTCCTGGTTAGCTGTGCACCTGCAAGTCACAGTGCAGAGACACCCCCCCCATGGCAATACCTACACCAACAGCATGTTGAAACCCTTACCCTGTGCAGGGTGTGCAGCCAGGAGTGTTATCTGCAGTAGCTTTACAGCAAAGCCAGTGGCCATTAAGGTAGGCAGAGGGATGGTAGACCGTGAGGCGCTTCTTGTTGCACTGGCTAACTTTGGTGAGGATATCAATCCAGTCCTTGGCCTCCACACAATTATTTGCTTGGATATACAGAACTCTTCTTTCAGGCTGGATCACCTGGAACATCTGCAAATAAGCCACAGAATAAACCACCAGAATGAGCCAGTGAACCTAAGACTAGACTTTGAGTGTAGATTTATTACAGCAAAACCACAGCATACTAAATGAATGCACTGATAAATACATTTCAACACAAAACCAAGCAGCAAATGTGCCCTTAAAAGAACAAGACCTTTCACCTGGTACAAGGAGTAAGATACCATTCCTGTAGGAGATGATTTACAAACAGCTAATATCAACTTGCTGCTTGGATCTCAACAAGATCTGTTATCAGCCTGAGGGAAGCAATTTTAGTAATGCTGCAACTCCAAGTTTTGGAAGGCTGACAGAGGCACCCAGTACTGGCCTGGAAGGAAATGCTAGTCAGCAGAAGGCCGAAAAGTGAAAAACGAGAGTTTGGATCCAGCCTTTGTGACAGCTTTGCTTCAATACTGCCATTTCTCTAGTCCTTTGAATACCTGTTTCAGCATGACTCTTACCTTTTACTGACTTCCATGCCTCTGCACCCAACTGTAGCAGGTATTAGAAAATCACAGCAATACTGTTTCTCTTTGATTAACATCAGGTGGTTCAAATAATTACACATTAACTCTGCATCATGGCTTGGGCACTGAAAATCTAAACTAAACCTCTCCTGCCTGTTCAAAACAGCTCACAACGTAAAAGGGCATTTATTTTTCTCCTCTTGAAGAAGCAAATTTTTGATGCACAGCCTTATTGCTTCATTACACTGATCGTGCACTGAAGATTACTAAGCTCAAGTTAGTGATCTTAACTGCAAATTTTGGAAAGGCAAATGTCAGCCAACTTCATGTCCTCTAGCTTCTGCAAATACTTAATTTTAATGTGTTTTCTTTTCTCTCAGGTATGCCTAAACTATCCTCCTCGCTCTACTTCTTAATCTGATTATTCAAATCATTAGACATTATATTGCCCTTATCATATGGAATATAATTTTCCAAACAACTGGCTTCTCTGTGCTATTTTAAAAAGAAAATCAGAGAGGCACATACACAAACACAAAAGCCCAACACAAAACATAAACAAACCACCAAACAACCACAACAAACCAGAACAAAACCTCCACCAAAACTGAAATTTGCCCTTGTCTGTTACAAAGACCTGAAATATTGGCCTGAATTCTACACCTGGCTGGTCAGGAGAATGCTGCAGACTGGTACCAACCACAATCCTTTCTTCCTTTGTGATGCTTTTAGGTGTATGTCATTCCAAATAGGAAAGGGAAAACTCCAACAACCATTTCCCTGGATCTAGTATCTCTGTCAGTATCAGACAATAATCAAAAAGGCACAATACACAATGGCAGCATAGGAGCTGCTTAGTGTGATCAGTCCTAGAGTGCCAGCTCACACCAAAGAAAGAGTCCTTTACTAAAACTTTTCAGAACATAACTGTCAATTTGAGTCTGGAAAACAGGGAAGAAAGGAAGGAAGAAGGAAGACTGGAGTGTGCAGCTCAGCTCTCTATTAACAGAGAACTACAGGAAAAAGAATTTTAATACCCTGCTGGGGTAAATGGAGCCTCCTGCACTGCAACAAAGGAACAGATTTAAGGAGTATGGCTTTGTGTAAGGGGATACCAACCGAAGTGATCCAACATATGGCAACTGTTACTGAGAAGCTGTCCCGGTTTGAGACAATATAAGGAGGAAAACTATGTGGCTAAGAATTTCCAGTGATTGCAAGACCTTTACACTACCAAAACCACCAGTTGCCTCTCAAACAACACAGAAGATCCAAACAGTGCTTAAAGCCACCCGCATATTCCCCAAACTGTGCTCAAGGATGGTGAAAGCTGCTGGCCTTACTGCCACACAGGCAGATTTACAGATTTACCACGAGTGAGAAAGACACACGTGGTGCAACTCAGGGCACAGATACATAGACAATATTTATACAAAATGTGAATCTGTAATCACACAGCACCCATGAGGGAATATCCATTGCAAATACATCTGCTGTGGTATTCTGAGAATTCTGATCTTGCTGCAACATTCTATTTATGTATGGCAAAAAAACCAGGAATATATTAGCACAAGAAGGTGCTAACAGTATTTTCTACTGTTTATGGAAAGACTCTGAACCTTACTTTCCAGGAGAGATGTAGTCACCTTCATTTCCCAAGTAATACTGAATTTAAGCAACCAAAATAGCACACAGTTTTTGATGTTAAAAATAAAGGCATATTTTTCCTATAATGAATCTTCACAATATAGGCGTATTTTTGATGCTCAGTCTAGCTCAGTAGACTCAGCACAAGTTACAAGAATTATAGCTCAGCTCCTCTCCACAGACAGTGAGTTTTATCTCAACTGTGTGGCTACTTTTAGGTCAAACAAGTTATTTTGCAGATTACAGTTGGCAACAGTTCATCACATTACAGCTGCCTTCTGATAGCTTGAATTATTTTGCAGCTTGGTTGGTTTCTGCCTATGTAGCTGAGTTATAAACACCAGAACAAACTACAGTACAACTGAGATGTGTTCTAGAAGTAAGTGGAAGTGAAACTTACTCGGTGTTTTAACAGAGAGAGAGATGCTACCAAAATAATACCTGAAACTGGGAAATACTGAGGAGCTCAGAATTGTATTTTACTTTTAACAAAGAGCTGTTTGAGAAATGTAGTATCTAGGGCAGGCTTGAGCACTGCCTTCCATGGTGCCCACAAGCAATCTAGATGGCAGGTAAGACTTAAAGGCAGAAAAAGCTAAAAGTTACCATCACTTATGTGTGTAAGTAGGTCTGTAGTAGATGCATGTTTAGAACTGCAAAAAAACACTCAGCTGTTTTTTTTGTTTATTTTTAAACACAATTTTTAAAGGACTGGACTCTGCTTTACAGGCAGAGGTACATCAAAAAGGCTCCCAACATCACCCAAATGGATCAAGTCTGTTCCTACACAATGCATGGTGTATCTTGCATACAGAAGTTGGCAGTACTGTTCCATGCATGAGAAATACAGCTGTATTTTATCCCCTAATGTGGCAATGAAAACGGGAAACCATGCTAGCACAGTACAGATGTTGTTTTGGTGTACAACCTAACCCAAAAGAAATATAAATATATAAATATCTATGTGTATTTTCACTAACCAGTAAAGAAACCTAATAGCTAATAGAGACGCTGTGATCCTTCCCGATCGTAAGCAGCGAGTTCCTTCCCACCGGAGAGGTCTGGCAGAAAGGGCAGGGACTCGATCATCTTACCTGTGTGTGACATTGCAGAGCCCAGACAGCTGAGCAGCAGCGCTCGGTACTGAGTGTGCTGCAGATCACGACATCCAAAGACTGCTGACTGGGCTGTTAAGAATCTGAATGGGCTGTACTTTTGGAAACTCCTGCTACTATATACAGAACAAGCAGCTGTGGTTGTACATCTTTCAATAGAAATCCAATCCAGGTTACAAAAGGGAAAAAGGCGATTAGGCTGGTGGATCTAGAGCAGCCTGACAAATACATTAATGAAGATGACCTACTTACGTTTTTCATTTTAAAGGATTCCTCCTCTAGTCTTTCCACTGCCAGAATGTTTTCGATTGGAATGCTACACAGAGGGTGATCACCTGCAGAACACACAGACACACAGATAATGAACAACTTATTCACAACTCAACTTCACCTTTTGCCCTTATTCTAAGGGCTGATTCAGTTTCTTTGAAGATCAGTTTGACTGTGTAAGAAAAGCGGAAAATCTTTCACTCAGCAGGGATTTGCTAGTATGGTTCTTAAGTATTATCTTAAGTACATTTCTGTTTTCAGCTGCACTACCTTACGCTAGCAAACCTCTTAGAAACTGATTACTGCAGCAAGATGCAGAATATTTACTGAGAAGGTGACAGTGAAATAAATAATGCCTGTCAGCTGAACTGAACTAGCGGCGATGCAAAATCTCAAAGTTGAGCGTAAAATAATGGTTGGCATGATCTGAACATACTTCCTTATCTTTCTTACTCTCTGTGTACTTATATGATTGAAGGAAGTGGTATTAGTTGTGTACTGCTGAACAGTCAGGAACCATTTGCAAAAAGCAAAATCCTTGCTATTAGGCAACATCAAGCAAACACATTTTGAGTTCAAAGACTGCAGGTGAATCCCTGTCTACTGCATCCAGTTGTGCCAATGATACAGAGTTTAACAGCACAAGCTGAGAATGTTCAATACAAACCTAAATCCCACCTTAAGGTTTGTAAGTTTTGTTTCCTAGGACAATCTGCTAGGTAACCATGAAATCTACAGATGATGTTGATAGCTGATATTAGACAAATATTATCAAATACTTTGCTAACTTACAGGGCATTGTGCTATTCAGGAAGCTTCTCTAACAGTAAACACAGACACTCTAAAAAAAGAGCAAAAACACACAGGCTGACAGATTTGCCTGCACTGTGCCTTCTACAGTTAGAGATCTAGATCTCACTCTTCTACTCCTACACAATCCTTATGTTTAGTTTTCACTTTAATGTATCAAAACAAGACTGGCAAACCTTTCTTACCTTTGCTTTTCTGATAGGTAAACTCGTGGTTTGTCAGGCGAAACCATCTCTTCTTGAAGTTTTTCATACCAAATCGTTTTCTTCCTTGTGCTCTCTTGATCATGAACCTAGTAAACAGGGCACCGGTTGATACAATGCACCAGATTTTATAGATACATGCTCATGTATATAAATGTATACATATATATATACACACACACACAGAGATATATGTTATGGCACTTGCAAAGCTTCAGGAGGGGACACAGAGTGTTTTCTAATTATTGAGGTCTTGTCTTGGCAAGGAAAAGAGTCACATTTGGATAGGTTTAGTGCATCTATTATTTACATCTGTCCTTTTTCCGTATCTAGACAAGGGGCAGGATATGAAACTTGACTTGTAGTTAGATAACTGAGCTGCAGTTTGTGCTCTTTCCACAGTTACAAATCCAGCTAAATGGTTTCCTAGTACAGCAGAAAAAAGGCAGAACATGGTTAGTACTGCTCTGCTAAGCTCGACCTGTTGACTCTACAAGCTTTATTATTTGTTTTAAAGCTGTGAGAAAGCTGAAAAGGTTTAGAGCATGTTTAATAATTAAAAGGCAGGTGTAAAGCCTCTGGAGCACAGGGACTGTACCCTTACATGCTTTAACCACTCAAGCTCTAGAAACAAAATCCGGATGTTCCACAGCCTCATTTGCAATTGCACATTGATGCTGCAGTCAGAACTGCAATTTCAGTAACATACAAAGTAATCTGATGGCTGAAAGCTAGAGCCACCCCACTCCCTTTTTTTGGAAGATTAGGGGTGTTCATTTAGTGACTTGTCAGTTACAATTAATTTCAAACTTGAATGAGTTTACAAGAAACCGTGATCTATCCACCACTTTCCTAATCACTCAATCAATCCCAAAGCTTCAATGTGACTTTAGTGACTTCATACTGCTCAGCACCACTTTTGGTGGATAAAAACGTGTATGCATATGCAGTAGAGAGCTGGTAACAGCTACTCTACACATTACATTAACTATTGTGCCGAATACAGAACTGTGTAACAGAGCAGGTAAAAACTACTTACTACAGAGTAGTTTTTATCACATAGGAAGGCACTACACAGCACAAAGAGCACACAGAGAGAACAGAGAATGACTTGGTTGAAGATTTTTCAATACCAGAGCTAAAATGATAGAACACCTAATACTGTTTCTCTCTTCTGGTATCTTCAGTCAGAAACAACTACAACACATCCAACCAAGCCACAGGTCTGTTTAAAGCTCAAACAGAAACCCAAATTCCTTCAGATTTTAACTGTTTTGTAACCAGCTGGGCTGGTGCCTGCTGTTTATTCTAAGCTGTGTGGGCAAAAGCTGACAAGGACTGTATACAGCAACAGGTTTTTTTTAACTGGTTATAGTTAAACATCTCTCATTCTTAAAATGGTCAGACAGTTACTGTCTTGGTCCTTATTCTTGGAATCCTTGAGAAATATTTAATAAAACCATGTGATGCAGGTCATCACCAGGCCCGCTGGCGGCAGCCCTCGTATTTTAAGATTAAGGCAAATTTCAAAAGAAGAGCTGATAATCCTTGGGCAGGACAACATGCTCTTCAAGTTAAGTTTCTAGTCCTTCTCATGCCAGCACTTAAGGTGGTTTAAAATTGCAAACTCCCACAGACTCTCTCCTCTTTGAAAAATGCAAACTCCATATGGTAGAGTTAAGAGCACATTTCTAATTAAATTCTTTATAGTTGACATAGCCAAGAGAAAAGCGTGCTTTTATTTTCCAGAGATAGGTGACAAGCATTCAAAGTCACAGAAGTTATTAGGTCAATTTCTTTGTTTCTAACAATTGCAAAATGTGTGAGAAGTCAGAGCAAATAGAAGCACAAAGGGAGAGAAAGTCTAAGATTAAACCCATTTCAGTACAAAGTGGTTGGAGATATTCTTTCTTCTCATGCTTATGGTAGACCTGAGTCTGGATCTGCCTTAGCCTTGCTTGGAAGCATCAACGTGCCCTTTTTACTAATAAAAACAACTAGTTCTTTTAGTTCTCTTCCTTTTGGAAAAAAACAGGCGATTAAGCAGCGATGGCATGATGGATGTCAGCAAACCCAAGTGGCAGTGACTAATCTTCAGTTGTGTACTTTTATTCAAAAGCGCATATTGCTGTAGCTTTCCATCTAGATGTTCTTAATAAAGGCAACGGTAGATTAAAAAATCAAAAGCAAGCAAAAATAATGCAAAGGCAAACAGAAACCCCATTCAGAACAGCCATTCAATCTGGAGAAGAATCTGTGAAAATTCCCACCCACTTCCCATGATAAAACATGGCAATAATGTAAAATGTCTGGAAAAATAGACTGCTGAAAGCCATTCCTTAACCTTGAGAACAATTTACAAGAATTCTACTTGAGAAGTGCCTAGAAAACATATGGTCTCTTCATCACTTCCAGTAGGTTCATCAGGATCCATACAGTGCTTCTTGGAGCTTCTGCCTACAGATAGAACTCCTTTATTCCCTATTTACAGCAGGTTTTTGTTTTAAATAGAAAAGAAAAAAAAGGTCAACATCAAGAAATGGGTAACTAAATGTTCTCTGCTGGGTTTACACAGGCATTTCAGGATTGTTAAACAGAGTACTTCCTCCCCAAAGTTAAGTCAGACAAGTCTACTGCTGCAAAGGACATGCTGTCAGCCAGTAGCTACAGCAAAGCAGCAACTGCCTCTACCATCTTACCTGCATGAACTATTACCATCAACTTTCTTTACTGTTAGTTTAAGAGTCCTTACAACAGCAGCCACAGGCCGAGCAAGAAAAGACAGAAAAAAATCAGACAGGAGCAAAAGAAAGACAGAGGTAGAAAAAATGTTTTACAGTTAGAGGGAAAATGTTACAAACTATAAATTTATTTTGAAAAACAAAATAAAGATAAACGTACAGGATTAAAATAGACAAAATTGCTTGTAAGGACAGTGACCATGAAAGCTTACTTTTAAGCAGTATTTGAGCTTACTGAGCTCTGACAAGAATTTGGATTTTTTCTTACTTTCTTCCTCCCAGCTCAAAGAATTTGTTTCTACAGTGCACTTAGATGATCTTAACAACTCGAGTTTGTAACAAAAAATGTCAACAATTGGTATCTGAAACTAACACAGCATATGGAACATGCTTCTCAAAAAAGGAAAGGTACTAAAACCAGAAACTGTTCCAAGCGCATCTCAAATTTTCCTCAAAATGGCCATAATAGTTAGCATATGGATCTTACAGGGCAGCAAAAGCAAATTCCATTTGAAGGCTTTGCACTCATTAAGTTATTCAGTATCTGTCTCCACAGTGGAATTTTACAGCTTTTATTCACTGGAGTCCAGGAAAAAAAAACCAACTTGATTTTGATACAATGCTGATTTAAGTTTATTTTGCCTTAGCTGAGCTAATTAAGTTCTACAGGCTTCTCTTTCCTCCACTTATTTCAAAACACACTTACATTAAGATGCTTAAATCAAATGAAAATATGTTCAAATCAGCTACAGCAACCACAGAGAGCAGAAATAGCAACACAAGAATTTTCCTACATTCTTCTCTAAATGCATGGATGGAATAGGGGTGGCAGAAAAAAAGACAGCTGCCTTAGAATGGTAGTAAGCACATGAGTAGAGGGGTTTTTTGCACATGCATACTTACCCCTCTTTAAGCAATATAGGTTGCTCTATGCTCTTGTGATCTCTTCTTCCTGAAGATGAAATTAGATCTAGAAACTAAAAGGTGAACAAAAAGCACACATAAAAATGACATACAACCCAAATTAAAATCTTCTAACATTTGCACAGCACAGACTTACATGAAAATTTTTGTAAAAGTAGTTAAACAGAAGGTAATGGCAGAAGCCTGAGAAATTTGGGAGGTTTCCTGGGTTGTAACCTAAAAATAGCACAAATGCTCTTAAGCAGTAGAACTCCAGATGCCCAATACTTTTGTGCTTCTCCTTTAACTTCTTTTCAGACTAAGCAATTCTCACTGAGATCTGCAGCATTTTACAAAGCACACACACATCTCAAAAGTTCTAAGCAGCAGCTTGTTAATCCAACCTGATTATGAAGTAGAAATAGATCCAAAGATATTTTACTATTGACATGCATATAAGTTGATAAAAGTTTCTTGAATATTAGTTATCAGGAGTCTGCTTTTCTCAACATGTTTCCTGGTTTACTAACAGCATGTACTACTTTCTAGGATTCAACTTCAACAACACAGCAGGATTTTTAGAACAGTCACATGCATTACTTACATTTTTTACTGCATCTGCATATTTCTGCTCATTGAAATAGTCATAAAATGTAGCCATGTAAGATTCCTTGAAATTGGCCTGAAATACAAAGCCAAAACCACGCATATTATAAGACAGTTTACACAGAAAATATTATTGTTAGCAGCAGTAGGTCAGGAGGCAAGCCACCACAGATAAGACGGGTTTTTTCCTGGCCAGAGGTAAAATAAGCAAAGCACTACTTTCACGTTATACAGGACACATTCAGTAGTACCAAGATTTATTTCAAAGAGGTAGCAGAACTCATTTCAAATGTTCAGTTACTACAGTTAATAATGCATTCTTCACACATTTTGAAGTGTTTGCTTCAAACACAAAGTGCTGCTCTGGCTTTTAATCTTCCTCCTGACAAAAAGTGTAAGAAAAGGAATTCTACTTTGTTGAAGGATTCATAGTTGAGGTACACATTTACCTACAGTTCCCTGTGTGAATCCTAACAAGACTATCAACTACCCCAAATTACCACCAGCTGTAGCAGTGCAGTGTCTTAGGTACACTTATTTCAGTCAAACACCCAGCGTATGGGCATCTAGATCTAATCTCACCACTGACAGACAGAAAACTGAACTGGTATGAAGAGGAAAGTATAGCCCTTCCCCTTACTGGGTGATTCTTCCTAGTTGAGTTTTAAGATGCTGAAACAATCTGTAAAGCCACATAGAGCTGCAAATCATGTATCACAGACAAGCAGGGAACTTCACAGGTTCTCCTGATCAATGTCTTTCTTCCAGAGGAAGGAATGAAAAGCTCTCAAACAGACTTCTAGGTTGGTCACGCAATTTTGCTTTACTGAAATCTAGTTCAGATTAAGACAGATTTCGTTTTCCTCTAAGCATGAGAGGCTTATAATCAAAGCAAACATAACCAGTTTTGCATAAGCCTAGTGCAACTCAAGCATTTTAAAGGCTTAATTACAATTAGTGATAAAAGATTTTTAAAAAACCACTTTCCTAAATTAAGCCAGTAAATGAAAATGGCATACTTACAGACTTAGATTTTGATAAGCTGCCTAGTGTTTGAATGGTTTTAGAGATAAGTGTCAAGGTTCGAGAAGTCTGAGGATCCTAGGAAAGAGAACAGTATTATATGGACTAGCTATTTAAAATAAGGCACAGAGGAAGGTAAACTGTAGTTCTTTCTTATTTCACTTGCAGAAAAGCAATAAAAAATTAGAAAATACTCCCAATAAAATACTGCCGGAAAGTAGTTGCCTTTTTTTTTTTAAAAGGTTTTTGACTCTTAAGCTGTTACGCTCCATAGCTACCCTATTGACCTTCAGAGAACCAAAGGCAATCACTTGAAAACAAAAGCAAGACTGTCCATGTCCTCCCCACTCCCAGTAAGAACAACTACTAGAAGTCTTGCGCAAGTTGCTTAACGTCCAAAATATTTCCAACACTTCTGACAATCCAGCATTAACATAACGCGGGAAAAATGAAGCAATGACCATCTTCTCCACAGCACCTTAGACCGTCTACCTTGTTTGCCCTTAAACTTCACTGTTCTTCCCATATCTCCGAAGTTCTTCCCATACACAGTCATTCAACATATGCTTCATATCCAAGACAGATATACCAGATCTTTGAACTAACAAAGGTACTTTTCCTAAAGGCTATTAAAAGAATTGAAAAAGAATCTTGATGGACAGACTATCCTGACAGAACCATAAACAGAGCTAGAAAAAAACCTGATACAATACTTACTGGATGGTGTGGTGTAAGCTGAAAGAGGTTTGGAGAAAGAATGGCAGGAGCAAAGAATCTCAGGAAAATAAAGCTGCTGACAGCTGTATACCTTACATCTAGGTCACCTATTAAAAAAAAAAAAAAAAAAAAGACCTCTACTCAGGATTTCAACAATCCTTCCTTAAAAGCCTCCTGAAATCATCAGAGAGCCTTGAGAAAGCTAACTCGAGCATGTGCTGGAAATGTATGTACTTGTGAGTTACAGGATTAACCGATGATGGAGGATTTGGAGCCAGAGATCAGCTAGCCTAAACCAAGGAAATGTCCATGAGAGCCCTTTTAAAAAATAAGCAGGCTCACGGCACAAGCTACAAGCACACCATTCACTTTTCCACCACACAGGGAATTTCACAGACATCTGCTATTCCATATATGCACTAAAGTATGATGAATAATTTACATAGTTTATAAAACGTTCAGCACAGAGGCCAACTCTCAGTTACCTAGTTATAGCCCTGAGCACAAGTGCTGTGCTCCTAATGTATCTATTCCAGTTGGTAGTTATAGGAAATACATTTCACTTATTTATGTAAACATAAAAGAAAGAGCATGACAGCACAGTCACTGGTTTTCTGCTTGAGTTTCCCTACTCTGAAGTGACTGTTTAAAAGCTGAACCCATATTACTACCTCTAAAAGTTCTCTATTGTAATCTGCTTCCCTTCATGAAAATACATAGGTTGGTTGTTTTGCTTAATTCCTGTGTTACATTGCCCACTTACTCTCCCAGAGCCAAAACAACTAGGAGGGACTGGAAATCATTTTCTCTTGACAGCCAGAAAACCCTTGCAGCGCATGGGTTCCTAGAGCAATGAGCTTGCAGTGACTCCAATTTACAGACTGCCTTTTATTACAGACTGACATATAAGCAGAAAGTAATTCCACTGCAAGGAATCTGCAGAACAAGCCATTACAAAACCCTGAAGATTTGAAAACTGAGTATACTTTGCAGAAACTGAATCTATAAACACATACCATCATAATGATCTCTTTAAATGTTGTTTTCCTTCAAAAGATGTTTAAGGAAAAACTCGAATCATCATTAAAAGTCATATTCTTTGTGGAATGAATAATCAATGAAAAACCAACATTAGCACACTCCAAATATTATTTTGGATAAGCTGCTGTTCAATTACTAAATCCAACAGGGATGATGCAGACTGCTTGACTACACCCATGTTTAAAAGCTATCAGTTATGTGAAATAAAATAATATATAGAAACTCACCTTGAAATCGTTTGGCAGCTGATTCTCTCAGTGAGAAGAAAATATCACACATCACTGTAGGGCAGCTTACACCAGATTTTGTAATTACAGTAAAAATGCGATCAACATATTGCCTCAGATTTTCCTGAAAATATGCAAAGATTATGATAAAATTAGTGTAATTTTCTGCTGTGGAAAGTGGTACTATTCCTGGGTTTGTTCACAGTGGCATCATTAAAAGACTCCCACTTTCAACATTATACACTTGAAAAACAATCTCTCACTCAATTACACTGTTTGGGAAATGCACATATTCAAGTACAGGAGCAAAAATATCATTTCTATCAAACCGAACATCAAATGATACTGCCATATGGCATATCATTCTTTCTTGTATCACTGTTTACTACATCACCAGCAGAATCACAGAATCATTAAAGCTGGGAAAGACCTCTCAGATCAGAGTCCAACCGTTAACCCAGCACTGCCAAGTCCACCACTAAACCATGTCCTCAAGTGCCACATCCACACACCTCTTGTATGTTTCCACGGATGGTGATTCCACCACTTCCATGGGCAGTTTGCTCCAACCACCCTTACAGTGAAGACATTTTTCCCAATACGAAATCTAAGCCTCTCCTGATGCAACTGGAGGCCATTTCCTCTCATCCTGTCACTTATTACCTGGGAGAAGAGGCCAACCCCCACCTTGCTATAATCACCTTTCAAGCACTTGTAGAGAGATAAGGTCCCCCCTGAGCCTCCTTTTCTCCAGGCAAAACACAGGTTAAGTTATCCTTGTCCTCAGGGCAGCAGGAGAAGTGATTAACTTTCTACAGGCATTGTATTTATAGCATAAAGTACAGCTGTTGCAAAATAATTATAAGGGTGGTGTCAAGAAAGCTTACAGTGTATTCTAATGAATGACAAAATTATTTCCAAGATCAAACTTCTGAGCTCAGTTAAACTTGGTAGTGTAAATAGAGATTGGGTCTTCAAAATCTAATGCATACCCTGTTATTTTCCAGGTTTTCACCATCTTTTAATTTCACAGGATCAATTTCACAAGGTTTATGGACCTGGCAGATCTAGGAAAAAAATATAGTGAACAATTGGTATGTAAGTTTACCTTCATGTAGAAAAAGTTTCATAAAAAGCATATTTAGCTTTTCTGTTAGCTTTTGAGGTGAGAGGTAAAAAGCAAAAGTCAACTTTATAAACAGTGTTTTTTTCTTTTGACAAAGCAGGAAAGGTAAATTACATGTGATCTCTATTTTTTTCCAAAAAATAGCATTAAATCATTCTACCCTTTCCTTCAACTGAAATGCAGAACTGTTTTTTAGACTCTCAAGCAAGGCTGTTCAAGGAAAGTCCTATCTTTTCTAAACAGTCAACTTTGAAAGTATATCCATATTCTTTAAAATTTGACATTTTCTGATGAAACATTAAGACAACAACAGCTGAAGAAATTGTCAAATCATTTAAAGGAAGTCTGTGGTCTGAAAGTATTGCCCAATTACTGCACTAAAATAGCCACACCCACCATTCTGGACTGGATAGATAATAAACCATTGTTACAATACATGCATCACATGCACAGTTATCTAAGAATAACTGTATCCCTTTATACCCACTGGATGAAATACATTACTTATAGCTTCACAGTAGCTGTCTATTGTATATACTCTTCATTCATAATCAGGATGAAATACATTACTTATAGCTTCACAGTAGCTGTCTATTGTATATACTCTTCATTCATAATCAGGATGAAATACATTACTTATAGCTTCACAGCAGCTTTCTATTATATATACTGCTTTTTTAATTTCTCAGAAACAATATATGCTAGTTTTTATAAAACAGACCAATTTAGTTTAATAAATAGAAATTTTCCTTTAATGCAATCCAACTGTTTCTGAATCGGGCGACTCAGCTGTGGCTAAGCTCACACAGGATTTTAATGCAGAAACAGGCTATTAAGCTTTATTCCCTCAAAGTGTTCTTAAAAGAAGCAGTAATAAACAGTACGTTCTCCCTGAAGGCCTTTAAAATGACATTTTATCAAATAAATGGTCTAAACTGTTCTTACCTCATCTATAATTGGCTTTAGTGTAACTTGCAGATAATGCATCCCTGCCAGTTTCATTGTCTCGTCAATGCACTTGGAAGTTAACGAGTTTCCTCTGAAAATGGTGTTTGGATCTCTGGAAGTGAACAATTTTCTGAAATTTAGTCTCTTTGTAATGAACTGCTAATACATGGAAATAAAAGCAGCAGTGAAAGGTGACTGAATCCTGGGTTTGAATACACAAGCAAAACCTCCCTTTGACACCAGCCTGCCATTAACTGCAGCCATGCAGCATCTAGTGCACTTCCAGGGTATAACGGAAAAGCAGCAGCCTTGGAAAATCCAGAGGCACTACAGATCATCTTTGTATTAGCACTGCGTGCTCAGGGCACTACCCAAACACACAGGAACACGTGGGCTCAGATCAAAGAGGTTTACAATATAAATGTGGGGAAACACACACCTGTTTTCATGAGCTACTGAACAGTGCTAATTTGAACGCAGGAAGGAGGCAGTGCCTTTGGGCTCCCAACAACACTGGACGTTACACATGACCTATTATTTCCATCTACAAAATAAGTACTTGTAAGCTGGGAGAGGAAGAAGAAAACACAAGCTCCAGTGACACAGCCGTATTTTCTAAGGGACTTAGAGCACAGTTCTGTGATAACACTATTAAGCACAGAGCAGATCCCAGTTCTGCCCTGAGAACTGTGTGCCAAGGCGGCATCATGCAGACTCTCATGTTTTCAGAAAAGCTATCTGCACAAAACTCATCTTGTACTAGACATACAGCCCCCATGATCCGTAAAGCTCCAGCCAGCTGCTCTGTCACATACCTGCACCTCCTTGCTTAGCAATTTACATTATGCAAAGAGGTACATAATCAGTAATCTCATCTACAACACATATAATCAAAACCTGTGCTTAGTGACAGCAGGTCAAACCAGGATCTGAAGTTATTTGCTTGCTCTTGTACACACACTGATATATTTTCTGCTTTTTGCAGCTTACTACAGTTGTCGTCATTTACAAGCACTGAGTAACAGGATGAATTACTTTGCTGGATTCATAATTTTGTTTCACAGAAAAAGTAAGCTCACTGCCTGTTACAAATGCCAGAAAGCACTGAAAAAACCCACCACCTTTGCTGGTTTATCATGGGAACTTGACTGACTAGGGAGCAGCAAGTTTCCTCATACTGCAGCAAAAAAGCTGTTTCAGCCAACCTGCCGCTCAGAAAAAATACACCTATCTACATGAAGGCAAACATTGATCCCTCAGACACTCCGAAAAGAGCCCACCCACAGAAAGACTTTACTTTGTACCGAGGAAGCTGCTAGTTTAGAGTCAGTATCTGTCATTCCCCTTGGCTCCCAATTCTCTTCAACTGTTAGCAAAGAGCATGACCACACAGGCACAAGGCTTGTGGCAATAAACGTTCTTTAGGACCTGCCTGGTGTGAACATTAGATTTTACACTACTGAACTATCAGCCCACCAGTAAGTAAATCAAGGAACTCAAAAGAAGCCACCAAAAAAACCCCAACTTCGTTTTCTCCTATCCCATGCCAAATTCAATCCCATCTTTGATCCTTCACACTCTAACTGGAAAGATCAGACACACAGCTTGCCTTAAATATTCATGATTAGGAAGAAATTTGCTTTTTTGTTTTGAACAAATTCAACAAACACTTACTCAGCACTAAATGATTTATTAGTACACGACAAAGCTGAAATGATTTCATATGAACAGCTGAAGGCAACGTAGAATATCAGTTATCATCAAATATACTTAAGACTGAGAAGAGTGAAAATCCCTGCTCTCAGATGTTACAACAGTCTTGCAAATCATTTTCCCAAAACACGATGAGAATTCCTTCTAAAGATCAAATTCATCAGATCTTGAGAGCAGTGAAAGAATGTATAAAAAACTCTGCCACTCAGCTGGGGACAACAGGAACCACTCCAACGTTTTCTTCTGAAATTGCTAGAAACTGAGATGAGGATCCTAGCACTAGCCAATGCAGATTAGGTATGTTTGATAGCAGCTTGGGTTTTGGTACTTACTGAGTTCTCTTCACTTCAGCATTCGCAATGGCACTTATGAAAGGCACAATTCTGCCATAGTGTAAGAAAAGCCTGACAAGAGGTATGGCTGCTTCCTGTTTTTCTCTGCAAACTTCACCCAAAATGTGTGCAGCTGATGCTGAAACAGGCTGAACAGTGGAAAGAAATAAAAACTTTGAGAAATCTTTCTAGAAAAAGTGTCCTTTCTTTCTCTTCCCCTTGGCTTCTTAATGCAGAACCCCACACAACAGTTGCAATGGCCAGTTATCCAAACGTCCATACAAAAAGTGGGTGGATGTTACATCCCAGTTTTTGTGGGCTGTAAGCTCTGGTCACAAGAGGGCAGCAATTAAAAAACTATTACAGTAAAGTCTCTTTTTATTCCCCACACTTTTAATGGCTGTCTTTTCACTGAATGCCACTTTCCTGGGAACCAAGTGAAGAGGAAGAACTGTATCTAACCCTTCCCAATTTCAAGTCACAGTGAATAAAGAACTCAGGTCTTGTACAGAAAAAACAAAAGCACTATTACAACCATAAAAAGTACACCTAAGGGCACACATGGTCCAACTCTCTGATGTTTCAGGATTAGTTCTTGGTTTGGGTTTTTCTCAATTATGCAAACAAACCTGTTCCTCTCCAGTAAAAGAAAACAATTGATCAAGCTTACTTGGCATTTTCACATGTGAAATTAAAAAGCCACAGAGAATATCCTGCTGCTAAAACCACTGGTGTTTCTGGGTGTGCCTTCACCCACCACACAGCATGCAGATAAAGATCTCTGAAGGACTGAAAACAAGCACCAGGGATAGGCAGAGCTTAACAAGGCTCTGAGGTCTGAAAAGGAAGAGCTGACCTCTCTGGTAATTACACAACTACAGTACCAGCAAGGTAGTGGCAAACATTCAGAGACCCCTGTGAGCATGATCTGCAAGTAAACAACAAACAGGGCAAGCAAATTACCTCAACATCTGCAGATTTTAGCAGGACGTCTCTCAGTGGACTGTAATAGTCTGAGGAAAAAACATGGTCCTCAGTGTAAACCACATTTAACCTTAAGGAACCAAGGTCATCAGGTTTCAATGACTTGTTACCATTATCTCTGGGCTGCAGGAA
The DNA here is from genome assembly GCA_013400975.1 of Atrichornis clamosus. Classification (NCBI taxonomy): domain Eukaryota; kingdom Metazoa; phylum Chordata; class Aves; order Passeriformes; family Menuridae; genus Atrichornis; species Atrichornis clamosus. The sequence continues at coordinate 69,975 of WBMZ01012318.1, forward strand.
ATACCTGATATGCAAAAAGACAGAAACTTTGTGCTGAAACACAAGATTATCTCAGGCTGTACATGAGCCTATAGAAACTGTACAGATACACAGCATATTTATATATGTATCAAACTCTTGAGAGTTCTGAATCAGACTTCTTAATTAAGTTTACCAGTCTGTTTTGCACCAACTGCAACACGGGAAGTTCTGAATATAAAGATTTATGTAGATATGATTAAAAACCCACACACTAAAACCATAGCACTGCTGATGAACTGCAGTAAATAGTATCATAAAAACAATGTATTAGAACTCCCACACACAACACAGAGGCAGACTGAAATCTCTAATCACATTATCAAAACTTCTTGTTCTTACACTTGCTAAGATTACTTTGGCTTGCTTACAAAAAGATACAAATTAAATCCATTTAAACTTTATCACATAGCAGTAATTACTATTAAGTCTTCAGAGCAGACATATGTTTCTATTTATTCTCCAAAAGAAAAATGTCAAATACCATGCTTCATAAGAACTAGACTGTCGGAGAAATTTCAAAGGGAGTCTCAGTTCTCCTAGAAACTCGTCACCAAACTTCAAGTTACTGGCATTCCAAAGATCAACTCTGTAATAAAAACAAATAATTAAAACATATTATTAAGAAATTAAAAAATAAAAAAATAATCCCAACCTTTTTTTCCAAATGTGTTGGTTTTCTTCCCCTCTCAAGTCTGTGAGTTAGAATGACTTGAAACTGTACAGCAGTGGTTTCCAAACAGTAAAGAGATAACCTTACCTTAGATTTCTGAAGCCTTGCAATTCACCTCCGTAAAACACCAGTGAAAAACATCATTCAGATTAACTTTTTCCTCATCTGTACTGTTTCCACTATCCATATTGATAAAGATTCAGAGGGCTGTCTGGCTATCCCAGATCACGGAAAACATCACCGGGGGGAAAAGCACAGTTATTTAATGACTCCATATTGTCAGTCCCTGTGTAATTTGAGATTACTAGCAACTAAGCAGCAGCTTTACAGAGTTAGGCTGAATGTCTACACAGCTCTTCCCAGTGCTCTAGCTCCTGGGAAGATTCAGTGTGTCAAGCATACATATTTATGGCACCTAAACTAGTTATGTAGAGATATTCAAAGCCTTAGGACAGTTCTGCCATGCCGTATAATCTGTGTATTGGCTTAAATTTACACAAATTCTGGCTCTCGGTCCCTCACATTTGGGAAGTTCTGGTATGTATCTCTAGCTGATACTTTCTTCCCTTTCATATGCTTTTTAACATTAAGATGGAAAACAACAGCACTGAGCTTCAAAGCAGAAGAGTACTGGTGAATAACTCAGTATTTGTAGATAAATGCTACCATACCCAGCTTAAAGCAAGGGTTTCAAACTCCAGGGTAGTGGTTTCTGTATATATTCTAATGTTTCCTCTAGGAGACATTTTTATTAAAAAACAAGATCAGTTGACTATTGTGCAGCTAAGTAACTGTTTGAATGTGCCTTAAACTTTGACGGGGGGGCGAAAAGTACATGGGAAGAAATACAGGTTTTCAAATAATGACAATTTTTAGAAGAATAACTTTAAATTGGATAAAGGGTCAAAGTCATCCCATCAAGGGCATATTTACACAACCTTCCTATCTCAAGCAAGTCACAGTAGACTTGCCAAGGAATGGATGTTGACAGTGCTGCTAAAGGTTTACCCTATCTTATGCAAGTGCAGAGGATGTTTGTTTTAAATCCTCTGAGCCTTGTAGCTCTCAACAGTGTCTCCTGCATCAAGTGTCATACACTAGACATACCACCAGCTCACACTGCACGCCTGCTAGGTAAAGTTCTTCAAACTCTGGTATTTGGACAGTATTTCCGCAAGGCAACAATTCTTCAAGAGAAAAAAAACTTATTTGAAAACTCAACCTCCTCTCTTCCTTTCACCATATTTGGTGGGTTATCTTGCTAACCAGTTCGGATAGTTAAAAGCAGCTTCAGGAGGAGAGGAATCTTTAAGTCTATTTACACAGTCAAACCTACAATTTACCAAGTATTTACAGGCTACTGGTTTCTAGTTTATCCAAACTCTTTCAAGTTGCCAGCTAACAATAATACTTTCAAACACAGACAGTCAGAGGGTTTCCCCAGAGCTACAGAAAAAATCAGTGCAAAGGATCTGTACAAGCGGAATTAACAACTCAAAGCAGATCTTACACTACACAGTGTACAGTAAGCAAAGCTGGCATGCAAACTCTAGTTATTGGTTTGTGCTCTTGGAGTACAGCACTTATTAAAAATCTTAATACACAGACCACAGAGTCTAAAAGATTACTGTTCCTTTTAGAAGGCAAAATTATGGTGTTATTCTGAAACTGGTCAGATTGTAGTCACAGAAAGAAACAAACAGCAGAGAGGGGGAGGAGAAACAATGAATTCACCAGAACATCTGGTCCCCAAGTGTTGATATGCCCTGCCTGCAACTTCCTACACCCACTCAAAAAGAGAAAACTTTTCATAGCTTTAGAGAAAAAACATGAGAGACTAAGTCTCCTCTTCACCCTGGGGAATTGCATTTTTCTCAGGAGTAAAAAAGAAAACAAATCCCCAAACCCATAAATTGTATGATCCATTCAGAGGGCATGGGGGCAATCTAACTCTCACTAGACACAGTGGAGGAAGTGAGTGGGGGTGGAAGGGGAACCTGAGATGGAAACAAAAACACACTGTCCTGTAGGAAACAAAACCCCTAAGGAGAATTTGCCCAACCAAGACTAACACTTTATCTGCTTTTGCTCATTATTTAAGTGCTTAATCTTTTCCCAACTATTTTGCAAGCCTCCTCTCAAACTACTCATCTTTACCACTCTGTGATGTCGGTTTTCCGGAATGACAGACTTTTCTGAAGCTCAGCTCCAAATACATTATTGTTGCAGACAAGTCATTTGTCCACAAAATATACTTAGCAAGTAAAACAACTGTATATTGTCATTTAGTCCAGTAGTACAAAGCAAGAATCACTGAAGTATTAAGCAATATGTAACCACTGTACACCAGTGTCTAGGGTCCCCTTCAAAACTGTCACAAAAACTATCAGAGAATCCCAGCTTTCAGTTAAAATCAGTGCATGGCTGAGCATCATGGTTACAAAGACAAGACTGAGACTCATGAGACATGGTGTAGTTGCCCACTTCAACACATACATCCCATGGAATATGGGGCAGGTTACTTCATACCTGTCTACACCATGCAGAGCTTTGCAGAAATATAATCCATGCAAGAACTAGGTCATGTGCTGTGCTGCAACCCTGACACCACCAAAGCAGCACAGCACTGCACCTGGGCCTTTGGTTTTTCTCCCATGAGTCTGCTGTGAGTTGCCCCCAAACCAGCTACCTTGGCACTGCCTGACACAGATGTTCTCAGTGAAGGAGCCCAGCTCGTCTCTCACAAATGAGTAGTTTCACCTTCCTGCCTTACAGAGTCATGGCAAACAAATCCATTAATAGTCTTGTGGTGCTGTGATACTACATTGACAGACTACATGAACCAGCAGCTGTCAAATTAGAACAGCCCTCAGTCCATTCTTTCATGAACACAGATGCATTTTGCTTGCTGGGACTAAGTATTGTTCTCCCTTCCTGGTCTCCCCTGCTTTCCTTACAGTCAATTGTGCTTCTGAAGGAACTGTGGAACCTTTTGGGAGATGTCTCACTGCCTCTCTAATGGGAATACCTGGGGAGGGAGGGGCTGCTACTATTCTTCCTCCAAATCCTAACAGGAAGGAGAGGGGAATTTCTCACCACCTGATGCAGATACAGCAGTTTTCACCTACAGTGCACCCAGATCACCAGATGGCCTAAGTCTCCAAGTTTCACTGGCATGTGATGGTAAGATGCATGTGATACTTTCAAGTTTTGTACCTCCTATTGTTTTCTCTCCACTCTTTATGCTCACCTGTCCCCACAGACACTGCTGACTGGCCTCAGCAGATCTTTAAGTAGTACTCAGAGTGGGGCACAGGGGTGGGGCGGGGTTGTTTTGGTTTTGAAATCAGAATTGCTTTTTTCCTGTGCAAGCGATTTCACTTTTATCATACCAAATCTTGCAATAAGGGGTTAAAGTTCAGCACATCAAAGAGAAGAGAAACTGCCTCTGCCCCAGAAAAACTCTTGAGTTCAAGAGTTTCCTTTCAGGGAAGGACCTTATATAGGTTGCTAAAATTAAGTGATAAAGAAAATACACACTTTAACGGAGAGCATCCCAGAGCCTCTGGGCTGTCACAGGGAACTGAGAGAGGAAGGGAAGGGGACACCAGACATAAAAGACTGTGCTCCATGACAACCACACATTAGAACAGACACAGTGTACATAGGATACAAAGGAAAATAATAAGGATCTCTCCCGCAGCAGAACCAACACACATATTCAAGATACAATCTACAGGACAGTGGAGGTAAATGAACATACAGACAGAATGACAAAGACTCATCTCGATTTATCAACAGAAAAAACATGCTTGCCACTTTGAAAACTGACTCTGCTACAAAGTTACACAGCTTTGGGAGACAATTTTATACTAATATTTTATATTACCTGATCTCCATTTTGTCAACTTCATCAACATCTTCAATGTCAAAATGGGATTTCTTGTTGTAGCTACTGGGTCTTGTAACCTAATAGAAAGGAGGAAACTTACATCTTGATCTGATACAAAAACATTCTGATGTAACTTTTACAAAGCTTTGAAACAGTGTTTTACTATCAGCAGTGACTTCAGTCCTAATACTGAAAACATTCATGCAAGTGAATAAACATGTTGACTAAAGTGATTCCTAACTATACAGAAGCGGTGGTTACACAATCATACCCAAGAGTAAGTAGATATTCCATACTTTCTTTACGGAGAAAGAGCATCCTTAATATTACTACAGCCCTTTAAGTTTACATTGACAACAGAAAAATACCATTGAAAGGAGCACCACTTTCATAATCCATCTAGGGAAATAAAAGGGCAATTAATATTTGGGTTTTAAATACAGCTGTACAACAGATGCCCTGAGGCACTCTGAAGAGGGCAGGAGAGGAAACAAAACCACCCTTTAAAACATTTTGCAGTACATCCAATTAAAATTGGGATGTTCTGCCTGTCCTGATATCCTGGAAGCCAATTTAACCTGCCCATAAAACAAATACCAAGTAGACCAATTATCCAAGAGACTCCAGACTGTGTTATGCATATAATAATTTAGAGGCAGCTGCACAGTTCACCAACTATATTTGCAAGACTGATTAAAAGGAAAGCACAGGCAAAATTAAGAAAAAAAAGAAAAAGGAAAGAAACCTCAAAGTATAGAACCTTAGCAACAAAAAAAAAAAGGTTTTGTACAAATATTTCTTAAAATTTGTTTTCTAGTATGATTATAAAAATACTTGATGGTTGTATTTTTGCATAGTGCGTCAGAAACTTGAGAAAAAGGCTACCCCACCCAGCTGAAACCACAGCAGGAACTGATCAAATGCAAGGGTGTATGTGTGGGTTCAGCTCTTGGTTGCACACAGAAGCTGAACTTTATTGTAGGTTTGAATACACTTGTGGCTTAATACTTCCCACTCACAAAAAATGGCTTTTATTGCAAACTTGACTTCCTGGTTTTGTACAGTAAGTGAGATGCAAATGGCTACAGGAGAGGCAATGATATAGCTGCCTAAGTGGAGGGGAGCCAGAAAACAATCTTAGGCAAAAGACACTCAGAGCCTTTCGTATATGTGTATGTGTGAGGCAGGCAACATTTTCAACGTGGTAACATAAAAACTAAAAGGTGCTACTGGCAGCACTGGAGACCAAATGCTCTAGACTAATGGAATCAAATGCACCTGGCAAGCCCAAGAGCACAATGGATTTAAATACAGTCTACAACTTCAGCAGTTAAGCACAAATTTTCTCATCCTAGACTTGCAAACACTTCACTGTTCCTGCAAATTTTTCTACATGACTGTAAATAACATCTTCTACTACCATTGTGAAGCTAATGGTGTCATTTTTAACATGGAAGTAAACTAAGTTTTTTATTATCTGTAACACAGGAGTTGTTCTGCAAAGCTATAGCATAGATGTAACTTATGGTATGTCTCTTTTAAGTAAAGGCTTTTCTAAGGAGTTTTGCTGGAATCTGCATGTATGCAAATCTGCATCTCGCTGTTCATCTGTGTGACTACTTAGTGTGCACATTAACACAGCTCAAGAGTGGTATTCCTAGAGATAGATGTATGGAACTGGAGATGAGGAAACTCCCAGTCCACAGTGCTGAACTAGCTGCCACATAACTTTTTACAAAAAATGGGGTACAATTCTGCCGTGTTGCTGTTTATCAGCTGCACAAGTTTTTTTCAGCACGTGCAGGTTTACAAACAGGTCACAGCACTTCCCTCTTGAGTTCCTGTAAGAGGGCCATTTTCCTGTAGCTGCACACACAGCTCCACACCATTCTGCAGCAGAAGCAGTGGTGAGAATGGGTCCTAACCATCGGGTGCAAGTTTCACTCATAGCATCCCTTAAATAAGCCCTTCTATTCCACAAACCAACAGTAAGATATTTTCCATTTAGAAAATTAAATCTGTGCAACTTTTTGGTTGTAAAAAGGAAAGCATCCATTCACTGTCTTTTATTTCCTTGGAGGCTTGGACAATCACTGTGCTAGCAGGCTGCAGGAAAGCTGATGAAGCTATTTGGAAGCAGAAAGTGACACCGCTGTCAACAGCATGAATCTCTCAGCTCCACAGGAATCGGAGCACTTCGTTTGCAGGCACCAGCCACAGGTCTGCCCACGTCTCATTAGTGAGTATATTTCTCAGCAGTTCTACTGAACCTCGTTCCTTGAAGACATTTAGCCTGATATGTACTAACTACTCTCAAAATGACATAAATCCATGATGGCTCTGTCTGCACTAAGGGTATGTTTATATCTCAGAGTTCTGGCTGATTCAGACGTTCTCTAAGCTCTGCTCTTACCCACACAGAATACAATTTTCCCTGAGTTAGCAGAACAACTGGGGCATGGGCTTGAGTTCAGCGTTTGCTTTTGCTGGTACTTGCACGCAACCCAGTTCTCAGCATAAAGGCAAACCAAGCAAGCCCCCAGCCCCCTCCCTGCCAACTCCAGCTGGAAGATGCTCTGTTTCTCTCCTTCCGCTCCCAGTATGGCACCACCTGCCAAGTTCAGCATTTAAATACCAAACACTTGCTGTTTCTGCAGCACACAGAAGGTTGAGAAATCAGACAGGTGAAGTTTTTGTAGCTTACAGTCTGAATTCCTGGATTATATTCTCATTAAGAAGTTCTTACTGACAAGGTCCTCCAGAACTGCCTAAGAACAAGGAAGCCCATTTTAGTTTATTTACATATAGCATCACTCTTGTGTCACTGCCAAAGCCCACAGTTCTGGGCCAGGTGATGGACTGAAGCCCTGGACAGCCCTGAGTAAGTACAGACACCTCAGTGCAGTTTCAGCACTCGGTATCACAGGATCTCTGCCCCACTCACTCTGCCCATGCAGCAACTGCACGAAGTCTCATGGAGCCAGGAAGCAGGCACAAAAGCTCACTGCTAGCAGGACAGTTATATCCCAGGATGAGACATGCTAGGTTAACAGAGGAAAGATTACCTTAGATAGCTATCCTGGCCGACCCTCATGGCTTCCACCCCTCCAGGCACTGGAGAAAGTGCTCCTACCAATAAGGAGCTTGCTCTATCTGTTCCTCATATCCAAACACATTACATCAACAAGAGCACGTTTCTGCTGGTATGACAGACTTTAGATTAGTCAGTACAACTATGGGCTTCTAGGCAAAGATGGTGGTTTGCACATGGAGGGGGAAGGCACCAATGCCAAAAATGACACGTGCACTTCAGATCTGCACAGGGCAACAGCGCTTGTACGGCTCCTCTCTCCCCAGCTCTCCTTCCTGATGTCTGTATCCCAGAACTGATTTGAGAAACCACATCCCTAGGTGCCATCCCTATGCCAGCATCAATTTCTAATGCAAATGTGACCTGAATGATGCAAGCTGTATGAACAGAAAGAGCTATGCCAACTGTACTCTGGCTTGTCATCAACTTTGTTATTCCAGATACTTTCTTGAGGTGTCTACTGAAATAGAACTATTAAGCACAGACCAGGACTATGACATGCAAGAGAAAAAGGAAAGAGAATGACACACATACCTTAGAAGACAGAGTGAAAAGTTTCAAAATTATAAACACATGCACATATATGTATGGACACACCACAATTAGAGCTACTCTTGCCAGAAAGAACTGAAATGAATACTTTCACAGAAGTTATACTTTATCTTAATCGGACTTGCTGAAAATGCTCTGTATTAAATAAAGCTGTAGAGGTTTCACACACTTGGAGAAAAGGCACTGCTGTTGCAGCAGACTGGTAGACAGCCAGAACAACCAGTTTAAGTGTATTTTTCCTCTGCAGTTTTCAGTATTCCTAAGGAGATAACTTTCCTCCCATTGACTGGGAAAGACAGGGTGGGGCAGCTATAAAAACACAGACTAAGGAAAAAAAAAGTAATTCCTCTGTGTGTGGTTTGTTTGGGGTTTTTTAACCCACTCTTAACTGTTCTCTTTCACAGCTCTAGTGGGGTGAGTTGCAATTGAGTGTAAAGCCTGGTGCTCAGGAGTGCCCAGCTTGAAGCTTTTCCTACAGAGCACCTGAGGTGAAGCAGGACACTGCTCCTTCAGCAGACAGCCAGTCTGATCCCGGGTACTTCTTTCCCCTGCACCATGCTTTGAAACAGTCTTCAAAGATGACAGCTGGCACAACATGGAGCAGAATGTCGTGCCAACTATCCACAGTGTAGTATTTCAGCTTATCACCCGTTCCTTTGAAATACCAACCTCAAAATAAAACACTTCATCAAAATGTGGATTGTTGGTCTTCTTCTTAACTTTAGTCTTTTTGGCTTCTGATCTGGATTAAGAAAACGAAACAAACAAAAAAAAAATGGTAAGGAACAACATTAGTAGAAGTTTGATCCTAGCACAGAGCCACTGAAGAGGAAATAGCCATCCATTTCATTTATCTGATAAAACTGGAATGCCATGTGGCTCCAGCACAGCAAGGCACAGACACTTGCACACATTTAAAGAGAGATTCAATGCATTCCTATTTCTCTAAAGTGGCAGTAATCACAGTTTGTTATCCTATTTTAAACACAAGTCCTTGAACCCTTATTCTATCACTTGATATAGCAGAATCTTGAATCTGTATAAAGCAGCTGGCAAGAACATGGCTCTGAGGAGCAACATTTGGAGGATGGTGTCAGTCTTGACTCAAAAATTGCTCATACTCTAAAAACACAGGAGACGAAGACTAACATAGCTATTTCTGTGATTTATATTTCATAATCCTGGTCTGAAAAATCAATGACTGCTTTTCACTGATGATCAAAAAATCCAGAATGACTTCTTCAGGAAGAATATTTTTACTTCTATATTACCACTCCTTTCCCTGCAGTGCCAGCAGCACTGAGTTAATGTTATGGTGGTGAGTTATTATGAGCGGTGCTGAGCAGATGTCTCTATTTCTTCTGTCACGTAGGAATAAGTCGTGGCAGATCTCCTCCCAACCACTCAGCAGGCCTGACCAAGCTCAGCACTGCCCATTCATCCTCTACAGGCAGTGCCATCCGCCTGTGCCAGCCTTTGAGAACACAGACATCTGACTGCTTGGTGCTGGGCTAAAGCCAGCCAGTGCATTTCTCACAGGCCAGCCAACAGCTGTTTGATGGCTTCCAAATGTTAAGAACCCATGCTTGATTTGTTCTCATTACCTACAGGAGAAAAGCCCTGTGTTGTCCTGTGTAACCCATCCTCCCCTACAGCTCTGCAGGCATAGATAAAACAGATGCAGATGGAGAGGCACATCACCCATGTGGAAAACTGACCTACTAATCACTTCATCCCACAATCTACCCATCATTTCTCATGCAACAAAGCTGCTTAGATGGCTTGTATGTGCTTATATTCACTGGACAACTCTATGTATTTGATAGAGGTCAAGTAAAGCTGGGTCTAATTCCCAGTGCTGCTACACACTTCCCGTGTGACTTGAATGGGCCTGTCCACCAGAATACAATGTTTTTCCGTGTAAAATACAGGCATAGAAAGAGTTTTGGTTAGGAAGTCTGATGATTCTAAGTACAAATCACACAATAAACAGCAGCACGTTTGTTGAAATTTGTACGCTTGGCATTGCATAACTGCAGCTGAATAAAGCAGCTTTCCTACTCTAAATTGAGAGGCACTGGAAAATCCAGAGAGGAGAATGATGTACAGATTAAGAATATCCCACTATTCCTAGGAGAAGCCAAGAGATAAGAGAGACTAATCGCCTCCAGGACATAGGACAGATTGCCAACCCCATCTCATCAGTCACACTTGCCAATCAACCTCTTTACCGATAAACCCATCTGGGAGGGGACTGGGAAGCAGGATGTAGAACGGGAGGCGATTAAGGCAGCACAATTACTGAGCAATTGCAAAGCAGTGAATGGGAATAAGCTGCACACTGCTTGCTGGAGATAGGAGGCAAGCCTTCTCCCCAAACCAAAGTCCAGATAGGAATAGGATAAGGCTACGCTCCTTATTCTGAAGGAAAACACATTATCAGCAGCCATACAACATCCAGACAGGGGTGCTTAGGGAAGCAGACAAAGGTAAATTTGGATATTCGAGGGTTAGTCAAACAATCTCCTTACATTTTCAGTAATAGCCAGTGCCATTTGAAACAAGTTACAGCCTTAAACAACATGTACAAGTCAAATATACAAGTCACTAATGGAGATAAGGCACAACAAACCTAGACAAAGATGAAGAATACAGACAGGCTCACAGACTCCTCTGCATGCAAGGTAAATATTTGTCCTATTTATATTATTTTCAATAAATTGTTGTAAAACATTATTAATAACGCATGATACCTAATCTGATTCTTTGAGGTCACAGCAGAGCTGTTTTGTTTCTAAAATGACACAGACATAAAAGATGACTAGATAAGCAGAAACAAAACAGTGACATCCAACAGCACAGGAAATTTTTATAACAGATGGGAAAACTGAATCCCGAATTTAAACTGAAGAGCATTATGCAGAATCTTATCACTGAAACCTCATTCCAAATTTCATCCATGTACTATGGCCGTATATATCAAATTACAGGACTGAGCCATCGAGCGTTTTGACATACACATTAATTTGTCACACCTTGAAAGTGAAGACTCTAAATATTCACAGGCAAACGTGCATACTTGGCAAGATGTTGATGTATTCAGATTTCTCTTCCACCCCTGCCCAAAATTAGGCAATAAATTTTCTCAAAAACTGGCCTCCAACTGTGAGGTGAGAAGATGCATAAATTAAGCCTAACCACAAATTATATACTCTGGGATATTCAAATTATTCAGAGATTATTCAGATCTTTACATAAATCAAAACTGAAACAAGCCTCAAATTACTTACTCTAGCATAATTCAGTAGGTCTCTCACACACACACCACCCCCCCAACACTTAACATATTCTAGCAGTGTCTAAATACTCCCAGCTGTCCATCTGAGAATGCAGGTTTCTAATAGACAAAGGAAACAGAAACCATCCTTACAAAATGGAAGCTCTTGAATGTGCAGTACTTGCCTGGAGGGTCCTGCTAAGGTAACGGTGGCATAGGGATCACATTGCCCATTCACAATGGGCAGCCCTTGGCACTCTAATACTCTAGAAAAGAAGAAAATTAAGACAAACAAGTTAATTAAATGGGAAGAGACTGGAGTAAAAATGAAAGCAATGCATTTTCATCCTGTTCCCTTTCCATAACACCTTACACTAGGGAATTGACACGTCACTAAGCAGAAACGTTTACTTTATATCTGAACTTGAAAACACATTTTGGTCTTAAATACTAACTTTAATAGGGTCAAAAACACTGTTAAATTACTGAGAAACTTTAACTTGAAGGGTTCTAATTATGCAAGCACAACAACTTAAGGTTCATGAAGTAGGAGTCTGCTGTCAAGATGGGAACTGTCAACACTTCAAAATTCTGTGACAACTTATTCACCAAAATACATAACCAGAATTTACTTCTGTAACAGAAGATTAAAAAAACTCCACACAGACAGATCCCAGCAGTAGTTAAGTAACTTCCTAGAATAATATCACGAAGATATCAGTGCTTTTGACAAAAGTAGGCATGGGCTTATATGTAAAGGTTTGTTATTTACAGATCAGCAAAGAGTACTTTGTCCATGTTCAGCAGCTCTGCACTGCAGTAGTAACAGGGACATTGGAGGGACAAAATGGAACAAACTGGGGTTTGCTGCACACCGTGGTGGGAAAGCCACATTTTCGCACTCTCATTTCAGTATCTCTTTGGGAGAGAAAGAGAAAAATGAAAAAGAAGAAGAAAAAACCCAACAGAACTCCCTCAAAAAAGTGAAAAAATGTTTAATGTTTCACAAGGTAAAACATACCAGGGAATCAGCACCAACTGGAAACAAAGACAGACACATCAGTTTCCAGGACTCTCCCTCCTGAAACAAGTTTTGCTTCCAACAGGTAACCTGCTGGGCTAATGGATTTGCACGATTTTAACTGGAAAATTTCAGTGAATACAAACTCTGAAGCTCTTTGGACAAGTGAGTAGTACTATCATTGCAGTATGAAATATCATGCAAAATATGTGCTATAACATCACAAGAAAAGCAATATCCTTTTACTGTTTTCAGTGACAGTAACTTTGATACAAAAGAATATTAAGATCAATAGAGAAAAATTCAGTAACAGATAGTGCTTGACAATTTTATCCACAACACAAGTTATAACATTCTGCATCAAGAGAGGAATCACTTTTGTACCAGGGTAAGTACAATGTAGATAGGTTCACACAGTATTACAAGTACAAGAAGACTGAAGATCACACTAAGGGGCACACACAGGTAGCTGAGGCGATACATTCCATTCATAGCTGGATTGTCCTAACCACGATCCATCAGAATAAAGGCTAAGTAGCTGGATTTTAATACAGACAGCCCCTAATAATGCACTCACTTACAAACTTCTCATTTGCACAGCCCCTCCACGCATGGAAAAGCATTACGTTATTAACCTAGAGCACTCCTCACTGCTGATTCACTAACACTAGTTCAAAAGACAATGAGGTTCTGTATTCTGGATAGGCAAGTGAAATTTTTGATCAAAACCAGAAAGTTAGGAAAAACCTGGATTGCATAGGTCCTGTGCTGCTTTTATTTCCAGACTTCTATTATTTCACTGTAAGTTTATCTTCCACACAGACAGAATTTAGAAGCCTCTGAGCTGCCTAGTTTAGCACTAGTATCTGATATTGCAGAATGAAATAACACAAACAGCGAAATTCAAGCCACAAATTCTATCTCAGCACCAGCTAGAAATTCATCGTGCAAACTCCAGGAACCCTCAACATCAAGCAACACACAAAACACATGGCTTGGTTGCCTAAATGCAAAGCATACAGTGCCGTTTGAGATTACTTAGCTTCTTCCACCGTCCCTTGTTGCTGCTCCAGAGGCAGGAGGTACCCATGAAACATGTATTTGACAGCTCCACACCTCCCTGAGGCCTCATAAACCGACCAGATGCCTGTTTTCAAGCAATCAAATCCTACTCCAAATTCACCCAGCCTACCTTATAGAGAAAGTGTAGAATAAGCTCATTTTTCCACATGTAATATGACAAATACTCAAAATTGTAAGGGCAATGACATGTTTTAAATTTAAACAGGGCAGATGTGAATAGAAAGAACATTATGGGGAACTTTACATTGTAGCCTTATGACAGAGTATTTGTCAGTGCAGGAGGAAAAGTGAGTAAGTACCAGCAGAAAGTTTTTATGAAGAGGCAGGTGTAGCTTGATTTTCGTATGCATAAAGGACAGACTGCTTTCCCTGCAATGATCTTTACACCAGTATGACTACATTCACAGCAGAAACACTTTGCCAGGGAGCTACAGCATGACTGCTGGTAATTCCTTGAGGATGGCAAATGTAGGTTGAACACATTCCTGTTAAACAGCACAATTGTACACCAAGTGTCAGTGTCAAACTGCACCTCTCAGTTCCAGTGTTTCCTTAAGGCAGCCTGGAAGTTCCTTAAAATGAAATACTAACTCAATGGCTCTATAGCAGTCAGCCAATTTTCTGCTGTTGATGAATGGCTTCCAAGCAAGCTCTCACCCACACGGGAAGAACTATGTGAAATTTAAACAGTCAGAGCATGTTCAGAGAGAGTACAACGCCTGTTTTAGTAAAAGAAGTCCTTTCAAGAGTATGCAGGCAATAGAAAGTGATCCCAGAGAGCATGATCTACACTTGAGGACATAGAGTTTACAAATCACTACATCAACAACAACAACAAGAAAATCACAGATGAATTTGAATAATGAAAAGTGTGAACTTACCCAAACAAAAAATATGTATACCCTAACTCTACACATATACAGTAACAGGATCTATTCTAATATTGCCACATAGAAGAATTTAAGGTTTTTCTTCTGGATAGCCCTCTGTTGTTATCACATCAATCATCAGCAATGGCAAACAGTATCACCAGCTGGTTGGGGAGAATACAGCAAAGTACAGCACTGGGCATTCACATCTTCACTTGTGTGTGCTCTACAGAACACATGGAGAACAACAGGATGACTTCTAACCAGCCATGGCTCTCCCAGGTCTGTACGTTCCAGCTCAGAAAACAGAAGTTATCCATTCATGAACAGCTTACAAAATCATGAATGGTGTGAAGAACATTTCCTCACAAAATAAGAATTATGGGGCACACAGTGAAATTACCAGACAGCAGGTTTAAAAATAAACAAAGGGAAGTACTTTTTTCACACAATGAAATTGCAAAACTTATTGCCATGGGGTGTCGTGGATGCTGAAAGAATACATGGATTTGAACCAGGACTACAAGAATTCATGGAGTGTAGGCTTGTAGACAGCTATTAAAGCTTAATGGTCCAGAAGTCTCCTTCAGCTCAGGAAACCCCAAACTGGTGATCAGGAAGGGTGCAATACTGGAGCAATCACACCATATTTGAAGTATCACTCACCAGCGAGTATCAGAAACAGTACTAGGATAGACTAGAGGGGCATTTTACACAGTAGGGTAGTTTTTCTGTTCTCTGTGGAAAAAGCAAAAACAAAAGGGGAAAAAAAAAAGGAATAAAACAAAATACACAGATGTTCTTGTGCAGTCACAATGACTCAAGAGTAAGATGTTTCTTTGTGTGCAGTTGGAATAAGAAAAGCAAAAACAACCTTGAAAGAAACAAAATGTGGGAAAACAGGAAACACAGACAGACTGTATCACAAGCCTTTCAGGTAATTTAAAAGCAGTTATTGTTTAAGAATGCTGAAAAAATCAGGCAAAAGACTGGATACATAGGATTTTGAGGAAGGAAGGTTGTGTTTGGAGAAAAGTTCATTCTGGTTCTTGTATCTCACAAAACATTATAAGGAGAGACAATAAAATTCAACAAGGCGCAGGTCTGGTCGACTCAGGTTAGACCCTCATTAGCTACAGGATACTGTAATGTTAGGGCTGCTTTCATTACAGCCGTCTTCTTCAGTCATGGGCAAGTTGCTAAGTCAAGTAACACTTCTGCTCTCCCAGCCTGGTACCAAAACACTGGCTTTACTTGGCAAGCAGGAAGAGAGCTAGAACAAAATTGTCACCTATTCAGAGACCATGAAATGGAACCTCAGTTCTGCCACATGGCTGTCACGTTATTTACACTGACAGTTCATATCTTGATCAGATGAAAAAAAAAGAAAATAGATGTGTAATAAAGGTATCATCTTGGGGAGGTGGGAAGCACACTGGAAGCAGTGAATAAAGTCAGTAAAAATAAAATGTCCTTGCTCTAGTCATCTGCAGAATTAACCCAAAATACATGTACTAGAATAATGAAAAAAAGCCTAGACAATCGAGATTATTCAAGAACTACAAGTCAACTCATTAGACCTCAGATAAAAAATGTTTGGTGTCTGCCAGAATCTTTTCTACCCAACTGGTAATTTCTCATCATTAGCTGTCTGGAGCCCAGCTGGGCCAGGGTGAGCCATCCCTCACAGCTTGCCTGGCTGGGCAGAGCTAAGGTTATTGCTGGGTCATATGAGAAAACTCTCAATGCAGCTGCCTCACTATATTTTGCTTGTGGTTTATAAAATTAATAGGTTTCAAGAAACAAGACAGTTCAGTTTTCAATGTGGTTCATGACCAAACCTTCATAAGAGTAAATAAGCTATGGAAAATTCCCAGCGGGTAAAAAAACCCTCAAAAACGTAAACACACCGTAAGTATGCCCTCATGCCTTCAGAAGTTGAGAGGGTGCAGGAGTAGAAGGTCTTGAAAAAAATAAAGACATTTTTCAACAAAGACTAAGTAGTTTGTATCTGACAGTACAGGCATTTCCTTTGCCTCTGGGTTGCCAATTAGGAGCTGTAGGAGGTAATCTCTAACACAGCCCCTACACAAACATACTCAAAACCAGGCTTAACACAGGTGAGCAACATCAGAATGATCCAAGCCTGTGGGCATTCCATGCTACTTTCCTGGAACTACAGAAATTGTTTAAAAATTACGGGCTTTGTGATTAGTTCAAGATGTGTGCATGTCATCGGCCTCCTTGTGTGTCAGAATGGACAACCAAGACAAAAACAGACATAAAGAAAAGAAACCAAAGGGACACAGTTGTACTTAAAACACGTGTCTGTACTTACTGTTCTTCCAGACTGAATCACCTCCAGTATACCGAGTCAGGCTCAGCTGTTTCCCCACTTTCAGCCTACAGTGGGGAACAGCACACCATTTCCATTCTCTTTTCTCAAATCAGACAGCTTTCTCACTGTGATTCCTCAACAGAAAATAAATACATACTTTTTCTATACAATTGCTTTCTATTGCTGTACCATGTCTTTTAATTGCTTGCTTTCTGGGATCAATATCGATGCTTAGCATGTTTGCTCATCTCTCTTACCACTGCTCTATTTCCAGCCTCTGCTTGTTCCACCTCTCCTTCATTTCTTTATCTTGAGACTTTGTTCCATCTCATATGCACATTTTTTTGGCCATACTCAAGTTCTGCTCTGCATCATTTCAAAGACAAGAGACTTCCTCCTCCTTGCTTGCTCTACTGATCTAATGATGACTTGAACACTCAGTACCTTGTGAGGTAAGCCTGACCAGACAAGTACCAACTTAAAAGCAAACTTTGTGGTAGATTTGTCGGAACTGTCATCAAAACAACGCATCTTTGGCTTATGCTAAGTACTTGTTTGGTAAGGTACATTTCCCAGATCTGGGTATGTGCCTTAGCTTCTTAAATCCCTCTAGATCTCGCTCTCTTTCATTTTTGTTTTCTTCCCAATTTTTCTTTTCTACTGACTAAAGTAATCTTGTAACATATGTACTATCCTGAGTACCCTGCCTTGCAGGGACAACAGAGCACCTCTGAATAGTCTCCCTTTGTGACTGGGTTTCTCAGGGCACATAAAATAGGCTATTAATCTTTAACTTTGTAATAGAGAAGTCCAGTTTCTTTGCCTGGTCTGACAGGAAAGAGGTGGTGTCCTTTGCTTGACATGTTCAGTTCATTCCCAAATGTTCTCCTCTTTCATTGCAGCCTTGCACCATGAACTGAGCTCCTTACTCATTCCCTGTGGTTTGAGAGGAACTCTGATGTAATGCTGCATGACAGGATTTCATGTACACCTTGGCCAACCTCACATCTGTGTGGGCACATGGCAGCTGCTCTCAGACCAGCAAACTGATTTACGCCTTCCACTGCAAGCAGGAACTATTCCCAGGCCTCCTTCTTATTCCCTTTATCTTTATACCTTAATAGTTCAGTTATAGTCATGTCTTTTAGAGGGGCTTTGTCTGAATGTAACTGCATTCACCAATAAATAGCAGAAAGGTGCTACGTCTAGCTCAGAAATTCCCTGAATCATAAATTTTCAGAAGCCAGAAGAGTGTGTCACTGTATGACTGCTCTCATAATTTTTCATCTCCTACCACACAGACTCAGAGTCAGCATCCTGGCTTGAGTCTGACAACATCTGAACTGCTGCTTGTGCACCTTCAGACAAGCCTTGCACCTCCCCTTCCACAAACTAATCTACCAGATCTTCACTGAGGATTTCACATAAACACACAACCCCTGTTGTCAAGAGACTGACCAAGTGGCTAGTTTCTTTTGGAATAAGGCAAAAATTTTTACAGTTTACTCAATCCTGCTTTTAAATTCCACTCCGCCTTCATCATCAAAAATACTAACACTATTACGTCCCAACCTTCTCAAAATTTATTTACTAATCCATATTCTGACTTTGCCTTGCCCCTGACCCCAGGGAATAAGGAGGCTAAGAATACTGAATTCATATATTGAATCAAGTTCTTGTCCTCTGGATGATCATCTGAAGCCAAAGGATCATGCCCACTCCCAGTAACAGAACCCCAGTAGAAGATTTCAAAAGTGCCTATTCCTTGACTTTTGGAAGTGATCTACTTGTACCAAAACACGATTTCCTACTATTCTTCTCACCTGAATGTGGTTTTTTTGTACTGGGAACAGACTGGTTTCCTCTGAAAGTAGTTCTCACATCCTGGAAATTGCCTACAACGATGTGACCTGGTTCACCTTCATGTTATGACCCACACAGACACAAAATTTCACAGCACTGCATACTATCTGCTGACCACTGACCATGCCATGGTAGAATGAATCAGGATAAGGATGGAACAACATGCAAATAGATATAGCCATACTGAACAAAATTCATTGATACTTGGTTTATCATCATGATTTTTCAAGACATTTTCCCAATTACATTTTTTTCATCTCTCCAGAAAACCTGAAACCAGAGTCTTTACCCAATCCTCATCCACATTGCTGGTGTCCAGTCTATTCTCCCACCTTTCTTACTGCCCCTCTCCAGAGAAACCACTCTCCTCTAGGAACTCCAGCAGTGCCCTATCCTCTCTGAATGATACCCTCCTCCTTTTGAGTCTGCTTGTTTTATTTTGGTGAAAAACAAGTTCTGGCTTACAAGCAAATAAACACTTGCCATGCCCTTAACCTTCGAGAGAATTAACAGTTAACTGGAGCTACGTTTCCCCCCTTCATGTGGCCACTCACTCTGTCACAAAGATCAAACCCTAAATTAAATCCTGCCCCATTCAAACAAAATACCACTTCACCTGGACCAGCAATTCACTCCATGTGTTTTCCCTTAGAATAAGGCTGTACAACAGTTGAGGTATTGAGTCTGAAACATTTATACACAAAATACAATATACACTCAAAACTACTCCCATTTTGATAGATCCTAAGCATATCAGAGGAACAGGCTGTGCAGGCAACTATTTTGGTTTTTTTTCCCATTAGAATACCACCCAAAGTCTCTATAGAAAAAGCACAGCAGAAACCTTGAAACTGAGATTACAGCTGCAACCCCAACTAAGTACTACCTTTTCCCCCTCATTCCTAGTACAGTTCAGAATAGTTGTAGTCCAGTGAAATATTTAAACATGTTCTTAAACTCGTGTTACCCCACAGATTCCTCCCTAAGCAGTCCTACATCAGTTTTTGCAGCCTCATGCAGCACCCAGATTAGCTTTTGGACTTAAGTGGAAAGCTCTGTATCTGCAACATTTCTGTCACACACACAACTCCTGTTAACACAAGGCTGTCAGTAGCGATTTCCTTGAAAAAAACCTGATTGCTAGTGCCTGGGTTCAATCAATAATTTCTTTCCCAGGTATTTTTCTGAAGTTATTTTATAGCAAAACAGGGACAAATATTCACACAAAGACAACAAATCATATATAGAAAGCAACTGAGGACTAATGAGTGCAGCCCCTACTTCCCCATTCTAAATTAATTACTATTAGAGATATTACATCCAATGCAAAAAAACCCATTTCATTAAATATAAGGAAGAAATACTGTCAACACATACGCATTCCTAAAACCAGTACCACTTCAAATAAACCGCAAATTTTCCTCATGTCAGTAGACATCTACACATTTCTTAGAAAGTTTAAAAACAGACTTTTTTTCTGCTATTAATATGGTAACTGTCCTCCATACTACAGTTCAAAACATCCCATTTGTTTTCGGTATCAGCTCTAGAAAGACCTTTAAGCCCACACACTTACACAGTACCTTCTGGTACCATGACCAGCCTGGCCATCTGTACTCTGTACTAGAGAGAGCAGACTAAAAAGCGTACGTCAGCCATCCTGTTCTCCCAGGACAAGGAGTTAATCCATTAGTAGTTAAGCCAGTTTATGAGTCAATTACAGGAGAGTTGTAAGTGTCCTAAAAGCCACTTCAGAAAACGCTTCAATTATGTCAATATTAAAAAAATTATTACATTATCTTCTATGACAGTGCCCTGAGGCTTTAAGCAAAGACATAAGCTCACTAAAATTTTGAACTGCACTGATTTAGTGACTATTCCTGGCACTGACATCATCATTTCTTCCTGCCTGGGTCTCAGACTGGCAACCCTGGCTATTAACAGGGAGTGAGAGCTTAACAACAGGAGAGTAAAGAGAAAGGGTAAGCAAGGAGATGAAGCTATTTCCAGCACATGCTGATACTCAGAGAAGACAAAAGACCCAAATACAAGTTACAGCAAAGCAAGAAGTATGCAAAGAATTCAAGGTAACAGCAACTCAGAAGAAGAGGTACAATCAGGAAAGGATACATTTGTTTCGTGACAGTACTATATTGATTCTTGTAGGGGCAAATGAAGAAATTTGAATTTCATGTAGTATGGCAGGAAGCCAGGGAACGGGTCAACATATCAAGGAAGTTGCAGAACCATTTGTGTTAAAGCAGTGTGGTGAGAAATGCAAGAGGAGTGAAGCACAAATCAGCAACAATTACAATGCACAGCAAACGATTAGAGCCCAGACGGCAGCTTTAGCTGAGCTCACTGTGGCCTGCAGCAATCCTAAATGGAAGCAATGAGATACTGCCTGTACAGGCTGATAAGAAAAGAAAGAAGACCAAAAGGCAGAATGGCAGTCAGAGGCAGAAAGGCTGCTATGGCTAAATAATGAAGCCAGGCAGTGACATAAAATCTCCCATGTAATTTTTATTTGCTTGGAAAGGTAGATTGCTCTCAGTGTGCTGTATGGGATATACTGGTTTTATGGAAAGCAAGCTGCAATGATCTCTGACTTGAGACCTGTCCAAGTTAAACCTGCTCCCAGGAAGGAGCTGTGGGCACACAGCACAATTCCTCCTTTCAGGCAGGGCCTGCCTATCACTGTATACATGCATGAGCACATAAGCAAACAAAACAAGCTGCACGAACACGTCCTGACTTTTTCCTCTCTGCCAGCCAGTGGAGGCCAGGAGCGTCTACAACGATGAGATGGTTGATACTCACACGACAAGAAGGAAGACAAAATGAAGAAGCCGATTTTGGAATGACTCAAATTCATCCCCAAGACAGAGTGTGGTACTTGGCAGAGCAAAAGTTACCAAGAAATCACTCAAAAGCTTTTGAACCTACTGGCAGGAATCTGATTATGAAGTAAGTAAAAAGACAAGAAAGAGGCTAAAGGCAGAAGCTTTAAAGAACTTATGACACAGAGAAGGAGACGAGGCACCTTGGTGGGAAGCGGGTAGGTGTGGGTGTGTGAGAGTGAGGGTATTCAAGTCTAAGAAACAGAAGAGCAAAACAGAAGCAGCACGTCCTAAGGCTTTCCTGCCTAGCTGGTGAGCAAGGGGTTCCTCCTAAGTGCTGAGTATAGTCAAGTCAAACAGATAACCCACGTTGGCCATAGACAGTAATAGTTTAAATAAAAATTTAGACATGCTGGTAAGTGACCTGAACCGACAGACACCTGAGACAACTGCAGGAGCATGAAGTACAGGAGATTGGAGGAGAGGACATAAATCTCATGCCATGGCACACTTGAACCACAAGGCACAACAATCCAGAACCCTTCAGACAAGAGAATGCATCAGCTGAGAATACAGATGAAATCTTAACATCTTTTGGGTGATGAAGGATGAACAGCGGAAGGGAAGACCAGGTAATGAGATGGTTTAACAAAAGCCATAGCACCAACAGAAGGTAAACCCAGCCAGTTTCTTTTCATCCCTACCCAATCCAAGTATAATGATTTCTCTACTAAATAAGTCCTTGAATACTCTTCCACATAGATTTTCACATCATATATTTAATTAGGTGCAGTAGTAAATACACCTTTCTAAATGAAAAGCAAAACAAAAATAGGTCATAATTAATAAAAGAATTATTTGTGGACCTAGAAAGCAATCAAAGGTGCCTTCAAATACTTCATGGAGGTTACAACCTTCTGTAATGAGAATGCCTTGCCACACCTGAGGTAGGCGGAACTTTTAATGTTTTAACAAACACAACTTGAAACAACTCAGAACAACTCTTGATTAGATTTATGTGAATAATCAGACAATCTGGGATCTTGATTAACAATGGTTATTATTAAAGGGCAGTGATCTTTACTACACATGCAATACTTTCATTAAGGAGTTCAAATTAAGCTGATTCATCAGCCCTGCTGAGACCTGATGGCAGTTAAGTTGCCAACTAAGTTCCAAAGTAATGCTGATGTACTGAATTTGTTTTGATAAGAGAACTGGGCTAAGGTTATACAAACTGTGTCACAGTGAACATAAAAATGCTCTCCAACTAGAATTCACAATATTAATAACTTAATGCTGTCAAGATTTACATATCTAAAAAGACGTTAGTGTATCTCATTGTGACTACAGACAATGCAGTAATCAAACATAGGAGGTAAAAAAAACCACACAGTATTTAACACTAAAATCAAGGCATTATATCCTCAAACACTGCGCTTTATTAAAAAAACCAAAACCAACCCTAAACAGAAACATTCAATTTATATCAGGTACACCAGGTCTGTGAAAGGTGGGAAGCAGAATTACAGTGTCTTCTTTAGTAAACAAAAGAGTAACATATAGATCAAGCTTATTAAGTTTCATTTACCTAAATGTTTTACACTAATGCAGATAGAGCTATTCGCAGAATGGTTTGGGTTGGAAGGGACCTCAAAGATCATCTAGTTTCAATCCCCCTTGCTATGGGAAGGGACACTTTTCCCTAGGACAAGTTGCTCAAAGTCCCACTGAAGAAGTACAAGCAAGATAGGCATCAAAAAGCACATTTTGTAATACACTTTCCCATGAAATTAACTGAAAAATCCTTATCAATGTCCCCAATTTGGCAAGAGGAGAGATCAAATAGAATTCATAAACCATTTATTTAAAAAACAGCTGTCACAGGATGGTGACTTGTCTACTTTGAATCATTCCTTTGGCCCTACAAGATGTGCTATAGTGTTCTGTGCCTAAAGGATGAATCTGTGAATTTAATACAGAAATTCCATGAAAGATATTTTGTGGCTATTCTGTGGCAAAACCAAAGAAAATGGGTCCTGCAGAAAAAGTCTTCCATTACCAGTGAAACCTTCTTAATAAAGCACTATCCTCTGCAATGCTACAACTGTAAAGCACCGGACTCATAAGACTCTTCACAATTTTTAAGACATTAGGGAAACACCTACTACTCAGTAATAGGATTGCCTACTACTGAGTCCACAGAGCAACACCCAGAAGGCATCTGGAAAGGAAGCCACAGGCTTTTAATGGCAGACAAAATCTCTTGACCTGTTGGATGGGAGAAAGCACCACTTATGACTATGTGCGTAATAAAAGCACATCCGAATGGTAAACCTGGTACCCCCTACCAGGAGCAAAGCATATGTACAGCATTTGTACACAAACTGTCAACGGTTTCCACTGGCACACTGCCCCATTTGACTTTCTACTCTGAAAAGTCAGTCATATCACAGGTTTAGCTAAAACTTACGATGTCCCAGCCAGAAAAGAACCTGCTTCACCAAGTGGTGGTTACACCATTGCTTGTATAGCCTCTGAAGATGAAAAGCAGCATAAAGTAAGTGCTCATTATTAGAGTTCTTAGTGTCTTGTCATTTTAGATCATCTTATGGAAAAACAAGATGCAAATTAGGGCATAGTCAGATAGACACACTGGTATAACAAGCTGTAATTAGCCAAAATCAGCTTTTTAATTCCAGTATTGCACAAACAGTTAATACTTGTGTTAAGTTTTCCCTCGTATTTTGAGACCAAAAGGGATCTCTTTGGGATCATGTAGTCTGGCCTCTTTCAATACAGTAATGAAAGCTCTCATCTAGTCAAGTTGTGCAACAAGCTCATGACACCTACTTCATCATGAGAGCACATTTCTTAAAAGCAGTTGAGGCTTTACTCAAAGGAATCGCAAGTATTAAAAAAACCTTACAATGTTCTATATGAAACTGTTTGCTGATTAATGATCATGACAAAAAACAACAACAAAAAAAAAAAACCCAAAAATGGTTTTACTACTTGTAGCCCACTAGCCTTGAGCTTCCAAACATTGGTTATCACTACAGTGAGATTAAGTAACCATACAATCAGTACTCTCTTCTGAATATTGTGCCTAATGTGATTTCACAGAATCACAAAATCAATTAGGTTGGAAAAGACCTTTGAGATCATCGAGTCCAACCTATGACTGAACACCAACATGTCAACCAGACCACGGCACTAAGTGCCACATCCAGTCTTTCCTTAAACACATCCAGGGACGGTGACTCCACCACCTCCCTGGGCAGTCCATCCCGATGCCCAATCACTCCTTCTGCGAAAAAATTCTTCCTAATGCCCAACCTAAACCTCCCCTGGCACAGCTTAAGACTGTGTCCTCTGGTCCTGTCACTGGTTGCCCCACAGAAGAGACCAACCCCCACCTGGCTACAACCTCCTTTCAGATGGCTGTAGAGAGTGTTAAGGTCTCCCCTGAGCCTCCCTTTCTTTCAGAAATTTTCCCTTTTCTCTTTGTTTTTGTGAGAACAAACTGATTAGAGAAACTAGTAACCTACCTTGTACAGCGGGAAGGAAAAGAGTGGGACACTGGAAACAACTGGTCTCAAAGAGCTATTAAATTAAATATGGGTATTAAAGGACTTTCAATCTTTCTGACATACAAGTAATTTGTATGTTACAAATATGTAATGAGCAACACAGTTTTTTTTTAACAATCAGCTCTTACTGAAATTTCCCCAAAATGGCATCCAAGTCAAAGATTTACACCAAGAAAGACAAGTAGGGGGGCATACAGTAGATACCAGGTGATTTTAGCACTGTGGACTCTGGAAATAACTCAGTCATAGCACATAACTAGTTGCATTCTCAGTACAATAATGTACCCAGAAGCATGAACATGATTTCTAGCTCATCTGGATGGAGTAGGGCAAGAGATATTTTCTCATTATTGCCACATCCACTGTAAGACTTCTTGCAATAACTTCCTCTCAGTAAGTCCTTCTGTGAACAATGAAGTTAATAACGAGTGTTTCTTAGGTATTTTGTACCATGTTTATACTCTCCTTATATTTCAAAACAAAAAAACCAAAACAACAACAACAACAAATATTAAATTTAAAAAAAACAAAAATCACCCAACCTCCACACCTGGGGCCCTGCAACTTGCTCTCTACCCTCCAGCTTCCCCTACTTCTATCCTACCTTGATATCCGTCCCTAGTTCCATTCTGCTACCTAAATATCACATTGGCAAGTGTTGCTCTTAGAGCAACAGATAAAAAAATTGTATATGTGTGATTTGTATTTGTGCCCTACCACATTGCCCCTTTAGAAACTTCTTCAGGATTGGTTTTGGACAGTGCCCACCACAGAAGCTGTAGAAAACCCAACAGTCATTCAGAATGAAACAGCTTACAAGTTTACCCTTGCATTATGGTAAATATTGTGTACTCAAGCAACCTTTCAATACAGGTCACATTGCAAGACAGCTAGCTAATTTTTCCTAGGGCCCTATCTCAAAAGTAATTGAACTGCTCCAGTTGATCAACATTAAAGGACATCAGTGAAATAAAAACTGCAGACATTTGGGGCACTGACAACATATCACAGGTGCTCACAATTCACAGTTCTCAAAATCCATGCATCCTCTACAAACACAAATACTACAGGAATGCTTTCTAATGCCCCCAAACCACCCTAACACTGCAAACCCAAGCACAATTATAAATCAAGTCATATACCAAAAGGATTTATGCTTGAATAACTTGCCTCCAATTATAATCCCAGTGTGTGTCTACTCTGAGTAAAACAGGAAGTACTGTCACATTATTTACACAGAACCATTTACTTCTGAAACAGAATGGACTTCAGAGTTACCTTTGAGTCTTAAATTACAAACTCAATTTTATATGTATTCCAGAGAGTCATGTAATGACTATTCAGTCTCAAAATGGTGAGCACTTTAAAACATGTTCTGCTGGAGGAGGGTCTAATTGAAGTTGCTGTTGATTGGGATTACAAATAAGATGACACTTGTTTGTGATTTGCATAAACAGAATTTCATGAACAGAAGAGAAGCACTGAATACAAAAACAAAGAAGCGTGAAACTACCTTCATTTAGTGGGAAACACAACAGTAGGGAGAAGATAGTATTTCTGTGTATGTGGAGGTTTAATGGAGAGTGAACAGTTGAAACTTGATTTAGGCTACAAAACAGTCAGAGGTTATGGTGGGGATGGAGAAGCAAAGGAGAGGCAGTGTAAACTCAGTGCTATGAGAGCTGGGAGAAAAGAAAAAAAAATTGATGCATTATGTTAAAGCCTTATAAAGATACATATCTGTTCTCTCTTCTCCTCTGTACTTTCAAAACCCACAGTATTGCAGCACTTCATGATAAACATACCAGATATTATGTGATTTAACCTCTGAGCACTTTCCCCCCACCAGCTTGCTATGAAACCCATACAAGATTAAAAGCTTGATCAAGACACAATCCTGCAGGAAAAGGCGCAGCTTCATTCAGGGTTTGCTCTCTAGAGAAAGGAGATTGTAACAGATTTAATGGATGCATGAGTTTATTCAAAATGAAGCTGTGAAACCACTTTATGCCTTCATTAGCATTCCCTCCCAGGAGCGAACAGAAGTTGAAATTTTTCAAAATACTGTGAGCTGACCTGATGGATGCATACATTAAACTGGTCTTCTTGCAGTCAGCAATACCTTTTTTTCCCCTAATTGATTCAGCTCATATTTCAGGCAGGACAATAAGCTTCATTTGACCCTGAAGTGAGTTCAAAGCTGGCTGTATGTTTCTGCAGAGGAACAGAAACTTCTCTAAAGCAACACAAATGTATGTTCTCTAAACTGGAAGCAGCAAGCCCAAGAGGGTTGGGCGGCTCAGGGCGAAGAGCCCCGAGGGCTGTAACATCACAAGAAGGGCAGCCACTGCCAGCTCTGGCCCTCCGGCTACCTCCACACTTAACAGGAGCTGCAGCCTTGCATCAGGCCAACACACCATCAAGAGCCCAAGAGCACTGCTGCCTCACAAAGCAACAAAACACTGCCCCTCCACGCAGGAACACACCCTGGTTCCTGCTGACGTGTTCACAGAACACCACCTCCAATTTGGAAAAGGAAAATACAGTACGTGGCACACTCGAAAGAGAGAAGCAAACCCCGCTCCACACCACTGACAAGTAACCAGACTTCGCCCAGCAGCACCACCACCTATTAAAGAAAACTGAAATACTGTGAGAGATTAAAGAAATTTTATCAAGCTAATGAGTCCCAGTGTTTTCTGCATTAAAATTCAGAAAAAAACCCTCCAAAACCAAACAAAACAGCACAGAAAAGCATTATCTAAGACTTCGCTGACCACCCTGCCTGTACTCCTGATTTCCCCTCTTAACAGCATAAGAAAGCCAACAAAATTTGGCTTCAGCATCAATAAATACAGTCATACATTTTCAAGCTCTCTCTTTAATCCAACCCTTTAGACAAATTCTTTACCTACTCCTGCTATTTGATTAAGATAGTTATCTACTAGAAAGTAAACTAGCTGCAACATAAATGAGAAAAGCAGGAAACAAACTAGTTAGTAAAGTCTCAGATGACTTGAAGATGCCTGTATGTTTTTATTTCACACAAATGCATTTAAGCATGTTTCATGATTGAAGGACTAGCTGAACTCCTATAGTTTTTCAAGGTGTCTCCAAATGCAATCACAGGTAAAAACAGCAAACCTTCACCAGACAAGATGGGATCATGTTTACGCTTTAGATTAGGATCCAGACTGCTGACCCACAAGCAGGAATGGCCATTATCTCAGCCCTTTCAACCAGACTTATATATGTAACTGCCTTCATGAGTCGTGACCAACAAAACAGAGGCTGAGCCTCTGAAATTCTCAAAATGAAGCATAATTTACCCTAACCTTAGGAACATCATATTGCGTAAGAGATTTTTAAATAGTTACAAAAAGTCAGTCTGATTTAGGGCAGTGGTTGTCGACTGGTGAGCAGCAATGCTCATGGACAAGGAAATTCAGATCTATTATGTGAGCAGAGGAAGGATGCTGCTCACTGCATGCTCTGTGCTCTATTCAATGGCAGGGAAGGCTGGGGAACCATCACCACATCGCAGGACTCCCAGCCCTAGGCAGAGATCTTCTGCTTTAACCACACCTGACAAATTAAACCTTCTTCCTTACCTCCCTCTTTCTCCTCAAAAGGCTTTTAAAGCCCACAGCTCAGTCACTGTTCATTTAACAACCCCTGAAGTGTTTATCTTAGGGATGTCATACCTACTTATTGTTTCCTTTCCTGCTTGCTCTTGTAACCTGCCCATTTAACTTTGTTCCAAGTGGTTGGAATACATCTTGTAGAGCCCTCACGAGAGTTGCACAGCATTCAATTCGTAAATTAATGCAGAGCAGCCACATCTTCCACACCAGAGCTACAAATGCTTCATTTACCAAATAAAATTTCAGCATTGATAATGTATTTGTAGATTTTTGAGTTGTTTACTGGAAAACTGTGTTACTACATATGAAAGACAGCAGTGGCAACTGAACCACATATGTTGTTATTTAGCTATATAGATGTACTGGGTGGGAGAATAAAAGAGGTAGGGGGAAGGGGTGAGCTCTCCAAAGCAGATGTTTCCAAGCTTTTTTAAACTAAGAGACAAGACATAAGACAACACTTGAAGGAGCAGCTGGGGACACTGAATAAACACAGACATTTAAATGTGACTAATTACATACACATGCTGGAATTCTCAAAGGATGATCAGGGAGCCAGGCTCCCAGCTCACTCTGACTTTCAACAGGAGTTCAGTGGCCTGTTCCTTCAGGCATGCTGCAAGATGTCATCTTGCTAAATACAGAACACTGCTTCTAAATGTTGCCTCTAGTAGCTGAACCACAGCAAAGCCGATGGATTTCTACAAAGCTATCTACAGGAGCCCTTCCCTTTATTAAATAAATACAAATGCACGTATCTGCTGTTCCCAGCCAAAGCTGCTCTGACAGATAAGACAAAGTTGTCTGGACAGCCCAGAGGCCTTAAAGCCCATGGGGAACCACCTTTATGTGCTAAATACAAATATGTTGCCCAGAAACTGCCCTAGCGATGGTGGGGAAAGGTTTACAGAAAGTTTGGGACTCCTTTCCGAGTACTTCTGTTGTAAAGCAGGAAACGTTTCTGTATATGTAAAGTGGTAGCTCACAAAAAAAAAATTTAGGGAGAAGTACATACCATTGATTTTCAGGTGTACTCATGTAATATGGGTATACACTGTTCACAACTTAGTTCAAACACTTCAACATGGCATGGCTGCAGAAAGAGCATCTTTCCCTGGTCCCTGCTGCTTATTTTCCTTCCTCTGCATCACAGAAAAAGAAAAGTGCACTTTCTAGGATACACAGGATTAAGGCCTGTTTCAGTTTAAAAAGCACGAGGGGAAGAAAAAAATAAAATACAACCTTGCTCAAGCAGCTGCCAGGTGCTGTGTGTCAACACAAAGGGGTATGTATGGACACAAGCAGCAGGAAGCATGGGAAAGTCTTGACCACTTCCTTCTGTGGCCTTAATATCTTAAAAATATTCATAAAATTACAGATAGATTTCTGGCAGGTGACAAACAGGAGACAGCTTTCACTTCACAGCCAATGGAAGGTGAGGCCAGATGTTGGTAGTCACAACGAGCAGCAGCCAACTGTGCAAAGGGCCAGGAAGGCTGAGGCTGTTTAAAGTGTGGAGGATCACAGTGTGGGATCTTTTGTGACTACAGACAGAGAGGGGAGAAGCCAGAACCTACTCAACTCAGACTTACTTTTTCCTAGCACTTACTACATGGTGACTCACTACATGGCACAATAGTATTTAGTACAAATGCAGCTACAGGAAGGTACCAGGCCCAAAGTCAGTGTGTGTTGTCTTTTATCTGACACACACTTTGGGCAAAGGTCCATGCTCAGCAAGTTGTGTCTGTTCACATACAGAGAGAGCAGACCTACATCAAGAGCCTGCATCCCAACTCCTGTAACTGGGATATGAGAGACTTATGGGAGCCAGTCACTAGGACCATCAGGCTGTGCACCCAAGCAGCCCACAAGTAGCAGACTGTTCCCAGAAGCAACACCCAAAGTGGGAGTGGTGGTTCTTACAGAGAGTAACAGCAGAAGTCACTG
This sequence comes from Atrichornis clamosus, assembly GCA_013400975.1. Taxonomy (NCBI): domain Eukaryota; kingdom Metazoa; phylum Chordata; class Aves; order Passeriformes; family Menuridae; genus Atrichornis; species Atrichornis clamosus. The sequence continues at coordinate 100,679 of WBMZ01012318.1, forward strand.
GGGAACACAAGTAGTTTGAGTGTGGTGCCTACATCTGTACTGTCAATGTAACTTTTAAATCCACCAGTGCTTCTCCTTGTAATCTCTTTTGCAGGGATTCAGTCCAGGAGATTGCGCTGTAGCAGCTGGCTGAGACTAGGGCCTCTGAAGGGCTCTGATGAAGTACAACAGCTTAGTGGTTAAGACTAAGTGAAAGTATTGAATGCTTCCTAAGGAGAAGCTATTAGGTAACAGTTTTTAACTGAATTTTTTGCTTCCTCTGCAGGGGCTAAGGAAGCACGCTTGCCTTTTTGCATTTTTAAATAATCTACTACTTAATGTTCAAGAGCTCGGCACTTAAATATTTAAATTTGCTTTTCCATTCAGATTACTTTTCCCATCCATTCATCCAGCTGACTGTTCACAGCATGCTCCACAGGACTGCAGGCTGGCTCAGCAAGGCCCCAGCTGCTTTCCAGGCTTTCTGGAATGCAGAGGTGGCAGCAATGTGAACAGGCTCATAGGGCACACCGATACAGACCTATGGGTAAGCTTGTATTTTCTAGAGTGACAAAAAAGTTTCCTAATTAGGCCAAGTCTTCATTCAGCCTGCATACGTGGTCTTTGAAAACAAGCACTATTCTGGGGCTTAAAAAAGCAAGTGTCTCTGAGGTATTTTTAAACAGCTGCCCCCTGGATGCAGCTTTTGTTCTCCTTGCAAACCTGAATTGTTTAACCACTTATATCTATGAGATCATTTATAGAGTATTGTTTATCTTTGCAGCCAAATGCTTCATTAAAAAACAAAACCTTTTTAAAAAGGAAGTCAAGGAGGTTCACAAGACGAGTGTTAGATTCATCAGAACAGTCAGATTTTAAGTGATTCTAGATTCTTGCTCATGGTTGTACAGCCTTGTCTGACTTGCTCACTGTAACAAATTCACAAGCTGTTCACAAGCAAATCAGTTATTTTCACAAAACTCAATTAGAAGCTGCACTTCCCTAAAACACCTGGTCTCTGCTTTTAGCTCATGGCCTACCTATAACAAAGGTTCTGCCTCCCCTGCCTTTGTTGCTCTCCCCACTGGCAAATTCCAGCTAGAAAAGACATTTAGCTGAGCATTGCTTAATTACCACACTCTTTTCTTACATGCCTAAGCACTAGAACCAAGCTCTCTATGAACAAACCTGAAAGAGACTGCATATCGTGGAAACGCTGCAATTTGCTCTACACCTTCCTAAAGCAAGCAGTCTGGCATGAAGAAAATGCTGGACCACATTCTGAAGTGCTTTTTTCCTCAATGTTATCATTTCCCTTTCTCATTCCCCTTCATCATTCCCTTTTTCTTTCTCACACCTAAGACACAGGAAAACCTGCACCAACGGAACCACATACTCTAGAAACATTCTTCTTTCCCAATTTCCTTATTATACTGCTAAGCTCTACTCTCACTTACAATTCAAGTAACAAATAAATGTGGAAACTAGACAAAGCCAGAGTGTCCAGGTCAGATACAGAAGAGAAGACGACAATGGGAAAAGATACTTTCGGCAGACAAAAGCTTGCTCGAGTTCTGATTCTCCAATTTTGTTTCTAAGAGATCACGGCTCATTACGATTTAGTGGTTAAAACCTCATGATTTTTCTACACATTGCAGCTAATACACTGAACAATACCTAGCAAATCATGATTACAGAATGCTTCGCAAACCAATCTGAGTTTTTTCTCTGCATTGTAGAAAGTTAACGGAATAGTCTTCAAATCAAGAATATATAGGAAAAAATTTGAATAAATATTTAAAACCTGTCTGGCCAAATGAGTAGAAAAATCACACTGTTAAAGAAATCACTGCCTTATTGCTTTCATGAAGCAAGAAGCTGCACATATTACATATTAAGAAGGACTTTTTCAGACATCTATTTCTAGCATTCCAGAAGGTTCACTGAAAAATCCATTGGTACTGTAATGTAAGATCTCAACTAAAGATAAAAATCTTTTAAAGACAGCTGGCTGTGGTATGACATACTCTCTCAAAACAAAACAAAGAGGCAAACACTTCTGGAGGTCCTTCAGGATCCCACCTAACTATTCAAAGCAGACCATGGTGAGAGTGGAAGGATGTTTCAGCTGACCTACATTTGCAGACTCAGAGACGTCACAGGGTCTTAACCCACAATTAGGGTGCAGTGGATATGGACAGAGGCCTCTGTGGCTGTATCACACTTTTAAGGAGAGCACTACACACTTTCAGAAAGGCCAAAGCTTAAAAAAAAACCTCAACATGGTACTCAGGACAACCATGCTCCTTTTCCCTCTCTAAGCACAGTATTCTCCAGGCTTGCTCTAAGGACAGTCCAGTGATAAGCCCACTGCCCTGTATGTCTCACACAGCAGATGCACTGGGGTAGAAAAGCAAAAAAATCCCTTTCTCCACCATTTCCCCCTCTCCTGCTAAGCCTTAGGACCTATAACAATACAAACAACACTTAAACAAAAGTAGATACAGGTCTGAGCTCTGCTTTTCCAGAACACATGTGATCATCATCACTTGGTCATATTCAAATTGTGCAATGCAAAATGGCATAATGGAAGTCCTCAGGTAGCAGCTAGAGGAAGGCTGGGCCCCTCCAGTTGGTGGTGCACAGCTGTATTGACATGGCAACTTTTGTTCTCAGAGGTACAGCTGCGTTCCAGCAGCATTGTGAACTGGTTAACAAGCTCACGGGAGCTCAGAGACTACACAGACACTTGCACCACACCTGGTCTTCACTCTGCCTCATCACAGCAGACTGCAGAGAGAAAGTTCAAGAGTACCTACTCTAGAGCCCTGGTGGGACCTGCACGGCCAGAGGGTATAAGCACAGGCAGGTAGGATCACTTGTCCCAACACATCCTCAGTTCAAGAGTGGGCCTAGAGTGACGGAGGTCACCACGTGACTCACCTGCATTTGTTAACAAGTCCCAGATGTAAGGGCTACCAGGACAGCGCCTTAGCAAAGGCAGTAACAAAATGATATCAAATACTGATCTGGAAATTGGGCTGGTCAGAACTTTCCTAGTAGAGCATTTTTTATATTGACACGATTGCCAAACACCTCTGATTTAACAGCTCTTCTGCCAGAGAACACAAAGCACATTCCCCACAGAAGCGAACCAGCTCTGTCATTGCTTCTGAGGTAGCCACCTAAAAGGCTTTGGTGGGGCCAGAGAGCAATGGTCTTCCAGACTCCTCAGTAGACAGAATTCCTTACTCCCATCTGAGTCCTGTGGCATCTGTGTTTTCACATGAATGAGATGGGATGGCTGATTCTGAGGCTGCCTTAGTAACTGATGGTAAACTTTTGTTTAAGTCAGCTCTATAACACATTGTCATCACACAAGTTGTGCTACAAATGTACTTAGCTGGTAAGGTCCTTAATGCAAATCAGAAGGACATTAATATCACCCTTTGATGTCTTTTTAGTATTTATGCCGTGACTAAATTGGATAAGGGATTTATTAACATTTAAGACTATTGGGAAGAAAATTATGTAGATTACGTGGAGAGAAGGAAAAGGGAAAATGAAAAAAACTCACATCCTATAAATTCGTAAGAATGTTTCTGATTAAGAACACTCAATGTACAAATCAATGTTTTGATTCCTCCAACTATTTTTAAATGAAGCAGTGCATGCTATTTGTAACCAGTGTGTTTCTCACGACTCCACAGCTACGTTCCAAACCCTACCGTGTTGCCAGCTTATGGCAGACGACACCAGTGTCTGTTATGACTTCACTCAGTCTCAGCTCCAGGTGGACCTTCCCCTGAAACACACCAAAAACACCATATGAAAAGTTAGTTTTACACACTGCCAGTCACATCATTCCAACTTCAACCGAGGCAAGCCAGTTTGGGCAAGTAATTCCAGAAGTCTAAAGATTAAGTAAGAGCTGTATAGATTAGATTTTTCAACTGCCTGCGAATCCAGACTACTAGTCATTTAACTGAATTTCAGTGCGTAATTCCCACCCTTATCTTATCTCTGTATGTTTTACTAATGGAAGGATATGGAGTGTCCATGGTCTGACACATAAATGTTGTGTTGAAGCTTTATCTGTAATTAGCATTTTAAATATTAAGCAAATATCTGCAACACTATCATTAAAAATGGTATCACACAAGTGTTAGAAATTAACACCTACATGTTTGAAACATTATCAAAATAAAATATATTAAGTAATATAAACTGTAAGACAAGTATCAATAAAACTATATAAAACAACTATTAAAAAACCCACAAAAAATGTTCAATCATGTTGCCAGCATTCACAGCATCTACTGTTACAGAGTCTTCAACTCCTTGCCATCGTGTTAACTTTAGTATGGCTTGGGCCAAGACATGCTTCAATGTGCTAAGAAAATAAAGGCAAACATGAACACCAACTGCATTCCTTTTATTAACTCCATTAGATTTCAAAACATGAGCATCCACTCTCATTGGCAAAAACTCAGCACCACTCTTACAGCGTGTATATAGTAAATGCAAAATACATTTTGTTATTGACCAATCCTGACATGCCAGCAGTGCCCAAACATCTCCTGCAAATCATCTTAGCCAAAGTTGAGTCTTTCATCTTTATTACTATCTCCCCTCCATCCTTTTTACTAAAGGATGCTAAAATCCACCCTGTTAGTTAGTCAGAGTTCTAGTGTGAACATCATCTTTACGTCAAATCACACAATTCTCTTGTCATCCCTTTCTTAAGATCTTCCAGATTTAACCATTCCTATTTCTGCACATGACCAAAACTCTTGCCAGAGACCTCCCTATCTCTTGTGACTAGTTACTGCAACCTCCTGCTCTACGAGGATGTCTATCCTACGTAGCAGAGGAGAGTGAAGATGAAACCCCAACCTCAAACTGCACCTATGCTGCTAAGGTCCCCTTTCCCTATAGCAGATTTGTCTGGATGAAAGCTGGTGAAGGCAGTCCAACGCACAGCAAGGAGTGCAGCAACAATTAAGGAGCATGGACACACAGAAGTTCCATTCAAAGTAATTCCCTGGTTCTCTCACATTAAGAAGCATACACAAACACTGAACTCTGCCTGAATACTTGTCCTGAAGAAGCCTGTGAGACATTCTGTTTCTTACTGCTACAGTCATTCTCTCCCCTTCCTAGTGTATATCCCTTATTCACTACCATTCTTTCTGCACTACCTTGAACGGGCACTTCGCCCTTTCCTGCACTTCATGCTTTCACTCCCCAAACCTCTATCACCTACTTATACCTTCAGTATTCTGACTCAGTTTTTCCCATCCGAGGGCTTGAACACAGACCCTTCAACTACATGTGGCAGGTGATACTGTTGTTCATCCAGAAAACAAGGAACACAACCTCTCCAACCTGTATCAAGTTGCAGAGGCATCACAGCAGCTCACTGCCATTTTGAATAAAGGACCCAAATATGTGTGTGAGTTTAAAAACAAGGCTCCTGCCATGTGTATTTTTGCATCATTTTAAAGAAAATAATTTTTTTAAAAAACCAACCCACAATGCAAAAACTAAATGTATCGCATTTAGCAGTCACTCGTCGTTTGTGTTTCAGCAACACAGGTATCCTTCACCCTGTCAGTGTGTGCCCAAGTCAGCATCTGTCACTGGCTTCCAAACTGAAGCCTGTCCTCATGCATAAGAGCAGGACTTCTCTGCACAAATGCATAAAGCCACTTCTAGACCCAGCTGTCAAGGACTCAGTACCACTGCAGCACCCACCGTAGCCACACGTGACAAGGGCTGGGCACACAACCAGCTAAGAACTCTGCATAAGCAGGACATTTTTATGGCTTTTGTTTTACTATATTTTCCTTACTTTACACTGTTCTCTCTTCCACTGACCACATATTCTATTACAGGGCCTAAACCATTAGTCTCTGGAGAATAAATTTATATTATGAACCTGTAAAACCCACTACTGCTATCTTTGTTGATATCCTCTATACCACCTTTACTAGAGAAATCAACATCAACACAAGTTTTGAAGAAATTAAGAGACAGGAACAGAAATTTAGACCCTTTAGAGAAAATACCACTTTGTAGAAAAATACCAAGGTATGAAAATGTTTTTACAGAAATATTTCTGTTGGGTCTTAAATAAAGGTGAGACTGACCTTTCTCAAGAAAGAATGGTGCAATGCACTCAGCTGAGTCTGCAAATTTACAGTGGCCATTTGCTCAATCTCACACAGATTGAGTAAAATGGAAGCTCCTCATTTCAGAAATTAAGTTGGAAAAAAAATCTTTTTAAGAATCAACAGTATTTCACACTTTTTCCTAGCTACATTAAGTATAAAATGATAGTACTGCATCTTTTGGGCTAAGAGCCATTTTTTCTTCTAGCTTTCATCTTTTTCTTGTGAGGCTTTGAGAATGGCCAACTGCTCAAAAAGTGACTCCAAGCTTCCTCCAGCAAAATGGAGGTCATGGGATCACTGAGACAGGCAGCCTACAACTATTCCCAAAACATCTTCCACTGTTTTACTTTCAGTTAAAAACTCAAATACCTTAAAATAAGGCTACAGTAAGATACTTGCAGGCTTAATTTACAGAAAATCTAACTCCTACATAAACAGAGCGCTTTTTCCCAAATCAATTATACCATTAGGCAAAATATAAGGATTCATCTGAATAAATTTACTCCTGAGCAATGGCATTAGTTGGGTTTACAAAACACCAGATAATTCATTTTGCAAAGGTAAGACAGAAAACAGCAATAAATCAGTATCATAAGATCAAAAGTAAAACTAATCAACAAGAAGGTCATTCTATAATGGATTATATGTACCACAGAAACAGAGAATTGCCATCATCTGACTGACAGTTTATAAGAAAGAAATTCATATTTTTATTATTAAAAGAACTACTGTGATAATAACAAGTCTCCTATTGTAGTAGGTGTGCAGTGTGACAGCAGTTACCGGCAGGAAAGATTAGACAATGCAACAGAACAAAAAAATATTCCCGGTTTTACTGAGAGCTGAAACAGTGTCTCTAATTCTGCTCAGACAGAATCCCTCCTTTGGAGCCCAGGATTGAGTCTAGGCTTAGTCCTGGGTTAAAAGGCTATAAAGCTTCTTTTCCTTTAGCAGAGCAAAAAAACTCTGAGGAAAATCTGGAGGTTTGACAATTCTGAAGTAGAATGTATTTATTACTCATAACATTTCCATTAAAAAATATATTTCAGTATGTTCCTGGAAGCAGCTATACTTATCAGCACAACCTTCTCATTTGAAAGGGTAGGACACCTTTTCAAGGAACAAGCTGAAGCAATGCCAATTCAACTGCTGAACACTTCCCTTTCCATAAGCTCCAGCTGATATGGAGGGTGGGTTCATAGGTCACACATCCTTCCTAATCACATCTAACTTCGCATAATGGGGCCAGCCAGCTTCCAGTTCTCAGTTATTGATTAAAGACATCAGTTGACTGAATTTCTTGTAGGAAGGCAGACAGTATTCAAAAGGAAATCATTAACAAACAAAATTTTTGAAAGGCCTCACTGAGGAAAAAAGCCAAATTATACTATGCTTATTAAATATACCCTTTAATACACACAAAGTTATCTGAAAATCAAACTGAAACTGATTGCAAATTTGCAAAGAAAAAGCAGACTCAAAGTCCTGGCTTTATAGATACAGGAAAAGCCTGTCTCCAACCTATCTATTACCTATTCATACCTATTACCTCCTATCTCCTTGGAATGCCCCTGTGAGTCACTGTGGATTGAAACACCAGAAAACAGTTATGAAGCAAATAAAAGTATACAAACGCTACCCACCTGTATCATGTTTCCAGCAGTTGCAAATTTGTGGCTTAATTTAACCACAGTACACTGAACGAAAAGAGAAATTGCACGACCACAGATTATCCTGAAGTTACTCTTGTGACAAAGTTCTGCCGCCCTGGCATGAAGCAGTTTGAGCATCCTGAAAAAGTGGTGGGCCTCAGAGGCAGTGTTTGCAGTCACCAGGATGCCACCGGGAGCAGTGCCAGAGTGCAGTTACATGCACACATTCTGCCCTGGAATCTGACACACCCCACATGATCCAATGACTGTAGATTCAGATGCAACATCCGACCTAGCTCAAAAACAGATGCTATCTGGTTTTACAGGGAAATATTTATGAAAAAGCACTGACAAATACTAGGAACCGCTGTACTCTATATCGAGGCTCTAGAAGATGAACAGAAAACTGTCAGTCCACCTAAGTTCAAAAGACAGGAGCCAAATCTACCCAAATTTCTTAAATCATCTTAAGCAAGTATCAACCAGACCACCACTCGCTTTTTTTTTTAACTGTGAAAGTTTTTAGAAATCTTTCACTTTTTAAAAACATCAAAGGAAAAGAACAAGTCTTCACTGCTGACTTTAAACAAACCCAGAAAACATATAGTTTGCTTGAATATCAAGTATCAAGTCAACAATCTTAATATAAATGGCTCATACAGCATGATAACTCTTCTACAGAAGAACAATAGTTGGTATCACAAAAACTCCTAAAAAAGGTATTAGTGTACTAGCAAACCTGCTGGTCAAGAGGTTTGTAGTCACCCACCTTTCTACTTCTCACTAGCCTACTCAATTTTGCTGGGAACTTTCCACAATGAGAGTGCACCTGCATGAAAGTCGTCCAAACATTTAACCCATATGGGGCACTTTTCCCAACACAACACAACTCTGCTCACTGCTCAGTGGTGTGGAAAGAGGGACGGGGACCCACTTGTGGCTCCTTACTCCTCATGCTGCTGGTAGAGTGACTGCACGCAGTCTCAGCCCAGCTCCTGGAGATGGAAGAGGGAAGAGATGTAACAGACATGAGCTGTAGGAGAAGACTAAGCTAAGCAGGTGACATGAACCACAGCCCATGACTGACTCATCCCAGCACCACTTTTTTTTTTGGAATCTCAAATTCAGGACTGTGATAGCCTTGGTGTGTTGGTTTGTTTTCCCTTGCTGCAAGTAGTCTGGAGAATGAGCATTGGAACAACTCAGTGCTGCACAGAGACCACTCCAAACTAGGAAATAACCTGTCCTGTTGCTTTCTCAGTCTTTACAAATTCTATTTCAGGGTATAACAAATGTTATTGCACAAATCCTGTCTACTTTGAAACCCACTTGGCCAACTTTCTCACACAGGTAAAACTTGAAAGCAAATAAGAAAACTGAGCCAAACCCTAAGGGCTCACTAAATGCTGCCCTTGAGGGAGTGGGAGAGGAAAGACCAAGGGTGCAGCTACTGCTTTAGGTAAATCCAGCCCTGCAGTATTATCAGCAGTCTCCCATAAGGTCAAGCCTAACAGTGGGTCTGAGAGCAGGAGGAAAAAGGAGTTTGTTTGCTGTCCACATTTGCTGATTGTAACAGCTGCTCCTTCCTTTGCAGAGGGCAGCAGGCAGCTGGGAAAGGTCTAAGGATCACGCTAGAGATCATAGCCTGCCTGCTGGACCACAGTGCAGCACACAAGAAGCTGGAACAAAACCCAGCCTATTGCTGAGGAAAGTGCAACAGCTCTATTCAACACTGCATGGATTCATAAATTCTAAGCAAAGCGGAACTGATGTCTGCACTCTGCATATGTGCAAGCATGTCAGAATTGCTCAGTAGCTGGCAGACAACTTAACATGGCACAATGTTAACCTTCCCGTTTCTCTAAAGGAGGAATACTGCCATATGGTCAAAATCCTTATAATTAATCATGTTTTCCTCTCAAATACTTCAATGGGATACAATATGGAGATGTTGTAGATGAAAGGGTTTCATTTCCCCAGACAAACTGTGTTCTGCAGATACAAACCCCACGTATTTTACTTTAAAACCATGTACATTCACTGTTCAGCAGAAGATGCTCCTTAGCACATGCCATGTTACAAACTAGCTATTGAAGAATAACAGACCAAAACCTGATTGACTGTCTTACCCTTTGTGCTGCTAAGTCTGAACACTGTGCTCTTACATTCATATAGGAAGGAAGTCTTGCCACAAAGCAGGATCTGGTCAATAGCTGCTCTTTTCCTTTATCACAAACATTATTTACCATTCCTGATGCACGGTTCAGTTGTCTCAAATAATTTTGTCAGTAGGCATTTAGCCTTGAGAATCTCCCCACCCTATCAAAACAGACATGTCATCTCTTTTCAAAACAACTAGAAGATAGAAACCTAAGAGCCACTGTTCAAAAAATAGAGGGTAACACCCATTTATTTCCTGTATGTGGTAGAAACCTGATACCAAACCTGGAAGCAGCTTCTTCTTTTTACAATTTGCATTTACCCATGCTTAGAGTAGGTTGTACAAAATGTGTACAAAATGTGACTCATTTTTACTTTGCATTTAAGTGTTTAAATACCTACACAAAGATAGTAAATATCAGCATTAGACAGTGGGTGTGCAATGCTCTTAACTGTTCAACAATGTAATTCTATTGAGTGAAACTGCCCTATACAATTGCTCCTAGAAACAACTGCATCTTGTGCATCATAAAATGCATATTCTTAATTAACAATTAGCAACAGAGCCATTGCAGTTCAACATGATTTGCTCCACATATATAAAGAGAATTGATTTATACAGAACAGGAAGCAAGCAGATATGGGAAAGACCCTGGAAACTTCCACAATATTATGAAGATAGGGTGAATAAAAATAAAGTAACATACTTCCAGCTTTCTCCACAGATCTGGGATAAACTTCTGTGTCACATAGGACTGAATGAAGAAGAGCTAATTAAGAAGCTTGTGGTGAAGCCTTGGCTCTGATGAACTCATGACGAAACTCCCACCCTGGGAAAGCCAAGATTTCATTCATGAAGCCTGACACTTGGGATACAGATTCTGCATTCAATAGGAAGGTGCTGACAAAGGAGGAAAGTTTTTTTTGAGCAGCACACCGTGCCTTGGATAGATTCTTCTAGCTAATTTTCAGAACCGGTTGTGATGCCCACCATGACAAAAGGATTTTAGGTGTACTACCCAAACATACCCGTAAGTAATGTTTTCCATTAATGAAGTATAGTACACCACATGACACTCATATCAGTCCATACTCAAGAACAGGAATGTTTAATCAACAACAGTCAAAGGCCTGCATAGACAAAATGCTAATGTGGTGAATGAAGCAGGAAGGCCTTTGGTGTCTGAAGAAAGTACTTAAGATCAGTAAATCTTTTGCACAAAGCTTTGAGTACAGAAGGTTAAAATGTGAGACAATTTGCTTCCTCAGTGTTGGTTATCTGCCCTTTACATGCCTTTTATTTTTTTAAAGTTGATAGCCAAATAAATATGTCTCAGACACATCAAAGTTCTTATGAGAAGGAAGGGGAAATGAGCAATTTTCAAGATTTTGTCAGACATTTTTGCCCCAACAATGAGTTTTACATAAAACCTTCAGTGTAACTGGCTTTGGAAAAGCATTCTGTCATTTAACACTGAGAAGTCAGCTGCAAGAGGACATGACCATTTCACATTTGTCAATGAGGTAGAGGAAGTAACTCAAAGCACATTTGAAAAGGGAAACTTTATAAACAAGAGCCTGCACAGGAAAACATGTCAGAATAATCTAACTCTCCTTGCAAGTCTCCCCCACTTTGGCATATACACACTACATGGTTTGGACTATGCTGGTGTACATAGATATTAATCAGAATATCTCTGGATCTTTAACCACTTCACTGATTACATGTACACAAAGGGTATTTAGGCTGCAAAGCTCAAACTTCACAGACAGACTTGAACTATGAAGTTAATGTGGAAAAAAAGATGAAGGGGAAAACTATTCAAAAACAGGAAAGGCCTTTTAAAGACTGCATGTGCATTTGGGCTTAAATTCCACTGAGAACACATGGACCACTGAGAGCATCTGTCATCTACAGCCCTAGGCAAATATCTGAATCAGTTACTGTTGGGTAAACTTCCTTCTGTGAAGAAAAGGAAAACATTCACGGATCAAAAGAGATGCACGCACAATAGCATGGCAATTTTTGCTTCCAGATCTCAAAAAGAATGAGAATATAGCAGGTCCTGAAAGACACATAGCTAGTAGACAAGAAACACAGCCCATGTAAAGTGTGCAACATCATACTCTTACTGACCTCAAATACCTTACAATGTTCTCTTCTGCTGCTAACCCCTCCCTTCCAGCTTAAGCTGTCTGTCCATAATCTATTTCACTGCAAAAGTTAAACCATTTTCAGTAAGGGCTCAATTCCTGTTCTACTTCTCACTGAAATGCTTGGGCTCTTGTACTGTCAGACACTGGGTATTTAGCTCTGGGCACAGTACTGAGGAAGAGGCAGGCTCCATCAAAAGATGGGAACTTAAAATTCCTTCAGCTAAAAGTGCACAAACCCACACGGTTATAGCTCCATACTTTCAGAACCAGTTTTTCAGTCTGAAAAGTTAAGCCATAAATTATGCATTAATGGCTGCTGTCAACTTCCATTCTACATTCTGTATAAGAAAACTTCCTGATCACATTTAACATTTTATTCTGTATTTTAGAAGAAATATCTAGATAGCATGTAATTTCATATTTGTATGCCAAACACAAATACAAGCTGGAGTTTCATCATTTTTTCTCCAGAGAGCAGCTCAAATTTAATCACCTGCAGCACAACTGCTGTTTCATCACCCAGCTATATATCTAAACAGCATTCAGGGTAGACACTGACAGCACTAGAGAAGACTATGCAATATGTTATTTTTAAACTAGCAGGAGCAAAACCAGCCAGTGAAATGTGGGGGCATTGATGTATCAACCGAATAAAAGCCTGTCAACCTCAAGGGACACTTACAGTCCACTGCTGGAAGACAGCACTGTGTTCTGGTAGCTACCGTTTCCCACCGATCCAGACAGAGGGAAATTCAGATGCACCTGATGACGCTGATTATCTCAACAGATAGGTTTGCTAGAACAAATGCTAAACCAAAACCACAAAAGGCATGCGGGTGGTAATGCCTGATCTGCACCTGTGTGCTGAGCAGCTGCACAGTCCCACCTGGACTGCTCCATGTAAGATCACAGGCCTCTTAGCAGCACCTAGCCTACACAGACAACACCCTCATTTTTACTTCAAGAAGAACAATCATGCCAGATTCCTTTATTTGCTGTCAAGCAATAAAGAGAGGTGTCATTAAAGCATCCGACGATAATGCTCATATCTGTGTAGTCTGACAATTAACGTAGTCCTGCTGTCAGCAACATCCTCATCTGCAATAAAATTTATGAAGCCATAATCTCACCCCTGACAACACAAAGCACCTTTATAAAGCAGTAAGAATTGGTAATGTTGTAAAACCATAAAACTGAATCCAAAATCTCAAGCTAAACACCTTGGAAACAATGTTTGATGAAGTTATACAACATTAACACTTACATATTGATTTTAAAAAATATATAGGAACCCATACAAATGAGGTACAAACCAGCTTGAACAAAATTCTAAATTCTCCTCATTAAACTTCAGATAAACAGCTCAAAACATCAGTTCTTACATCACAAACATTATTATCCATAATATCAAATCAGTCTTTCCGTTCTGAAAAATGAGGTTGAATGTGTCCCAGAAGTGGAGAACCAAAGCCATGAGAACCACAGCATTCAATATCAATAATATTTCAACAATCCATTGTTTTTAAGGTGGCTTTGAGTTTCTGATTGTGCTGGCTGATCTGCTTAAAACCTGAGTATTTTCAGACTTCACACATGGTAAAAAAGTTCTACACAGGTTTATCACTGTCAAGCAATGTCTTTCCTATCACAAACTAATGAATTAGAAGGAATTTGAAACCTGGTCTCTTTTTTGTTTAATTTCTCACTCTGACTATATGACCTCAAGCAAGTGACATTCTTTCTGACATTTACTCTCACTGTATTCCAGGTGTGGGAGTGATGTAGCTTACCTCAATACAGTGCTGTGATGCATAACTAAGTAGCCATGAAGTGGTCTACAACATGGAAAATCGTACTACAGCCACTGGCTGATAAAACCAGAAGATGCAAGAGTTCCCAGGAATACAGCTCAATGTTTAATCCACTAGATTATATGGGAACAACTGCTTGTAAGATAAAACTGATCCTTGGCACATAAAAACTGCTTCTGTACTACTAGTATTTGCATGATTGACTGCAAATGTTAACTATTAAAAAACTTTTATAACTATTTTCCTTAAAATTGGAGGAAAACTGAGTAACATTGCATAAATACTCACCATTAACATAATGGCTTTTTCCTCTTATAAATGAAAAAGTGTTTAGAAAAACAACTGAGATACCGCAAATGTAAAAAGATACAAACACAAAAACACTTAATTTGGCTATCTTCACTTGTATAAGACTTCATACAAAATATTTACAAATCTGCTCCTACTGTTATGGAAAACAAAGCCCTCTTGCAGACTCCTTAACATAAAGGCCAAGGAACAATTAAGTAAATGGATAAAATCATCAGAGTACTGTTCATATTTACACTAGTTGTAATAAATGCTTATCATGGAGCCCAGAAACAGCTTTTAACAGTCGGGTTCTTGTAAGGATGCAAACACCGGAAGTGATAAACTGTACAACGACAAACAGAGAACATGCTTTCCAGCAAATACTGTGCTCCTCATTCCTCCAAAAGCTAGAGCTCCCTGCAACTCACATTACCAGTGCTGTCCTAGAAAGCACCCTGGTATAAAAGCTTCCACAAGCTCACTCTGTATAAATATTGTAACAAAATAAACAATGCAGAAGCTTATCTAAATATTGGCCTTCTTCAACTGATAAATTACAAAGGGAAAGTTTTCATATCCTACAGGAAATAAACACTCAATTTATTGTTCTAAAGGCACTGTCATAAGAGGTTTTGGGGTAAGAAGACAGAGAGACCACAATAAACAGAATAGATCTCAGAGTTAAAAGCCTGTTAAAAGCCTTTCCATCACTAGTGACATTGAAATGTGGCATTAAAGATGATCAATATTTTACAAAAGAATGTCACAGACTGAACAGGCTGTCATGAGGCTTCCTTTGTATCATATGCACAATACTGTATTATTTGTCTCTCCAAATAAAAAGAATACCTAATCTTGCCTGTATTTTCACATATGCTTCACCACGCTAACCACACTATATGTTGGAATATGTGTGCATTTTAAGCCTCATTTTCCAACCTGGTATGTGCAGACTTGCACATAGACTGAAAAGCCAAGACACTGGGTCCAACCCTACCACACAGCAGCATCTAAACAGCATTTCCTCTTGCATTTATTTGAGACTTTTGCACAGGTCTACTCCTAAACAAATACCATGGTTCAAAAGTGATCTGTAATATATACTTACAGGAAAAATAAAGTAACTGACTTGGTATCCTGCTACATCATTTTGATTCCTTTGGTATAAAGACTGTTCTCAGAAGATCTAATATCATAATAGAAAATAGAATCTGCTTCAAGAGAGGGTAAGTACAAAAAAAGGAGGAGTCTCACTGTATGCAAAAATCTGCAAAGTACCAAACCCTAAACATAATTTAGGGCTGAAGTAATACAATTATCAGTATTCCCACTGTTTGGAAAAGGGCCTGGAAATCTGGCAAGGAATGCATTTTACATTTAAGCTGTGCTTGCTGCCATTCCTGTGACAACCTGTCAACATAATTATTTAAAACAGTACCTGCAGATACTATTTTCAAGATGGCTCCACTCCCTGAGGAATCAGCTGTTATTTATAGGGCCTGAAGTTATTTGATATTTGAGATAAACACACCCCTCCTTGTATCAGTGACCCTGATAGTTCACATAGTTTTAATTATTTCTGTAGGCAGAATCCTGACCTGCAATGATTTATGCACACTTGTAACTCACGCTACACCTATCACCAAAACCTGAACCCACTAACAGGCAACACTTCCTATTCGTAGGGAAGCAACACATCTGTCCTAGAGCTATGAAACCTATAAAACTGCCATGGCCTTGTTACAAGTACTCCTTTGACAAGATATTTCCTTAACAATCTCACCTGTACTTCTGAATCAGCATCAACATGCTGGAGTTGAAACCAGGTGTCTCTGTTATGATACTTCTGCAGGTCTTCTTTCTGTATAGCTACCTTTCCTGGAAATAAAACAAACCAGAAGTACAGTTTAAGACACACTGTAGCTCTGTCAAAGTACATTTCCATCAAAACCAAGTTTTAAAACAGTGATTTAGGGACTGTCCTATTCAAGAAAGGCTTTAGAGCAAGGAAAGATTTCTTTGGGGCATACTTCTTTACACAATACATAATGATGAGAACAATACTGATGGATCATACAATTCTGACAAGCACCTTTTTCCCCTTCATATTGTGAATTCCGAAAGTTATACTCACCCAACAAAGTAAAGCACTGGACTCTGCAGACAAGTTTGTAACTATGCTTATAGCAAAAATGTCATTATTACTTCTCTGACGTGCAATTAAACTTGTGGGAAGGAAAGCTTGGATACTGTTGCAGAGAGATTTTTGAAGCAGATATCTATAACAATCCCAAATTAAAGGTTCCACGCATATGTTATTGCCAACAATATTTCAGGATGAGGCTTTTCACTATACAGTTTTGCAGAAGGGAAACAACTAGAGATATCAAGTCACAACAGATTCCCAGACCTGCATTCCGCAACCCAGAGCCACCCAAGTGCTACCCCTGACCGTAAAGAGAAGGGGAGGAAAAAATTCACCCCAAAACACTGTAGAGGTTTTACCCTCACCTTCTTATACCACTCTTACCACTACCAAATTAGCTGTTTTGCTGGTTACAGTAACAGCAGCCAGTTCCATGCTGTGAACTAACAATCCACAGGAGTGCAAAGGGTCAATGTGTATGCAAAGAGGAAACTTCTGTCTTGCCCAGTCTGTCTCAGGCAGTCAAGCACTCTCTGAGGGGCAATAAGAGTCCTTTCCAAGTCCTCCTTTGTATACACAAAGCTGAGCATGGCATGCCTGAGGAGCACATGACCCTCAGAAAGCTGCTTTGGGTTGGGTGGCTCCCCAGGCACTGAGCACAGCAGCATGTTCAAAATGAGAGAATCCAGGACACTCAGAGACATTCATGAGGCCTGAGAAAGCTCGGGTTTGGCACTGTCGTTGGGTAGACTTTTGCTGCTAGAGTTGCTCACATAGAGTTTGCAACCACCGCTTTGTTACAAAAACGCAGATTTTCTTTAACCAAATGTTGTTAGATAAAATTCAACAATGAACACAGTTTTGCGGGAAAGAGATTTGCAAAGCTTCCTAAAGTCATGCAGTTTAACCAGACATCAGTAATAGATTACCCCAGCAAATGTTAACAGAACACATTTGCAAAGAAAAAAATAAATAAAAAACACATGATGGAAGGCTACAAAAATGGCAAACACAAAGCATTCTCCCTTCTGAAATCTAAAAGCTTCTGGAAGTCACAGCAGCAAGTTATTACACACCAGCATTCCCTCAAATTATGGCCTTTCCTTTAGCTGTTGCTGGATGGCTTCACTCAGCCCTCCTGTTTGCTGAGCTACTCCTCATACCATGCTGCAGCTGCTGCTGCATTCTTCTGTCACCTCAGGCTCCTTCTGGTGACAGTTTCCAAATGTCCAGTCCCAGTTCCTAAACTACTCTGCCATTCTTCCACAGTTGCCCTCTATAATATCTCCTAGGGTTTCTGCTCTAGCTTCCATAGAACTTCTGGCCCATTATTCCCAAGTCTTGCTCATTCTGTCCTCAGAACTCTCCTCTTGCTGCTTGTCCTCTAGAGATTACCAGATCCATCTCCTGGCAAACATTTAACTGGAGATTAACAAAGGAGACTCATTACCAGACTCTTTATTAGCTATGCAGGGCTAGTGACTTGACACTTCTTTAAAAGGCCATAATTAAATTACACAAACCTATAAAATAATACAGCAGAAAAGGTAAATAAGGCATCTGAACGGTGCTAAACAGAAGACACCAAGTTATTCTGCTCAGAATCTATGTTGGATGATGGCTGTGCTTTTTCAGAGTTTATACTTTTATTCACCAACCACAGTGGTTTGTGGGGAACCTAGTTTCTCTAAAACACTTTGAGAGGAATATGTTTAAATGCATGACCTTCCACTAATTGCCTTGGACCTCACTTGAAATTGTTTACTTTCACTGCTTGCTATCCTCACTGTACCCTTTAATCTCTTGCAGAAATCCTCCACTGGACTGCAGTGTTGCACAGTTTCCAAACACTGTCACCCCTATCAGTCCCACTCGCAGTCACCTCCCATGCAGGGAGCACCCTTGCAGAAAGCTCAAGGATGGTTTCCCAATATCTGCACCCATACATAGCATAAATGGTGTGATCACTGCCCCCTCTTTCAGCAGAGACTTCCACTGCTCTCTGCATCAAGGATGGCAAAGTAACCTGGGTGGGTCTGACCACAAAGTCAGTACATGATTGCAGCACAAAGTGTTCACAGGCATTGGCACGTGCCTCCAGCTCCGAGGGAGTTAACACGGTGTTACAACTGTTTTGATTAGGAAACTGTTTGAACAGCGCTGTTTGCTCTGCACACAAGCAAGTCTTATTAATGACTGAAACTTATTGACTGGGCTGGCTATAATCCAGGGGTTTTCACTGCATACCAATGATCCACAAAGGAGAAAAATCTACTAGCGGAAACAAAAAAAGGGTGGCAGTAAAAAAAGGCCCTACAGTTTGGCCAGTCTAAACATATACAAAGATATATTACTGATAGGGCAGAAATGTTTGATGTGCTCTATTAAACAGTTCTCTGCATACAGGAGTGTCCCTTGCAATTTCTGTTAATAACTCTTCACCTGCACCAGCTACGTCCATATGCTCGTCCAACTCACATTCCTCCTCCTTATCACCAGACCCACATAAACCACAGTGCAGGTGCTGAGCACAGTCAGGTTCTGCCCTACTCCACACAGGCACTGCTCTGCCACCGGCTGACCTAAGTCTGACCTGGCTCAAACAACTTCTAGCAGCACCAGAACTAGGTTAGATCTAGGCCAATAATCACAAGCTGCCGGCACCTGTCATTTGACCTGACACTACACAATAAGAACCTATAATTCTCCCTGAAGATAAACCTGACAAGAGGTCAGAAAGATTTAACACCACTCATTTACAGGACATTTTCCTCTTTGTGGTTCTTCAGCACGCTCCCAAACCCGAGCCCATTGTCCTGCGCTCTTTCTCAAGACTTGGGTGGCTTCCAGACAGCATGGAGAGAATCTAAATCTTGCACCTGAGGCACACAGCCACTCCTGCTGGTTTTCTCAGAGCAGCCCAGGCTGCAGAGTCTGTGTCTAAGTTTTTACACAGTGGACGGGAGGAGGCAGGAAACACCCAGGCATGTTGAACAGTATAAGGTGTACTTTCAAAACTTAGTTTAAGTTACAATTTTAAAAGTTAGATTCTCAGTAATAACCAGCAATGATGAAGTAAAAGCATTCTTCTCATCTGAACTAATTTCTTTCTGAAGACTGATGCTCACCAGGACCTGGGGAAAGGGAGCAAAACCTCGCACACTCCTGCTTGTTTTTCACCCATATGGCAGCAATTTCCCTATGTCCCCCCCCTTACGACTGAACAGATCTCCACTGGTATATTTCAATCCTAAGCTCTGCGTTCAAAACAAAGATGTGACATGCCACACCTGATTCCTTCCTTCTGTGAACCTCTCTTTAAGGAAAAAACAATATACCAATAACCTATTATTTGAGAAGACAGGTCACAGATAAATGAAGTTACTAGCTAGGCCCTGTATGGTCTTGAGAGAACAAATTTCACTTTACAATCCCTGGTATAAACTGATTTAAGAGCCTCCTATGTTCCCCACCCATGCACCCTTGTCCTCTCAGCAGGGCATACTGAAAGTGTTGAGGAAATCAAGCGAATCTAAAAAACAACAAACAATGAAAATAAACATTCTGGGGGAGGAGAGGGGAATAAAAAGTAAGTTTCAGGGATCACATGTGGGTGGTGCTAGCATTTTTAACACACAGGTCATTTCAATTGACCTGTTTCATGGCTTCCCCACTCAAGAGTCACATTAACATAGCTAGAAGACAGAAGACAGGAGGAGGTCAACAATTTGGGCACAGAGGCAGAAATATTGAATAGAGAAGGGCAGGAATTTCTGGCTATACCACTAGGGAAAATGCTTGTGGAAGCACCGCACCCTCAGTGCCCATCCCTCACTGGTTACAAAAATTTTTCCAAGGCAAGTCAATGCATCCCATTAACTTGTCCCTGGGCATGCCTGGACTTGTTAATTCAGGGTCAACATCTCCATACAAAGACTAACAAAGTCGATAATTTGGCTCAGGCATTCTCCACCCATACATAAACACCTTCTGTCTGGATTACCTGTTGTTGACAAAAGGCTTAGGCATTAGTTAAAGGATTACATCCCACCTTTTGATAGTAATTTGCCGTTTGCAGCTGAGGTATTTGAATATTTATGACAGATACTAGACTAGTAGAAGATTTCTTTACTGAAGAAGTAGTCACGGCAGCAATAGGACAGGAGTTCATCATTTTAAAAGGGCACAAGGCCCTACCTGAAAAGTGATCCAACAGTTATACAGAAGCCTAAACCCAGAACATCTCAGGAGCTCTTGTATCTTCTCTTTAGGTTATCTTTATCCTGGAATACCTATGCAGTGAAAACAAAAGAACTTTGCACACTGCTGCCAAGTGAGCTGAGACAATATAATGTAAAATTTTTTAATACAACATCCTCCACTAACTATGACTGCACTACAGTTAATTTATAGCAAAGGGTTAGGTCTGAGTCACACATTAAAAGGTCCCAACCGCCTAATTAAGTCAGTGTTCTCTCAGCTCTAAACAGAGACTACTCTGTCTCCTATATGCCGCAGTATTAGGCAAAAAGAGAACCTCCAAGCTACTTCAGAAGTTGCTTCGTGTTACTATGTTAAGTGCATAGACACACTGTATCAGTGAATTAATGTAAAACAACTGATACGAAGGCACACAAAGAAAGACACTTGCAATAGCTGGAAAGGCTAGGGACAATTCATAATCAATTTTAATCAACACTTTAGCCTTTGAGAGCCTTATGAAACCTTAATTACCATGTAACAAGAAGCATCACTGCTATTCCAGCCTACCTAGAATTCTATAATTATCTATATGAAAGGTTGTCATCAAGTAAAAGTAAAGAAACATAGCCTGCCTTGTTCAAGAACAGCACAAATGTACTCACCTCTCCTGTAACACAGAAAAGGATTGAAACAAGCAAACTCCCTATTTTAGAATTACAAAGATATGGATGAGAATTAGGGGCAACATAAGGCTTCAGAGCCTTAGAAGCAGCAGAATTGCTCCCTCCCTGCGCCTGTGCAGTGCACCATGAAGCACAAGCACTATTAGGCCATCTGCCACCACGGGTAAGAATCTAGAGGTAATAATGGCAGAACACTTCCAGCATAGCAGCAGTTCATCCTGCACAGAATACAGATATTCATGTCCCCAGTTCTGTTTGGTTGGTTTTTTGAAACTAGTCCAAATATAATATCACTTATTAAATCCATTTTTACCCTTTGTGGGACTTATCTTGGATAATAAGGCAGAAAAAAGTAGACTGTGGATAAAACACAGCTTCTATTCTTGAAAGTTGCAGGCTGCAGCATTGCATGAACTATCCTCTATCAGGGTTGTTTTGCTGGTCACAGTCCAAGAGATCCCACCTGGCTTACATCAGAATTTCTATTCTCCCTTCCTGTTAAAAAACAGCAAAACCAAAATCCCCAAACAAACGAAAAGAGCCCTACACAATCACACCTCTGGTATCAACTCTCTGCCAGCTGCTCTCTGGGCCTTTAAAATGACCCTACACTTGAGACACTGGGTACAGCCCATGGTTGGTGGCAATGGGAGAGCAGTCCTGAACTCCAGACTTGCAGTCACTGTTGTCTGCCTTTACAGCAGCACCAAGACCCTGAGATGCTGCCTGAACTGAACAACCACCTCCTTCATTCCCTCATTCCACATCCAGACAATATTAGCACTTGGCATTAGATAAGGAGGGGGTTGCATAAAAGGGCAGTCAAGGTTCTAGCACATTATGCTCAGTAGTTTTGTTTATAACATCTGTACTTGTAGGATGAAGAAGAAAAAATACCACATTTTGAAAGCTCAAGTTTGTGTTCTTGCTCTTGGGACCACCCATTATGTTTAAAGATATTGTGAGTGCATCCTAACAACCTATTCTATGCAGAGACTATTTGTTTTAGCCTTTCTATGCAGCTGTAGAGAATCTTCCCAGGATGATTCTAGTTTATAGCATCTTGAGACTTGTCATTGTGGGATAGAGTCATCTGCTTCCTTTGTTTCATTACTAGCTATATTTACACCATACTGAGTAGATACATTATTCCCGTGTCATCCACCAGTACATTACGGAAACAGTAAACCACTGCCTAAGCCATGGTCAGTGTAGAAGGAATAGAGGAACACTATTTTCTACTGAAATTTTGATCTCTGCTTTGTGCTGTGTTCGAGGATCTTTCCTGCACTTAGCTAACAAGAAACATAGTTCAGCAGGGATGATTCAGCCTCCTTTTTTAATTTTAAATTGAATAAAATAATCAAATGAAAAAGGTGATGCTTCACCTACATTCAGTAACAGTTATCTAATTAAAGTAGACGGTTTGCTTGGATGTTTGGTAATAAATTGTGGCCACTCTACAAACACAACTCCTCAGCTTTGGAAGTGGCCATTAACAAAGGCACAGCTAACTCAAACAGCTTTAAATTCCAAGGTGTTTTCATTCTGTGTCTCCAAGAGCTATGAAAACAGCTTTAAATTCCAAGGTGTTTTCATTCTGTGTCTCCAAGAGCTATGATTCAGTTTCATCTACTTTAGTCCAGAGAAGCTAAGGTTAACTACTTCCGAAGGCAAATTTGTTTTATTGCCTTGTTTTGCTTCACATCATCCAGCATTAAGCAGGAAGACAGTTACAATCTGCCAGGATACAAAGGCCACAAGAGTTTCAATTTGTTGCAGAACACACCTAATAACCTCTATGAAAGTGACTTAGAGCAGTTAAATTATTGTAAATGTAATTAAGAGAACCACTCACTAGTCTTCTCCCTGTTGCCTTTCTGCTCCTTCATTGAAAAGCTTTGGCATTTCACATCTGTGCTTTATTCAGCACCATTCCATCCCCATCAGCACAGCAACCAAGCCTCCCCTCAGTCAGGAGCAACACAAACCTAGGAGTTCTTACTCCCCAGTGCAGCACAGGGACACTGCAGCACTTCTTACCCCTTCAGAACTTCACAGGGGGTGCGTTTCATTCTGCTTAGCACAGATGTTGGCAAGTCAGATTCATACATCTCTTACCCAACTGAAGTGCTAAGGTGAAAAAAATCAAACTGACTTAAGGAGAGGGTCAAAAATTGTGTACTTGTCACCTGAAGGACAGATGGTATTAACTAATCTCTCACAGCAGTGTTAAGTGACTTGGTGTGGCACATTTTCTGGTTTCGAACTGATCTGTATGCTTAAGGTCACAGCCTGGCAGCCTGAATTATTCACTACACATCTAGGAGAATACCAGCTAAGGGCATATCACAGATATGGTTTCTTCACTACATCTAGCTCAGTTAATTAAGGTATGAGAAAAGCCAACTTTCTTTGTCCAGCATATTTCATTCAACATTTCTAAGAAGATGAAAAATATCACAACACACATTAAAGAGTATCTGCCTGATGTAGCAGCACTACTATCCAAATACTCCTTCTGCTGCATCCAGCCAGAGGTACCTTTCTTCCCCTTTATTACCGGAGGGTTACCAACTGACAGTTGTTCAAGTTAGCCCCATCTCCTTTATGTTTTTCTCATTGTAACAATTAAATGGAAATAGCTATTCTACATATTATAGACACACGTTCCAGCAAATTGGCCTACTACTCCTTTTTGATTATTCAGAAACAAACAAATCCAATTTTAAATTGCATTTACCATTACTTTCAGTAGTACATTTCCTACTCAAAGCATCTCAACATACTATATAAATCAGTACATAAACTCTATCCAGTAATAGTCACAACATGCAATATCAATTAAACAACTTCAAGACTAGTTTACTTTCACAATAACTGTGTATTTAATATATATTTTATCTAAAAAAAGAGGAAAATAATATTTCAGATCTACCAAACTCTGCATTTTCTTCATTTTATTTGCATTTCAACCAGCATCCAAGATTCTTCTAAGACACAGTTGTTCAAGAGTTGTGTCTACTGAGCTAAGAAAATCCCAGATGACTTAGCAATTATGGTTAAGAAAATGCAAATGTAATAAGCAAACATGCAAACTCAAGAGATATCTTTATCTGCACAATCCTCTCATCCTGTATGCCAAAATACTCCAGTATGTTCCAAAACATATCTGCTACACGTGTTCCAGTTTGAGTTTGTTTGGCTCCCCTCGGAAGTTTCTGTCAGAGTTTCAGAGGGTTCTTGTTTTTCATATTCTCGCTCCCACACCTTCCACTTTTGGTGGCTTAAGCATTCTCATCTGTCACACATTGAGCTGCATTTCAGAAGTTAAAGAATTTACCATCAGTGACTAATACTTCATATTTTAATAAATAAAAGCATGCCTACTCTAAGCTCCAGTAACTCTGGAAAGCAGTATTATAACACCAAAGGAAAGTTCTGGAAATACTAAACAGTGACCCAAGAACAATTCTGCTAACCAACCATCTACAAAAAACAGCTACTTGCCCAATTCTCATCATGTTGACATATACGCACTCCATTCTCTCTGTCTCAAAATCCCCTCAAAACCAGTCAAACACACAATGCAAAGAGATGCTCAAACATTCCAGATCACCTACAGGTAAATTCATAAGTTCAGTAACATACGGACTTAAAATTAGTCTCATGGTTGGAAGACACAACCCTCAACTCCCTTTTCTGAGAAAGTTCATTGCTGAATGAGCATAGGAAACCACATTTTCTTTTCAGAAGTGTCTCATGATGACATAATATAACAAGTGATCTCTGGAATGAAAGAAAAGGGCCCCTAATTGCAGGATTTGGTGGTCGAGTGGAAAAGAGCTTGTTCTAGCACTACTCTGACCAAACCTTTTCAGTAGGGACCTCTCCCAAACCTTCCTTGCTCAAGCCCCTTCAAGAAAAAGTTTAAATCTTAAGACTGAGCTGAAGATACATAGAGCAACTATTCCTTTTAAATATTACGGACTTTGTTCCAATTAAAGAGTTTCCTTTCTCAAAGAAACTCTACTGTTGAGTTTTACTGCTGCTGACTCCTGTTCAATAGGAGCTACTGAAAATAACCACATGGAGTTACTTCAGAGCACTGTTCTCTTTCCAAAACATTTTCGTATTATAAGCAAAATTCACAGAGTAGTGTCAAACAGACAGTAATTCTAAATTTTTTTTCTTCTCTCCATTGCTATTTATCACACTCGCATATCTTTGAAATGCTTTTCAAAATATGCCTGCAACAAGGAGGAAGGGGAACAGAGGAAGAAGAGGGGGGAAAAGACCACAACAGCTAATATGCACTGTAAAATTTCAATGTAGACAGGTAACACTGGGGTTTTGACTTTTAGTGCTACTTCAACACACAGGAGGGAAGGAATAGCATCCAGGTGCACCTGAACAGGTTGGAGAGGTGGGACCATGTGAACCTCAGGAAGGTAAAGAAGGTCAAGTACAAGGTCCTGCACATGGGTCAGGGCAATCAGAAGCGCAAAGACAAGCTAGGTGGAAAAAGGATTCAGAACAGCCCTGAAGAGAAGGGCTTGCGGATGCTGGTGGACAAGAAGCTCAACATGACCCGGCAATGTGCACTGAAAACCCAGAAAATCAGCTGTATCCCAGGGCTGCATCAAAAGCAGTGTGACCAGCAGGTCTGGGGAGGTGATTCTGACCCTCTGACTCTGCTCTCATGACACCCCAGGTGGTGTACGTCGTCCAGGTCTGGGGCCCCCACACAAGAAGGAAATGGACCTGCTGGAATGAGTCCAGACAAGGATCACTAAGTGAATCACAGGGCTGGAGCACAAAGACAGGCTGAGATAGCTGAGGTCGTTCAACCTGGAGAAGTGAAGGCTCCAAGGAGATTTTATAGCAGCCTTCCAGTACCTGAAGGGGGCTGGCAAGAAACACAGAGAAAACAAAAAAATTTGCACTCCTCTATTTGCAATTTCATGTGTCTGACTTGTATTAAGCAATTCAAGAGACCGCTTTTCCAAGAGAGTAAAGCCCTGAGCAAGAGTCCCTGGCCTGTTGCTAGGTCACTGCAGCTGCTGAAAACTGGTGACACACAGCAGATCAGGTAATTTCTACTATGAAAAACTCATCAGTTGAAAGAAGGGAAGTGTTACTTTCAAAGTCCAAGGAAAACTAGAGATTAGAGAGACCAAAAAGCTTTCCAAAAGCCCACTCAACACCCTGAAACTGCACCCCTGCTCCCCAGGACACTACACACACATGAGCTCACTTATGGACACAGAAAATGATGACCCCGTTTCCCAGCTCATATGTCAAACAATAAATAAAGAAAAAGCTTGTGACTGCATGATAAATAACTGTAATGTAAAGATACATAAAAGAAGCTCTGCACCACCACACCATGCAGTTTAACATAATAAATTTTACACCATTATACAAACTGTTGTTCAACATCTGACAACTTCCCCTCGACGAGCCCTGTCAAGACATATATCTCATTGATAGCTATAGCCATATTATATTGAAATTAGAAAAAAGGTAGTCATACATGACTTATTTCAAAAGAGATGAAAAACTAAAAAAAAAAAAAAAAAAAAACCCTCTAAATTGTTCAAGTGACTTAAGGTGGAAACTGTTCCCTTCAATAACAACTAAGCTTTTACAAGGTTTTCATCCCTGAAGAGATAAATGAAGTGTCATGCAATTTGCTGCAGGTGAAATGCATAGCAAATAATATCCGGAAAAGCAGAAATCTTGCCGATCTCAAACAGGCACTGGAAGTCTTTCAGAGCTATTATGTAGGTGAGAGATTGCTCTGATACTCTCCATAACATTCTGTTATCATTGTACTGGGGGTACCTATGGCCAGTAGCTATTACTCTGCTGTCATTAAGGGAGTCACAGTTTAACAATACTTCATGCAGGTAAGTGTAAGGGCCCTGGAAAAAGAAGATTACAGGCTTTGCGTTTGGAGAAAAAAAAATGCAGTAACAAATGATGTTGACAACATTTAAGCAATGTTTTATTGCCTATTTCAGTTAAACTGCAATCTGCATTTACTATCGCAACAGACAGCACTTATATTCCCCACTTTTTAATATATAATACGTAATACTGAAGGCGTTCTTGTCAACTGATAAAAAAAGGACAATAATGAGCAGCACTTACCACTGTTCTCATCAGTCCTATCAAGACCCCCAACTCATAAAATTAGAAATAAGTAACATTCGAAATCCAAGAGAAATAAGCTGTGAAGAAAGTAATAATTTATGAACACATACCTATGATGGAGTCCCTTCGAAAAACATCTCTGTCAAAAATATAAAATGACAGATGGCGAAAGGTCCGAGGAATTTCACAGTAAAAGTCTTCTCCATAGAAGGGGCTGAGTAAAAAAGAAAAACCAACATACACAAACACACACACACAAAAAAAGGAAAATAGATTAGTGTTGATATCCTGGAGGAGCCAGTGTGTTTGTTTCACACCCAGAACATCACTCTGGACTGTGATGGTCTTTCCCACCAACAAATATGCACCTTCAAGCACTGTCCTTGCTAATCTCAAACTATTTTAAACGCCCACAGACCAAGATCTCTGAATGTGCAAAAAAGAACAGATACTTCTTTTCATCTGGTAAACAAGTGTCCCTTAACAAAGGGGGCAGAGACCATATTATTTGTTAACATACAGTGCCCTGAAGGGTACAGAGACGCCCCTGCTGCCACACAATGCTCACAGTAGACCATTATGATAGAGATCACAAAAGCATACACGTGAACAGGATGAGGAAAATATAGCACGGTTCATAGCATTTTTTAATTTTATTTTTAACCATTTAGTATACTTAAAATAAAATGCCTACAGCCATTGCATTTTCTCATCCCCTGTGAAGTTTCTTATTTAAAGTCAGATTCAGTCAACTGACAGTAACTCAGCCTTGGAGCTGGCACCATGCTTGTTACCTCACAGCACTGCACAGCTATTTTTGCACAGTGGAATTGTATAGAATAATTTTTTTTACAGTAAGACCACATTTTAAAAAAAAAATATTGTCTCAGCATGAAAAACTCTTTAGAGACCTAAGGGGCTTTCTTTAGATCCTACCAATTTAAATGAGGGGGAAAAAAAAAAAATCTCAGACACCTGACAGCAACTCTTTCAGTTCCTCTCTATCGAATTATATGGTTAAGGATTTACTCCTAAGAACTATACGCATATATCAACATTATTTATTCATGGGCAGGTCCACCATTTTACACAGACCTTTCATTCCAAGTCACTCATGCTTCACTAGATCTAGATCAGTGGATGCAATTTGAGTCATATGGTCAAACACAGCAAACACTGCAGATGCATACTTACAAATAAATCTAATTCCAACAAACCAAAAGCCAGCAAAGTTTTTTCTTCCCCTCTTAAACACAGACCTCCTTATTGTCTTGGTTAAGCTCAAAAATGAGACAGAATTGTGCTGTAGTTTTAATCATTATTAAAGGATTTTTATGTTAGAAAATTAGATAAGCAAAAGTTACTAATAATTCCTTGGATTAATTTTAAATTTTTCAGAATTTTTTCAGGAAAGGTCATTCCCTCGGTTTCTTTCAGGATGTTTTACATCACCATACGTTTTTGCTTATATTCCTGCCTACAGTAGAAATACACTCCCCTAGAATTACCACATTCCCTCAAGAGCTGGCTGACAAGTCTCCCTCAAAACAGACAGGCACTGCAAATTAGCTAATGAGTCTGTGTTTGAAGGGAAAATGCCACATTAATTTCCTGAAGTCCAGAGACATCACTCAATATTCACCAAGAACATTATTTAAGTCACTACTCCACTGGCCACAAGGAAGAACACATGTTGGATGAACAGCAAAGCCCAAGGCGCGCCCACAGGTTAAACTTCCACCACTGAAATGGTTTCCCATTCCTTGCAATAAATGCATCCATCCATAAATTATGAAAACCAATGTGAGGCCCACTCAGTCATCCCTGCTCTGAAGGCAGGGGAGGAAAATCTGACAGCTGGAAATGGCAGCTGGTTTGACTGTTTGTCCCAACTGCCCCGTCCGATTCAGCACTCATTGTTACATTCTCTTTACCCATTCTGCTCTGAGAGGTTGTATTTGGAACCAAGAATTTCACAGCCACCATTTCAGGCACAAAACACTGTCATTCTTTGGTACAAGCAGCTTCAACTAAACTGGGAGCTATATGACTGTCCCAGAAGCCTGCTTCTGCTGGCAGCCCCCAGGGCCTCATTCTGGGCACATCACTTGGTGCAAGTTTTCACGCACAGGCATAACCCAAGCGGGCCACGCAAATGCATTAATATTGCCCAGATATCTAGTGCATTATACATGCAAAACACTTTCATCGTTCGGAGCTTTCATACTCTGTTCAGCCATAAAATTGTCCTTTCTGCTGGAAGAACATGACAGATGAATTTACTCACTAATGACCTTAGAATGAAATGATATTTAATGAACTGTGGATTATATATCCAATCCTCTATCAAAAATACGAGGGAAGCCTCAGTATACTTCAAGTCTAACGGCAACATAAATACAAGTGACTTATACTGAGCATAATTAATTCAGATCATCTGATTCTGGGGAGAAGAGCAGGGAAGAGACAACAACTGGGGCATTTGGCAAGTCCCCTATTAATGTTTGTCACTGATGGTGACCGGAGGCAACACCAAGGCAAAACAAACAGGAGAGTCAGAAAAGCAGAGTGGACAACAGGAGGTACCTAGCCCAGTGCATGGTATCAGAAAGAAACTAATTAACTGAAGAAACACTATGAAGGCTGATTTAGCAATGCAGGGACCATATCAGGTCACTACTTTTAGGCACAAGGCTTATCAGTCTGAGCAGTGCAGTCTGAGCCACCATCAACAAAAGAAAAGCTTTGCTCTGCTCATGGCTTTCCCTCTCTGAGATCCTGAACCCCTTGTAGATTCACAACCTCTCATCACTCAGGTAACACTCCTAAGCTGCACTGGTTCTTAATTAATTTAAACAAGCAGATTTCCAACACAGACACACTCACTCTGCAGTGGGTAACTAGTGAGCAAAGTTTTAACTCTAAGGATACGCATCAAGATAAATCCGATATGCCCCTACCCCAATCTTGTGCAGTTCTGCAGAAACAGTAACTTCTTTCTGAAGGAATCAAAAGCAAGCACACAAATGCTTCCAGCTTCCACTTAAATATGTGCTTTTTCTCCATGTATCTCTTCAGAACAGGGCTTGCTTTGTCTCCTACCCAGACCTGAAGAGCGAGAGGTCGCAGCAGTCAAATCCCATGATTTATTTCCCAAGCTAACTTATCTTGAACAAGAACCCCAAGGCTTCAGAATGGTTTTCCAAAAGAACAGCTAAATCCCTCTCTCAGTGCCTCCTCTCTCCCAAAACCCAGAATTTGTCTGATGGGGATTCACTGACTACTTTTATTTTGACACAGCAATTAATAAAAAGCAGCAACATCTGCCTACACAGCCCTCAGGAGTCTGACAACATCCTCCAAAACAAATACTGGAACTAGCCCGGCTCAAAACTCAGAAATCTTTCAGAACCAAGTGAGTTCAGATTCAACTTAGAGGTTTTGAGTTAAACTTTCCTTATAGATTAATGAGACCCACACTCAGGAGAAATTTTAATCCGTCAAACTGTAGGAGTGATAATGAGGGGCCCCTCCCCAACCTAGTAGCATAGGTTGCACATCAATATGATCACAAGGGAAGGGCATGGACAAGACCAGGGTTATTTTTATTTCAGTTTCTTCTGGACTTCAAACAAATGATGGGACATAACTGCTGAGAGCAGGAACTTGCAAGGCAAGAAACAGTGCACCTCCACTGAAAATGCAATTCATCTCCTTGCGAGATGAATATAACTGCATTTTCAAACCCAGCTTCTTCAGTAAAGACTACTAAGGGTAGAAAAGCTTTACCAGTTTCTTTATAGTTTTGCCATCACAGCGACACGAAGAGCAGCAGTGCAGGTATCAGCTACTCTTTAGTTATCAAACAGGGCTTGTTCCTACATTGCTGTCTCTTGTTTTCCTGATGGGATTAGAAATGGAGAAAGACCTGTACCAATTTTTAAATCCTTGCTTCATGCTTTCAGGCACGCAAGGACCTCTCTGTGGCCTTCTATTTCACATACTCTCACTTTACACCCTTTTCTCATTTCTTTTTCAGTACATTTCCATCACCTTAATATGCTCTAAAGGAGGGACGCCCGACTTCAACAGTCCTTTTTCCTCAGGAAGCACAGGGCTCTCCTACTGCACAGCTTCTATAGAGCCTCTACCACCGACACCTACACTGATCAGTCTGTCCTCAGGACACTTTCCCTAGGATGCTTCCACAGCTCTCACCACGAAAGAGAGACACAAAAAATAAAAGTCAAGTAGATGCATAAATAGCACAATGGATTTGAATCTTCAGGCATACTCTCCCCTCACCAAAAACGTGCTTGTTCTGAATTCTCATGGCATGACAGCAAGAATACCAAGAAAACAAAATTTTAAAAGATCCCTCTAGGTATTGTTTCACTTACAGCTGTCCAGCACTCCTCATTTCAAGGTATCTATTTTTGAATCTCTTCTAATGCATGTTTTGGCAATGGATATTTTCAGGAAGAGACAGGGAAGGAGAAGAAAAACAAAAATTACTGTGTAGATCAAGTGGAATGAAAGCAATTAAGGAAGAGAATCCTTACTTCAAACATGATAAATCCTCTAAAAACGGTTCAAAAATTGTTCACATTTACATGTTTACTAAATTCCAGAAGCATACTTGAAACTTTAATTCCATAGCTTCAGATACCTACTAAAATCATCACCAATAATGTTAACAGAGAGGAAGAGAACTCATAAAGCAAATGTCAGTGTAAAAACATTTCTTTAGTTTCAGGCTGTGTTACAAAACCTTGTGCTCGTTTCTCAATACTTGGGATTCGCTAAAGCAGTTTTGTTTTTGTGCTGGCACCAGTACGTCAGTGGATGAAGTGAAAGAGTTGCATGATGAATAATAATGAAACTCCTCAAACCAGAATTCTTTGTGTATAGATTTTTTTTTTAACTGCTTTTGTGATTGAAAGTAAGGACTATTAACATGCCACAGACAACTCCACATCCTCTGACTATTTTAAAAGGTTTAGAAATACTGGATTCATCCTGCTGCATGAACTGAACACCAGAGTTCACATCACCATGTGAGCGGGAAGCAAAAGCAGTCAGTACAAAGGAGCACACTTGTTTGTTTCTACTACTAAGCTTTTTCTACTACGTGACTAATACTTTTAATGCTATGCTTTGCAGTGTACGTAAAGGGAGTGGGGTAGAGGAGAGAAGGTTTACTCAAAGCAGATACAGCAAGCCAAATAAAATTTGAATGCACTTTAGTCTCCTACTAGACGCAGAACTAGAAGACAACAAGCAAGCAAGACAGGCTCTGTAAGAGCCAAAGCTGGCAGATGTCATGGCAGCTTTCTGACACCATTTATTAAAAATAACTAATATTATATTTGAAGCACAGATTTGGCAGAGGACATGCAACAGGAAGCATATGGCACAGGAGGCAACATCTAAATCCAAACATATCACTTATGCTCACTGTTGAGAGTGCTGGCTGCACCCACCGAGCCTAAGAGAAGTTTTTCTCATGTCACTGTGCAGAGACACTCAGATGAACAGTGCTGTGTTACAGCCATAACCAGCCCTACTATACAGAGAAAAAAATAAACCAGTGTGCATTTTCTCAAACCTGTGCTCAGAAGAGACAGACAGACACACGAGCTATAGTTATCAACCTCACTTGACAGTTGCTGGTTTGGCTCAATGAGGCTTACAAGGATTATGATAAATTGAAGCAGCAGCCGTTTGGCCCCTGGTCACCTCCCAAAATATTCTGTAAGACGACACACACAAACAGCAGAAGTCACATTACAGCTGCTTTTTTTTTTTTTTTTAATCACTCAAAGCAGCCTACAACATGAACAATTGTTACTCACATGGGTGACTTTTCGTGTAGATAAACGCTCTCATTCATAAACCCTGCCTTGGGTCTTAAAGTTCACTTCATTCTCCTTCTTCCATTAAGTCTTGCTTCCCTTACTGGCACCCTTCCCAGCTATATTACTTCCCTACACAACCATGCAGTCCTTGGCTTCAATAATATCCCTGACCAGGCTGAAGTTGTATCCATACAATCTTAAACCTTTCCCTCAGAGGTGTGGGGTGTTTCAGAACTGAAGTTTACTGCCATTAGGATTTCAAGCCATGGTTAGATGCTTTTGCGTGCACAAGACGGCAGACCCGGGGAACATGCAGGAGTGAAGCTGCAGAACAGACTACAGCATCCACCTTGAGGCCTCTGGACTGGGGAAAGCTGTTATTTCAAGGAGGTGAGCTGGCAATGTAAGAATGTAGAAGCAGCTAATGGAGCTAAGTCCGATACAACAGCTAATTTTGGCAATGCTCCAACTAAGGGAAAAAACTCTGTGTTTAAAATTTGAGAAGTGGCCTGCGTCCAAGATGTTATCAGAACATGACAAGTTTAGCTATGCAGCCATAAACTCCAAGTATAGGGGGGAAAAGGGTTTAAGTAAGCCTAGAATTAAAAAATAACAACATTAAATATGGCAGTAGAATAACTTCAAGTTATGAGAGCTACTGACTGAATTTGTTACTCAATCTAATTCTAAAACAAAGACAGAGCTACCACTTCAAGAGAACATAGCCTTAACTATGAATTTACAGCACATTCCACTATACACTCACAAGCACACTGCAGACTTGTAGTTCCCACTGTTACGTTCACTGGAGACTAGTTAAAAAAAAAAAAAGACTAGGGGTGGGATAGTGCCTCTGGCTTCATTTGCTGTTTCATTCAGGCTTTGATCACTATGTTTAGCACGTGAAAAATTCCTCAGTGAAATAGTGGCGAACGAAATAATCACAGACTCAAGATGCTTGGCTCACCTCTCTAAAGCACACACTGTCAGCCATTTGATTCTTAGCGTACGACAGATTTTGCCTTTATTCATATCCTTGAAACAAATTTAGAGATGTCACATTCCTTCCATTCTTCACCTATGATTTGAGAAGCTGCCCTGATTTCCTGTTGCAGCTGACACTGCCCTTTAAGTGAATGGACACATTTGATGCAAACTGCAAAGGCAAAGTCAGTCTTAACACCAAGAAGTCAAGACACTTCATCCTTGAGAAGTATCTGTAGCTAGGAAACACTCCTGGATGGTGGAGGCTGAAGTAGCGAAAGCTAATAATGGGGGAAGATTGAGCAGTTGATTGAGCAAAGGAAATTAATAGGCAAAATTTTTGTCAGGCTGTCCACTTGCAGCTCAGAACTAAAGAAAATGTGTAGATCTGTGCATTAAAAAAACCACAGTCATTCTCACATGTTCCGAGGGACATAAAATACACAAGTCTCCTCACGTACATCTTTGCTAGGGTATATGGAATGGATCCAATTCTATTCAGTGCCTTTGTAGATGACGGTAATATAAATATTGAATGACAAATACAAAACAGAGAAGCATATTAAATCCTGGCTCTAACTGACCTCTCCCTCATATCTTATGACTTGCATGTGACCTTCTTAGAATTTACTAAATGCTTATGCCAAGGAGTTTATGAAAACAGTGCTGCTTGAAGAGTTCAAGATTCTCTTCCTGAGAACCTGGATTTCTTGCTCTGGCCAACTTATGCATTCACTATTCTTCTTCAAAGATCCCCAGAGAAGTGGGATAATTCTAAACTACCCATATAAACAGTGCTTTTGTGTTGCTGAGTGGCTTTGTAGGAAGGCTTGCCCCTGTGGTAACTAACCCTTGAGTTGTTTCAGTCAGACTACCAAGTTATCACAGCAGCCCTCAAAATCTTCCAGCACAAGGCAGCAGTGCCCACCATCCAGTTTAACAGCAGCCAAGAGAGGCTGGATGACAAGAATGACTTAAGCTCCATACTGTAATTTATGAGCCCCACCTGACTGCTGAACAGAGGAGGTAAGATTCACCATGCTGGCTGCTCTCAGTTTTTGAGATGCAAACTTAGATAAAGGGCATCAGGCTCACAGAGATTCTCTTCAGAGCACTGGTAAGGGCACTTCACTAGACAACAGGATGTGCTAGTTCAGTTCTTTTGAGTTCTGAATGATTCATGCATTGTTGATTTAAAGCAAGTTGATTTAAAAGGTTACTGCTCTCAGCTGTCTTCTCATGCCTCTGCCACAGCCTAACAAAAAAAGAAAATCTGTTGCAGAAGATTAGGACAAAGCTCAGGGAGGCAACTTCTTACACTGTCCCAGTATAAAACAGGAGATGATGAGTCAGAGTCTGAAGGTTCTATCACAGATATTTCAAGCAAGGCAGAACTGGACATTCATCCAAGTCCCTCTGGGAAAGAGAGATAACTGCTTCCTTTTTCCCGGTTTCCAGTTCTATTTAAGCTTTGCACCAGAAGAAGGCCTGCATGGAAAAATATACACTTCTGCAATGCCTAGTAGAAGCCTAATAAAGCTCAACTGAGTAAAAAAGGGGGGAAAAAACCCCACCAATTCCCAAATACACAAGACAGTGTGTTAATTACACATCTTTTGATGCAGATGAAAAAAAAATTATTCAGAAATGCTGCAGAAGATAGGTTTCTCCGAAACAAATCTGAACACAAAGACATTGTCCCAGAATCAGTAGTGCTAGGGCTGCATATGAAAAGCTTCATAATGCAGATTTTTACACAGAGCATATTATTTTCTATAGACTACATAAAAATAATGTTTTGAGCTTATTGGAAGATGGGGGAGCTATCAGTATTAGTAAAAATACAAGCAATTCTTAAAATTTTATAGCAAGCCAGCCCCATGTCAACCATGAAGGGATAGAAAGTAGAAAACAGGCACAAACAACAGATTAGAGCCAGTGTTCTCCCCTTCAAACTGTAGGTGAGAACTGTGTCAAGTTGTGTCACCCATTCCAATGCCAGCCACGTGGAGTTTCAGGCAGGATTCAATTAATTTAGTCAAGTATTGGCCTAGCTTCACATTCCTGTTCCCCAACATTGTGCACCACAGCAGTGATACCTCAGAAAAAGGGACCCAACACATGACTCACTATTAAGTTGGCAAGTGCCTGGCAAAGAAGCACCACGCATAAGAGCAGGTATTTCTCTGCTGCACAGAAATTGCACGGGCCATAGGGCACATGGGCCTCACCTGCCCAGTAATTCACTCACTGGGTTGAATCCCTTTGCAAACAAGCAGTAAAGAATGTAACAGCATGACTGGCTCCTCAGCTCATCCCAGAATCCTACAAAAAACAATAGGCAACTGCAGGAGGGTCTGATATCATTTGAAAAACATCTTCTTCTGGAAGTCCACATACACATTTGTTTTAAAAGATGTAAACACAGTCATGAAAGATAAAGTAGCTATTAGAGTGTGCCCCACTAGGTAAGAGCAATTCCTACCCATAGATTGGGAAGACATCCCAGGTTTACCACTCATGGATATGGGATTTTCTTCTGCTTTTCTTTTATGTTACAGAAAAACAAAGGCAGAGAAACAACTATACAGGTACATGCAAAACTGCATTGATATCGATGTCTCTAAGTGGATATTCAGAGATTGCAAAGCAGCAAGTTTTCCAAAAATAGTATTTGAAAAGAGAAGATCATGCAGGGAGAAGGCAGGCTCCCACTGAAGACAGGAATTCACCAGGAGAAGAAAGAATGACCAAGGAGATCACCTTCAGCCAACCCACAGATCAAAGAAGATACGTCTGTAATGTGATTTTGAGAGGTCATCTGGTCCCACCACTGTTTCAAAGCTGGAAAATCTCTATTATTTAGTTGGGACTGATTATATAGAACCTATTAAAAGCCATCATTAATAAATACATAAAAACCAATGCAATCTATTCCAGTGCTTCAGAACCTTTAACAGAGATTTTTCTTCACAATAAACTTTAACTTCCTTCCCCACCGCAACATGAGTTCATTATTACTTGCAATATCCATACTGGACAGACAGACCAGTTCCCTTCCTCTTTAATTTTTGTCTGGGGGCGGGGTTGCGTGGGGGACTTTGGGTTTGCTTAATTTTTTTATTTATGTATTAATGTCTACTCATATCCCTTTTCTCTAAGCTAAACAATTCCAATCTTTTAACCTTTCCCTATCAGTTATGTTTTCCAGACTTCTGATCATTGCATAGCTTTCCTCTGAATTCACCTCAATTAACAAAATGAATTTAGCCCCCTCAAGAAACCAGAAATCTTCCAGTTCTGAAGAGCCTCAGTTCTCTCCATCTTTATAATGATATCTAAAGACAGATGGAATTTTTCCCACTGAAGGAATTACACTTATTGCTTATTTTTAATTACCAAGAGTTTATTTTTTCAATAGAAAAATGCTTGGATTAATTCAAGGAAATGACATCAAGTATTCTAACACATTCTCACTTCCCACCTTCCATTTCCCTGTGAAGCACTAATGATCATCAGAAAGAGAAAAAAATCCAAAAACACCCACAAACAGAAACAACCAAAAAATTACATTACTTACAAAATCACTTTTAGAGAAACAAGTGGTTCAGCTAGAGGGGTGAGGAAGAAGGCATATAGACCATATTTTGCTTTTTGTTAATATAGAATACTACATATAGGAAAGCGTTAGCACCTTCATTCAAAAACACTATGTTTAACCAATTTAAATGCCTCAAGAAACAAAAATCTTCCTTACAGACCCCAGTGTACCATATCAGAATGTATGATGGAGAATAAAGGCTTAAAGTTGACACAAATTTATGTGAAAGACAATTAAAGAGACTTACAGGAATAAATCCCACTCACATTCCTGAACACGTCAGGTACTTCTGAGTGGCTGGGAGTGAAGTCTAGAGCTACTTCCTGAAGTACATTATTTGCAATAACAAGACAAACAGCAAATTCTTAACATATTACCCAAAGTGGGAAAAGGGTGAGAGTTATCTCTTAAGAATTATAAACTTGATGGTTCCTTTCTGCTTCTTTCCACTCAAAAAAAGCCTTGCTTACCAGAAATATACATATATACTCAGCCTGGTTCCCTTTATTTTTTTTTATGTCTAAGGATTTCCAGGAGAAAGTGTTTTAACTTTTGCTACATGCTTCTCATTCTATTTCATCCTACATTTGACTTCTGCAATCTCACAGGGCATCTTATGTTCAAATCTCTCCTTTCACTTACAGCCTCATGATAGGAAAAAAAAATAAAACCCCTAACTCCACCCAGCAGGACAGCCAGACCAATGCAAAATTTTAAGCACAGGCAGATACAATAGAGAGTTTAGTGCTCCCTTCTAAGCTGAGATTTTAAAAGTTTAGGGAAATTCAAAACAAATACTGCAGAAAGAAAGAAGCACTGGTTGCACATTGTTAGGAAAAGAGTTAATATGGGTTGCCTTGGTGAAGGCATTTTCCCATAAATACAGATAGGAATCATGACATTACTAGTTCTACCACTAGTGTTTTTAAAACTGAAAGAAGAATCCTGTTCATCCTCTCTTCCTCCCATCAAGAAAGTATCTTTGGAATATTAAACAAACCTAGCAAGCAGAGAATGAGAAGAATTAACAGAATAGTTATAGATATATATATATACATATATATTTGTTACCATAATGACTTCTCCACTATTTTGGTCCTGAAAACCTCCTCCTGGTCCAGGTTTACAGTACAGTAGCAATCCCTCATCTTGTTTGGCCCCGGATACGTAGGAAGATTTTTGGCTTCACCTAAGGACAAGAAAGAAAGAAACCAGAAAGATTACATATGAAAACATTATCTATTAATCTGTCATCTGTCACCTAATGCAGTGTCAGCGACATGGCTAAAGTGAAGTTATTATATTTTCCTTCTCAGATGTGAAGTCTCTATATTAAACTTCACAGCAGTCTTCTATTTTCAAGGCAGCAGGTCCTGAGCGTCACCGAGTTCAGAGCTCAGCTGACAACTTAACCATCTGTTGCATCCAATTTATTCACATGCATTTGGATGCAGACTGCTTCCTTCCATACTTGTGTTTAGGTTTTCATCAGTGTTCCCTCAAGGTACCAGGAACACCATATAACACGGTAGTCAAGCTTACAATACAGAACACAGCAAATGAGGACTGACCCCCAGCTCTGCCACTCTCTACAGATGTGGAGATGGAAAACAGTCACTTTGGTTACAGTCAACAGCCTTAGATCACAAGCTGGACTTCAAAGCACTCGGATGGGATAATCAGAGTGTGAAGCTGCCTAAGGACCTTGCACAAAGGTACCATGCAAGTCATGAATACTCTTCGTAATAAACGTGTTTAGAAACTGCAGCAAAAAATAAGCATCCTGTATTTAACAACAACAAAAAAGACAGGATTAAGGAACTAAGGGTAACCGAGAGACTGCAAAACTCAAGAGTATGAAACAAGAATAAAACCACAGTTTTCCCCTCTACATTAATATCCATTAATAAAAGCTGAGCACTAGTTTTCCTTGGCTGACTGATAAAAATCAAAGCTCTCAGACAGTAAACAGGGCAGTGCCCCTCCTAGTTTTGCTAAAGCAACTTATCACTATGTGGATGAGTGATTTAATTCTAAAGACAAAACTCAGACCTAAATGTAAGTCTACAATGCACGTGGTTTTATTTACTGTCACTCTTCCAGTACCCAGAAATTATTAGCACATACCATGGGAACTAGATCATTCTCTCCTGGTAAAAACACAAGGAGTAAAACTAAAACTAAAAATGCACAGACCAAGGGAACACAGGCTTGTTGGCCAGTAAGAAGGAAACTCTAAATGATGGTAACAAATATAACTTTTTATCTGATATCTGCAGCTCAGCTTAAGTGCACTTTACTAGACACATGGTTTCCCAGTCTCCAGCTCCCAAATAGCTTTATACTATTAATAGAGCCACCTTGCTTTTTTCAACTCTACCTTCAGTAAAAACATACTTCTTCCTTTCTGCAGATTTGTTCAACAGCAATCTGATACATGTGCATATAAATACTAAAGATGTGTAGCAAGGAAAGAGTGAGCCAACCTGCATCCTCAACTTTGAAGGAAAAGCACAAAGTGACACAGGACTCCATGTCTTCCTGCCTGTGGTCTCTTTCTGGCACACTGTTCACATGCTATTGCAAACTGACCCACAACATGCCCTTGGAAACAGAAACATCACACATCCGCATTTCTCACTGGCTTATATATGGGTGACCATACATGCTTATGTTTTCTAAAGCTAGCCATGGAGCATATATAGAGACATTAAAAAGGGACTTAAAACTGTTGCTTCAGAGAGCAATGCCTCGCTTCGGAGTTCTTCTAAATAAGTTTGTTCTCTCAGCTCAGCTGATACAACTTCATAGCATTCTTCCCACTTCCTTCAGAGTTGTGAGACATCCCATTAAAAAAAGCTGTCTCCACTCAAAGTTGAAGGTGTGACTGGAACATCTGTTGGCGCACCCAATGTGGCTTTAAACTAAGCTGAAGTGTTAGCAATAGTTTAGCAGCTCTAGACAAAAATATACTGAGGATTATTGCTGGCTTGCTCAGTCTGCATTGAAGCCTATCCTGCCACAGTAAACCTTCAAGCTTTATTCATGTTAGTCTGAGCTCAAGCAAGTTACAAATCAAATGCACTACTCTCACACAGACTGAGGTCTCCAAGTCAGTATCGTTTTCCCTAAGCCCTGAGCAACCAAATTTCTATTACTTTTTCTCAAGTTAAAGTCACATGAAACCAGCCTCTTTTCTGGATAACTGGGTAGAGTTCCCCAAAGAGAGAGTGTCAACAGGAAGCATTTCAATAGCAGAGTGATAAGGAAGTCTTCCTCTGGGGCTGGCACACTATTCTCACGGTTCTTCCAAGAGAAAGACACAAAACTTTTCAAGCTCAAAACCAAATCAAAAAAATAACACAGCTTCCCTTTTTCTGCACTCTTCCACTTCCTACTTTAAGATGAATGCATCCTATAAAACCAAATCTGGATTCTGTCATCTTGATTTCCAATTTTTTTGGTGTGCACAATACTCACTTAAGTGCTTAAAGATAATACTTATGTCAGAGCACTTCGTTAAGAACTGCATTCTGAAAACTCAGTTCTCTTCTTTGTCAAAAGATTTACAATAGGAAAGCCCACAATATTGAAACCTAAATGCAGTGTGCAGGAAGACATCATTGAGCTTTACGAGAAAATGGCTGCCTGCACAGTCTGTACAGCAAATTAAAGATCACCACCATCACAATGTTAGAAAGTGGGGCAGAGGGAAGAGAGAGGAAGAAGACATTTTACAGTAATTTCTTTCTTCAAAATGGAGAAAGACCCTGAAAAACCACTGAGACTAGAACAAGGGATTAATTGACCAACCCAATATATTAATCATGTTACTGACTTGAGTAGCTTACAAAAAAAAAAAAAAATACTGTTTCTTCCCAACACCGGCAGCAGCCAATGGCTGTTTAGATTCCTCCAGTACTGAGCAGTTGAGAAAGAAAAATTTGTCAAGCTTTCAAGCGTAGCTAAAGACTCAGCTCTCTAGCCAGACATTTTATGTCAACAAACGCACTCTGTTAGAGCTTCAGTTGCTCTTTAGATTCCTTCAAGACAAAAAAGTTCACTCTGTGGCACGGTTTTGCCGTCTACAATGAAGCTGAACAATTTGATCAGTATTTTTTTTGTTTTGCTACTACTGAAATGAAAAAAAAGAAACCCCAGAATACATGATACAGTCATGGCTCTCAAAAAACAGAGCTGATGAGATCATTTATTTTGGGCAAGAATTTAATCACTTAACCTAATCTGCATGGAAGAGGCATCTTCATCAATCATATTTTCAAAAGTCAATTGCACTTTCCCATCACCTTCATATTGTGAAGTACCTGTATGCTAGAAAACTTGGAGAGCATTAGCAGGAGAAAAGTCAACATACTTGCCTTCAAAACTCTCAGTTTTCCACTTCCACTAAGAAGAAACGGAATGTTTCTTAAGATGTCTAAGACCCTGACAATTTAGACTACACAAGCACTTTGTTTGGGAGCATAAGGCTTCCATTTGGAGCCACAGTAGCAGAATAATCTGTTCAAGTTTGCAATAGCTTTTCCCTCTATCCCTGCACTTCTAATATACATGAGTCCTAATTTAACTGCGTGACGAACTCAATTTAGCACTAAGTACTTAAACCTAGCAAAGCTGATTTCAGCTACAGAGAAGTTAACATTAGGTGTTTTGGACAAGTCCTGAAAAAAAGACTATACAATTCTGAATATGTCACTGGCTTGCTCTCATCTCCCCATTTATTAATACAGGGTTACTACAATTCAAAAACAGGCAACACAGATAACTTAGCTTGAGGTAGGCACAGGGAATGCAACAAGATGAAAAAGGAGGAAGTTAAAACTCAAAATCACATTCATCTTCCTTGTTCCTTCCAATGTTGCATATTTCTACCCTGCTAAAACACTGGCAATAAGACGAAAGCAAGAGAAAAAGGCTCTCCTGCACATATGGCAGGGAAGGGCACTGCTGATATGCTTGGGAGCAAAACTGGGAAGAACTAAAAAAAATCTTTGGAGATGCTTCTAGGAATAAATAAATATATGTATATACACACACACACATACATTTCCTTAAGGTTTTGCTACTTAAAATTTTTTAAAGCATCTAATATTTTCAATTGAATTTACATACTTGCCATCCTGTTATCTTTGCTTTTAACACGTTTCCCCAGATGCAACTTTCTGAAAAGCAGAGAATGCATGACAGCCAGGTATTATTTCTACCTTTTGCAACAAATTTCCTGCTGTTGTGTTGCTATGTATTGGGTCACCAGCACACATCTGCCAACGTGAATGCATTAAGGAACACTTTGTAATGCATTAACAAATTTAGCTTTCTCTTTTCTAGCAGCAACATATTTGATCAAGATGGCATGAGAGTACCATTTCTCAAACTGTTTCAGAAAATAGAAAAGCAAACAAAAACCTACCTCCAAAAAATAAATTCAATAAAAGCAGCTGAGCTTTCAATGCCACAGCATTTGACTTCAGGGAGCATGCTGAAAGACTTAAGTACAGAAACAAAATACCTAAAATCTGAAAAGGGCAAATTGAATTCAAACCAACAACAATCCATTTTGGTTTTGCTATATTCAGGAAAACACTCTCCAAAGAAAGTATTTCAAAAACAAAAACAGAACAGTGATGTATGTCAAGAATTAAAAGCTTCTCCTGTTCTCCTGTAAGCTATCTCAATAGA
The DNA here is from genome assembly GCA_013400975.1 of Atrichornis clamosus. Lineage (NCBI taxonomy): Eukaryota > Metazoa > Chordata > Aves > Passeriformes > Menuridae > Atrichornis > Atrichornis clamosus. The sequence goes on from WBMZ01012318.1 coordinate 144,239, forward strand.
GATGCTGGAAATCTGGAAAAATTACCTCAAGCACTCCTTTCAAGTTTTCTTTCTTCTGAAAAAGCATTATTGCATCAACATCCACAGATCAAGCAAAAACAGAAAAATGAAAATGTGTGTATACACAGAACTCTGATTCTCTGTCACAATTTAAGCTTAAAAAGCTCCTCATGCACAAAATTCAGCATATATGTAAAGTATCAAGATGCCAGCAAGTCTCTAATTAATATTTAATTTTACTTAAAATAGAAATATAACGCCACTCAATGTTGATTAAAATATGCAGAAATGCCTAGAATTTTGTGCCTATGCATGAATTTAAACTGAACAGAAATGCCTGTATTAATGTTGAATGTCAAGAAAGTGGTTCATTTTCTTGCAAATGAGAGATCATCTTTTTTGTAGATGAGGTGGGGGTAAGAGGAGGGGTGTGACTGCAGTACCTCAGGAGGGATATATTGAGAAAATAATCCCTTTTAGTATTAAAATGGTCAGTTTAAAAACTTCCTTTCACATTAGAAACCAATTTCGTTACCAAAGAGCTAATGTGATAATTGTATGAAATTAATGTAATGTTTGAAAGCAGACTATGTGGTTCCTTTTGTACATAATTTTCATATATATACTGTGTGTACCCCTCAGAAAAGAAAGTTTCAATTAAATTTTGCCTTTTCAAATAGGAAATAAGAATAAAAATAAAATGCATTTTAAAAGTGAAGTTCCAAGAACCAGTGTATCCAGCACACAACTACAGAGTTACGTAAGCAGTTCAGTGTTCTTCTGTAGTAAACTAAAAACAATAAATACTTTATGCCAAGTGTCAAAAATGTTCTCTTCCCTCCACTTCTGTACATAGTTCTCACAGCCTGCAAATAACAAAATCATAAATATCTAATTTTAAAAATTGATATATTAAAATATTATTTCTTTTAAAAAGAAAGCCACAGATGGGACTAGAAACACTATTTGTCCAACAATCTCTCTTTGCTTTGACCATATTTATGTACACACACATGCACACAACTTTGCTCTCACGGAGAGACAGATTGCATTAGATTTCTAAACCAGGTCAAAAATAGCCATCTGTGAACAGATTTTGATGATCTGGAAAATGAGATTTTTAGATGACCTGTTCTTAATCTAAAAGCCCTTGCCTGCCAGCCTCTTTCCACGTGGAATGGTCATCACATTGTAAGTCTCAGGGAAAGTGCCTCCGCAACAAAACAGTACTGAAGACCTGGGCATGAGCAACAACCCCTGAGCAACTCAACACCACAGCCAGCATTGTTTCAGCACGTAACCATCAAGGAAAGCACACAGCGTTAATTACAACTTTTTAGACAAGAGTATCGTGCGGAAACCCTCTTGGCTTCAGGGAAGCAGCATCAACCCCAAATCTTTTGGCATGAAACTGAAGACCAGCACCAGCTGATATCTCTATTCACAGCCCAGTGACAGAACATTTGGCATCTGTTAAAATCCCTTCTGCACAATCCAATTCACCACTACACCCAGTGCCATACTACCGTACTACCACCCTTTCCCCTCACATGATTAAACTTATTCTATACCAGTTAGGAACCTTCCTACAGATCTTCTCTGATCTGGAACCTGTTCTGACACAGCAAACAGGCCTTTCTGTCAGCTGTAACTATTGCTAAGCCTCATCAGCCACAGACCGCACAGTGAACAGATTCAGACCTATCACTCAGAATGGCAAGTAGCCAAATTCCCTTCTTCCTAGGCACTTGTGATCAGACATTCCAGTTCTCCTTTTGCAGCCCTGAAGGTCCAATAAACTGTCCATATATCTTGCTTTATTTTTCTGAGTCTAACAGAAGCAGCTGAGGATATTTTCACTGGAGAGCAATGAGAAGCTGCAGGCTGGCAGTCTTACTTTTCTTGTAAGAAGAACGAACACAGAGAAGGCTCAAAAGATCTTGTCATGATCTTAAGTACTTAAGAGCTTACAGCACAAGGGCTGTTAATCAAATCCCAGGGCTGAGAGGAAAGATGCCTATAAAGCAAGTTTCATGAGAGCTGCTTGCAAAATTTAAGATTTTAGTTTGTACAAGATGAGAAGCTTAATTCTCCTCAACTCTTTAATATAACTGGTTGCATGCTGCTTGCCAATATTGTGGTCAACAGCAGGCATCAGGTTTCTCTAAAGATCCCCTTAGAATAGTAACTTAATCCCACAAAATAAAAAATGTACAGTCCAGCTGCTTTTTAACAAGACTTAAGCTATTCTGTGTAAAAGGACACTTTGAAGATATTATTTTAAAGTAGAATACTGCCAGGAAAAAGGTATTCTCAAAGAGTTTACATTTGAACTCAGTTTTCCTGTGGCATTCTGGGGTTAGCATTCGAAGTTTCTTTGATGTGACTTTTTTCATATTTCTGCAGAACAACTGATGAATTAGCCAGGCTGGCTCTATCTGTGTTGATACAATGTCAGACTCAGTTCCACATGTACTATTTTTCAATCCAGCTTGTGTTTTGAAGATGGTACTTTGCGTCAAGACACATCTCATGCAACTTCCCAGCTGCATCTCAGAGGCAGAGGTTTTTCCTGCCAGTTTCAGTACTGTAGGAACTGGCTACAGGTACTTCTGTAGCCTCTGAACTGTGACCTTTGTTTAGATTGTGGCTTGTGCAGTCCTCGGTAGATTTTTTGGTTTTGTTCTGAGGTGGGGCATTTGTGAGATAAGGTTGTTTGGTTTGGTGTTGGTTGTTGTTTTTTAAAAAAGAAAATCAGCTTCCTAAAGTTATAAAAGACCTTCTCTCTGCAAAGTTTAAGTCACTGAACATCTGTTGTGGGAGGCCATGAGGGAGAGATTTGGGCTGCAGGAGGGGTAGAGGAGCTGAAAGGAAGTAACTCTAAACAGGCTATTCCATCATGGAGCTGCACATGAGCAAACAGCAAGCAATTTCAGCTATTTTTAGAAAAACAGTGTGAGACAGGAAAACAAGCAAATTATTTACAAAATCCAACAACAAAATCCAACAACAATTCAAGTGTTCCCTTTTGAGAGTCTTTGCACTTTAGGATAATTTAAGATGGTTGCTCTGTAGTAAGGATCCTAGTCATTGCTAAGGAACAAAAGCAGTGTTCTCAAAAATATCAGCATAAGCAAAAAAATTTGTGTGGAAGTATTTTTACCTGCCTTGATTTACTATTATTCACAGACAAAACCAAAAGCCACGTCACCAAAAAAAAAAAAAATTATGTACATCCCATTTTTTTTTACTGTAGATCAAAAAGCTGTAGCTGTGTGGAAAAAAAACCCCACAAGCAATAAAAAAGGAGTGATGGCATCTCTCTTCCAAGACACTAATCACATCTACCACAAAAAGTGACACTAAAAACTTTTAGAGTAACATGAAAGCACAAATCTGCCAAAGGCAGTATTTTGCTTTGATTAAAAACTAGTAACCAAAAGGAGGAACTGCTGAAAAGCCGAAGCTTTACCAGTAATGTTACGAAACTGTAACTGTTTCCTTTAATGATTATGCTGTTCACAATGGCTCTTGCTTTAGAATCACTTATTTAGAAACATCTTCACCAAGCAGAGTCTCATAGGATCAAGCTTAGATCAGGTTCAGTTTGATCCTTTGGCCCCACAGTGTTCAAACCAAAATAAAACCTGGCTATTGAGAAACTGGGTGATTCTGAGCACAAAAGTTCAAGGCCATCTTGAAAACCACCTAGGATTTAGGAGTGTCTTCCTTCACAGTCAAAAAACTCTTCGTATTACAAAATTAAACACCCTAAGGGAGAGAAAAAGATTTTGATATCTCCTCAACTTGCTTTACTTTAGTCTTTCTTCAAAAACAGTGAAAATAGGTACTTTCCTACAATGAAATAAAATTCTTTTTTCCCAAAAACTCATCAGCGCAGGATTCCTGACTCATTGTTGAAATAAAATTTTCACTTAGAAAATACAGATGAAGACAAACTGACCAAGGTGTAGGGAGAATATGACAATTGTAGCTACCACTGTCTTAATCCTTGGAAAGTTTTTTAGTTGCAAGCTGACAGCGTATCAGATTATTTTTAAAACAAGCTGTAAAGTTCTACCCACAAATCTAAAGCAGTATATGGGACTTGACTGAACAGCATTGAGCAAAACAAAGAACAAATCCCTCATCCAATTTCCCTGTCCCCCAGGTGGTAGCTGGGGGAAGAATCTTTAGAGGAAATTAAGTTCTCATGCACATAAATACTTAAGCATTTACTTGTTCTTGCTTAACCTGCGGTCACGGGATGAGATCCCCATCTCATAGTACAGAAGACTCAACATACTCATCTCTGCACAAAGTAACTGCCAGAATACACGGTCATGTTGTCTTCCACAGGAAGCCAATGCAGCAGGATTAAATAAACTTCAAAGGAACACAGGTCTGTTTTATTCCAGTGGATACTCTCACAGAAATAAGAGCAAGATTTAGAATTAAATTCTGGGCGTAGTTAATCACCCAGAGGCTGAGCATTTTTCAAATCTGCCAATGTTTTTTGGAAGCTGGGTATTCCCTACGAGCTGCTCATCCACACCCACAAAATTCAGCCAAAGTTGAATTTTAGCATACCTTTTTAGTCACCACACACACGTCTCACAAAGAATGAAAGGAAAACTAACAGTGTGAACTAATACGTATAACAGTTGTGAGTGTCTGATACCTGTGAGAATCAGCTGAGAATTGGAGGCATAGGAAGACCACCACAAAAAGCTTCACAAAACAACCCAAACCACCACTATTTGGACTTTCTACAGATAATCTTGTTTTCTACCACACTGGCCTGCACCTCCACCTACTTTATGGATATTTCCCTGTCAAAACACTGTTAATAACTTACAAGATGAAAAGCAAAGCTGTTCAAAAGAACGAGAATCAAAGTTTAATGTGGAACATTCATTCATCTTTCCTTCCACTCAGATTTTCATCTATAAACTATGACAGTTACAACCATTTTTTTCCAAAACTTCCAGTCCTTCACCATCTCATAACCCTAATTTGCTCTCAAGGCACAAACCAGACATCACTCCTGGGGATATTCCTAAGAAGCAAGATTTTGCACAATTTAGGGGCCTGCATTAATATCTACTGTTGACACAGACTCCTGTGTAAGAGGATTCACAGCATGAGCATTACAGGTTTTCTGAATCATAATTCGAACAAGTTCCTCTAGCTGTCTATTGACTAGAGAGGGAGTTGAGCCAGCTAACAGCAGTGTCCAGGTTATATGTTTACAATCACACCAAATATATTTTCCCCTCTCTCTTCCTACTTCTGACCTGGCCATCTCACATTTTCTGCATAGTTTGTCTTTCGAACTGCTACTTCCCACAAAGAACAATTACCCCAAAAACTTCTAGCATCAAAGAACTTCAAGAGCCCTCCTAACAGCATATCACATAGTAGAGACTGGAAACTCTGCTACTGTGCTGAAGTTATTTGAAACCTCCATTAAATCTCGGCTCCATCAAACATTTCCAGGTACAGATAATTCAGCAAGGAGACTTTCTGCCCCCATTACATTAAGTCTGATTCAAGTATCATGATAGTAAGCCATCTATGTTAACAATTTTTGTTATTACCACAGCTTTTAGAAATCTATATGCTTCACAAAGTTCAAGCTACTACACATTTGCAGTGTAGTTCTTGTTCTTAAGAGAATAATAAAAGAAGCCCAAGTTTAAGTGAAATGTATTTCAGCACACTGAACTACTTAAAATTCACCTGCCTTACAGACAACTCCTTGCTAGCACTATGTGTGTCCCAAATTTAACATGTTAATTTCAGTGGGACTCCAATAATGTGTCAGTTACCATGACTATAAAACATTTTTCAATATAATGATGCTGCTGAATCCAAACAGCAAGCACTGGGGGAGCATGTAATGGGTAAGCAAGGCATCAACCTGCAGTGCAACTTATTTTTTAAACAAGTTTTCAAACAGTGACTAATCTGATCGCCCAGAGAAGGGAAACATCACATGAATCCCAGCCTGAGGAACAAACCTAACGAAGAAAGCATGACTCATTGTGCAGGCAATGTGATGAGAACCAAATGCTTGATTATTCAACTTCAGTAACTATGGGAAGAGAAAACACAATTTACTTCTTCATTCCTCAGCACAGAGTAGAGATAGCATAGGCACAACACTGCAGAAAAACAAGCAAGAAGCTGAGTAGTCATTTATTTAGAAGCAATGATCAAAACCACAGACTTCAGAAGTTAGTATAGCTATGTGCATCAAAAACACATCAGTTGATACAAGCAGCTGAGATTTTTGAAGCAACATCTAAGTCAAAACTACAATATTCCCCTGCAATTTCTACAAATGTTCATATGATTAAAATTTGTATTTACAGGGAAATTTATAACTTTACATGAACTGTCTGCAATCCTGTTAGGTTTTTATGCGAAGTATAAAGTGGGTATTAAAAATGGAAAGTGACCTACTTTCCTTTTCTATATTATGCGAAGTGTTAATACAATGAAACTCAATTAATGTTAGTTTTCTTTCAGTATTCTGGTTTCAGTTTACAAGTTAGTCATATCAGCTGAAGAAAAGAGGGCAAGTCACACTGATTGTAAAGTTTTAGGGAAGTGTTAAATATTTTGCATACTTACTACTGGTGACAAAGCAGAAATAATTTGTCTATGCAGAAATGAAGGAATTCAAAAACATGAACAGGAGAAATATCTGGCAACTGCTCTGAAATACGTTTGCAAAGTTTTATTTTTATAAGGATCTTCAGCTTCACAATTCTGTCTAGCACAGCACAAATCTACTCTGACTTTGCCTCAGTAGCAGAGGTCCAGCAGCAGTGAGAGCTGAATCAACACAGAAGACATTCTCTTTCTTAAAATGCTTAAGCCTACACAAATATTCATACATCAAAAGGGAGGATTAAGCTTTAAAAAGGAAATGGCAGGTGAAGGATATTTGACAGGATGGAGGTATAAAGGCACAGCATTCCTAAATATAATGCAACACAAAAGATATACTGAAATGTGGTGCTAATCTTAATTTAGAGTTCTTATCCTGAAAACTTTGCCAGATCAAACCAAGATTCAGCTTGCTGTGAACAAGCTAGCTGCCAACACAGCTAGCTGGTGACAGTGGCTTGCTTTCATGACACACAGGTGGAGAAAGCACTGCAACCAAACTTATTCCTCAGCCCAATAAGGACAACACACTCTCGTAAATTTAAACTCACAGTTTTGAATCACAGTTACATGGTGCAACTACTCAGTCATCAAAAGCCCAAAATACACAAAACCTTGGTTAACTCTGTCATCAGCAGTTTACAGAACACATCAAGCAGACAAACGTCGATAACTTACCCACACACATCAACTTACAGTCCTTTTTTTTCAGAGACCAGCAGAAGTGATAAAATCATGTTTTTCTTACTCATACAGCATGTATTAGTTTTATCACAAACTCAAAAAATAAAAAGCAATAAATCCTTTCGTATTTATTGAGGGTCACATGAAACTATGCTATTACATGCAGCCAGTGTTGGTAGGTACCTACAGGCTAAGCCATACATGTGCAATATCCAGTTGTCTTGAAATAATCTCCTCAAACCCCTGTGTAAATTCATGGCTTACAAAAGAACAGGAGACTGGAGTCAGCAAATGCTTCTGATAATCATGTGTAAAATGAAGCTGATTTCTGGATTATATCACACAGTTTTACAAACTGTAACAAAGTTCTTCACAGACATTTACAATAACCAGCTGCAAAAGTTAAAGCATGTAAATAGACATGCCTATCCACAGACTATTTGCTGGATAAAAATATTCCTCTTTTACCTTTTAGGGTAGAACACAAGTTACACAGAGTAGATGGACACAAATCCACATGCATGCTGTAGTCATTACTTTTAATGGTGGGGGATGAGGATGAATACCCCAGACATCTGGCTACCAAAACAGACTAATGTTTCTTCGCAGAGATCACCCAAGAATGGAAAGCCACTGAGCTTCGGTAATCCACTTTCTCATTTCATGTAGCTGCAAAAACCGTGCATTTGTTTTCACAAAGCAATACCACACAGCAGAGAAACTTCTTGCACAGAATAGCTATCACCATGCAAGATGCTGGCTCTTTGGGTTGAAGACCTGCATGGATTCCATCCCGGTTCTGCTGCAAACTCCATCTGTGATTGGGCATAGTAAGTCACACAGCTAACTTCCATGGTGAAATTCCATCTCTCTCTAGCACTTCATATTCAAAATGCAACTTCAGATCCCTCTGAGGAAAGACCACACTAGAGCACTGCATAACAGCACTTGCCAATGCAACTGATGAGATATTGCAGAAGCTGCATCTGAGGGCCAGCAAAGCCACCCCAGCCTGATCCAGGTGCCTTACACCAAAGGACTCTCCTGCGCAGCATGCCAAGATCAACATCTTGGTCTGGAAAGCCTCTTGCCTGATGGCATAGCAGCACAAGGGGGGAAAATCAAACACAAAGCAGAATTTACCTACACAGAGCAGGAGAAGACAAAGTACCTGGTCCTTTTAATAAACAGGTAAGAGAAACAGCTCCCAGCAACCACAACATGAAATCTCATTGCTAACAGTGTATATACTTCCACCAGTGCTGTCACATACATACATAGGAAAAAAAATGGCTCTCAAGGGCTTTATTGTGGAAAGAACACCAATGTAGGCATGAGAAAGGTACTATAAGTCACAAAGCAACCTGGAAAAAAAATGCTTCATATCAGAAATTACTTTGCTAGGAAAGACACTCTTCATGGGAAGCTGCTCCTGAGGTATTCTGTGCAGACAGAAGGGCAGAGGTACTGCCAAGTGGAGAGGAGGTACATACACACAACAGAAGCACAGAGTAACACAGACATAAGCCCAACAACAGTTCCCACTGAGGCAACCCACTTCTGTGTACTCCAGCACTGCCACATCCCAACCAGCCATGCCATAACCACCAGGCTGCTGCCAGGTATGGATGTAAGAGTTCTGAAGAAAGACATTGCCTTCCCAAAATATGAACCATTTGGGAAATACGAATGTTAAAAATTTTCAGTACAGCAAGATCTGTTCTGACTGCACATCTTTTGAAATCCTTGACTGGTGGGGGCTTCTACAAAAGAAACTACTTGTTTCTTATCACCAGCTCTAACTTGTTCTGAAATTAAAATACATTACAAATTCAGAAGTGAGGCACTGGGTACCCCTGCAAGAATGAAAATAAATGCAAGTTTGCTATTCAACCAAATAAACTGCCTACAAAGATAAGCAAAAATATCAGTCTTTAAAAGAAACACCTAGGTAGGTAACAATATTCTGGGTCAATGTTACTTGCTTTTTTCTTGAGAGTTGTTATAGTTATTAATCAAAAGCTTCTCTCCTTTGAAAGGCAGATAGAACAAGTTTCTGCAACTGTATATTCTTAGCATATAGAAGATACTCCTCCAGAAAGCCGACACTATTTAATAGCATACACTGGATAGGAAAGCTCAAAAGCAAGTATTATAACTGATTTTCAATATTAACTGAATTGTAAGTCAGCATCTCTCTCTCTCCTGATTTTCACCACACTCATTCTGTATCAGAAAACAAGGGTTAAAAGGGGGTTTTTAAGCAGGCAGCAGAGATGTCCTCCCTTGTTTCAGTAAAACTGCAGCTTCACAGCCACTTGAAGCCACCACGGGCCAGCTGACTGCTCACTGCCCATCTTCCCCCCTCCACCTGCAAACACACAGGTACACGTGCTACACAAACCCATTAAGCAGCACAGATCAGATCAGGTCAGAACAGATCTTGTGCAGACATTACCTCTGACACTGTAGAGGTTTTTAATGGACCCAAACCACAGACTTTTGCCTTGTTGAAAGACACAGAGCAACAATGAGAGTGAACAGGACAGGGCTTGTGCAACTGCATGGCATTGGATACTTATTTCACACAGGTTTATAGGATGTATGCTCCTGGAAGATCTGAGGCTGCAGTCTCACAAGTACTTGGACTACAGGTTCACCTTTCACAGCTACTCTTGTTAGTGTTATTCTATAATGTCATTAATTTAAAGACTCAAGTCAAAGCAGCAAAGTCTCTGACAAAAAGAACCCACTCTACTTACAACATCCAGTTCAATCCATCATTCTCCATTCAACTCTGTACTCCCTGACCACCACTTAATGCTCTCTGCTGGTTAGCCTTCTCGACTCTCTTCACTGTTAAGCCCTCTTATTTCAAAAAATTATTCAAAGTTTTCCAGGCCTAACAAAATATCTCCCTTTGATTTTGATAGAAAGCGGTGAAGAAAGCCAATCTACGTAAAACAGTACTAAATCTTGGGCACTCTGCAATGCTTGAGCTCAAATAAACCAATTTAAACATTTTTCCAAGGCATTCTTTGACAGTCAACTTCTCCACTTTCTTTCATCCTTCCCTTTATTCAGTTGAATCACCACTGTGATTGAAGCTTATGTTGTACATCATCTCTTTTATGAGGTTTCTCTCTCCTTACCAAAATGAAGTCTAAAATACAATCAAGAAACCCACAAAGTAATCAGCTATTCAAGTGCATCCATACCCACCATCAGTAACACTTATTCCCCATCTGAGAATTAGATATTTTGCCCAAAATGGTATCACCCTTTGGTGCACATGTTGCCTCTAAAGAAGGAGTTGGGTCACTGCTCTCCATCTCCAACGCTTTCCCTGAGATCAAGGAGAGGTATTGCCCCCGCAGGATCAGCAAACTGACGTTGGCAGGCTGGGGCCTCGAGTTAGTTTTTATATTGGGCCACCAGGTTCAGTCAAGTCCCCAGCTGCCTGCCAACCACCGCACTTGGAGCGCACAAGCTGCGAAGAGCAGCCCCTCTGGAAGACAATGCTCAGTTACAGCAAGTGAAGAGTGCCCCATTAACACTGATCTCTCCAGCTGTATTCAAATCCAGCTATGCAGGAGACATATCAGAATCACTGCTTTACCAAACTCATCACAGTTCCCACTGCAAAGCCACATTTCCCTTCCTAGCCAGCACAGTTATTCCCTGTGATGCACATGCAAACTGAAGGTAAGGAGACCTATTAAACTTTATTAAAAATACTGTCTTGAGATCATTCACAACAGCTGTTTCCTCTTCAAGCTAGTGGAAAACAGATGGCAACATAAGAGCTAGATAATTTTAAAAATTAACTCTAAAACATGACACTTGTACAGCCCATCTTCCACTCATGCATCTCCAAATGGGATAGTAAAAATAAACTGATGCCAAATGTCATTTTGCTAGTACAATACAGCGTAATTAACATATCAAGAAGAAGATCAGAACAAAGAATACATCAAATTGCACAGAAAAACTGCAGGTTGCATAGAACACAAAGCTGTTGCTGTAGATTCCCTACAAAACCACTGTTTATCTCCTTTCTCAAACACCTACAAAGCCGGACAGCATCAAGACACCTACAAAGCATCAAGATAGTGCAATTACAGGTGTGGAGAATAAGGGTGTATTCTTTTTAGTAATCATTATCAACTTCAGTCAAGATTCACAGGGTTGGAAAACAGCAAGGAAAATATTTAAAGTCATACTAATTATCGCTGTGAACATAATGAGGGGATTTTATTTGTGTCAGTCTGGCTCAACTGCAGCCCAACAATTGCATTTCATGCATATTCCATATACCCAAGAGTAGAATTTGAGAAACTATAAATACACCACTGTAAAAGTTTAAACATCCATTTAGGGAGACCATGTATTATTGAGCTACTGCATGTTGAAACAATTCCTATCAAAACATCAGCATTTATGGACAGACAGCAATGAATACTCGATTGGTTATGCTTCTACAGGACCAATTTAGAGCCAAAGGAAAAACTCTGGACAGAAATAAAAGCTATGCTGCTGACCATCTATTCAAAGGAAACAAAGTTTAGGGTAAGGGAAGAGGTTATATTTTTTTTCTAATATGCTTAGCACCAAAGTGCAGTAGGCAGCAGACCCCTGAACTACCAGCCCAGGTTCCAGGATCCACTAATGTCTCTGAGTCTCACATTTAGAGTAGTGAAGATAACAATGCTATACTTCAACATTTTTCTGGGCAGACTCCTGGAACTGATTACTCAAGTCTGGTATACATGGAAGAATTTACAAGGTGCACCTTTTTTTTCTGGCAGAAGAATGTATTTATTTTAAAAGCCAATAAAGAAGCCTCTGCCAATCCAGACAACTTTCCAAACCACACTGAAAAGCTGCAGACAAATACACCCACTTCTGTTCTTCTACTCCATCAACATGCCTGGTATGAGCCTCTACCACCTATTGTATTAACATTTCTAAAAAACTAGAAATTAAATAACAAGAGCAAGTAGACACCAGCTTTACAGTAACAGCAAAATTGGTCCAAAAGAAAATTTATGTGTATGTATATCTATTCATCCCCCTTCCAAAAAAACCCCCAAGCATAAAACAAACCACACACAAACTGTGCCAGATGGCTAGCACATTTAGAAACAGAGATGGTCCTAAACTCAGCTCTGGATACACTCAACCCTATCACTGACAGCATAACCCAAGCCACAATCCCTGTGGTTTTTCCACCTATCATGTTTAATTGCCGTAATTTGAAGCCAATGTGCCTCAAAACTGCAATGCTTCTGGTCAGCAAAGCATATATACAACCTGACATAAGCATATATACAAAACAAACTTTGTTTTTCAAAATATATAGCATATATTAAAGTATACTGTACACAATCATAACCTATATAATATATATTGCAATAATTATGTAACAGCTATACATTGTATTTTATATTGTATAGTCACGTGTTATAGAGATATATGAAAACCGTATACAACTTGCAAGCAACTTTTAACTTTGAAACTCTCTGTTCAGCTGACTTTTTCAATACTTTAGTTTCATTTCTGACTACTACTTCTGCTGGGGCTTGATACAGCTTTATCTCAGATGAAGGAGTTCTCTATTCTCTTTCTACAATCATAATGAAATATCACATGTTGCTAATCTTTTACTAGATCATAAATGCATCTGAAGTGTCTGGAATAGTGACTGTTTGGTGTATTAAAGAGCCAAGCAGTGAAAGAGAACAATTACAGAAAAAAAAAATATCCTCCCATGCCATTTTGTCTTTCAGACTTCCATTCTAAGGGTAGAGGACTGGATTTTGCAACTTGACCACCACGTTATTCAGCAAACTTAAGGTCTCAAGCAAGACAGTGAAGTCTCTGACATACTCATGGACTCTCTAGCTGTGACTACATGAATCAACTTCCTCTATTTATAGAAAGTGGGTACTCAATTAACTCTTGCCTTGGCATTTATAACCTACAAGCTTCATTCTCAAATTCACGGGATATCCTCTGTCCGGCACAGTCTGCCATTCCAAGTAAGTTGTGTAACTCCTGCTGGCATGGCTAACCAAAGTTGACACATGTTCACATTGCAGAGGTAAAAAAAACCAAACCAACAAATCGTTACTGTCTTGTGAAACACAAAACTCAAGTAAGTGGCACTGAGACTGCCATTCCCATTATCAGACCCACACCCAAACCTGTTTAAATGTCATCTCTTCCATTAGTTCACTCGTTTTTGTAAAGGCAAAGTAGATATAAACATATGTATCGAAAATTTGTCTTGTAGATTAGGAGCTGAATTTCTAAATCTTAAACACAGATCCTGCCTCATTTTCTTCAGGAATCAGAAGTCATAAATGCTGCCAGTCAGGCTTACATTTAAATGGAAGGAGATGGGGCACACGTAGAATTGATAACTGCAAAATAACCACATAAAATAAATCTGCCAAGGAATCCAATTACATCACTGAGCTTTAACCACTTACACTGTACTTGCAGGAATGAGGACACCCATTTAACAAGCTTCCTTCCTCTTTAACAAGCTTCCTTCCTCATCCTTTTGCTCCCTGACAGATCCCCATTTAAAATGCTTTATGACAACCGCCTATATCATGTGGATTATCTAAATTAAAGTTCTCTCACTTGTTATCATTAAGAGCTGCAAATCACCAACAGCTCACACCCAGAGGAAGATGTTTACTGAATAGAGAGTACAGCTCTGTGGTCTTCCCAGCAGGGAGGAAAAAGCCACTTAAGCAGATAAGCTCTCCTTTCAACTTCTCTCCACTTCCACCTCCCTGCTGTACACTTCAGCTCAGAGGAGCACCTAATCTAACTTAGACAGTGCCAGAATCAACACTGCACTGAAATAAAAGAACTCACATGAAACTCCAGCACTAACAGTAAAGCCATGCTACAAAGAAAGATTCAGTAATTACTGTACACATCTCACAGGCTCTCTGCTTCTTCGTTTTGGGAGATCCTATACCACTTTCTTTACATAAGAGTTGTGAAAATATTTTCTCCCCCCAACCCTGCAACTGCTGTCTCCTTACATCTTTGCTTAACTTGATTGCCTGTCATATCCCTTCTCTTACACGAGCAAGATACCTGTAGACATATTGGAATGCTTGTTGTCATGCAGCAAGGAATTACTAAATCCACACAGAGCATACTTTATGTGCATCTTTAGTGAAAATAAAAAAATCTCTAAGCAATTTGATTGTGCAGAACAAGCCTCAGATGTGTTTAATAGTACTCTGGTACGTGAATTTTCCATAATATGCATTCAGACTACAATTCAAAATATTTTGCATGAGTTATCATCCACTTTTCTGGGGGAAAAAACAAACAAACAAAAAAAGATTAACAGCAATAACTTCTAACTCTTTTAACCAGGCAGAACTAAAGAGGAAGACTGAGGCACCACATGCCTATCTATAAAACACTAGTCATTACTCTCCCTTCTGTGGAGGCAGCACGTTGCAAGTACTGCTGTTAGGAGACACACCACAGTCTTTCAAAGCAGCAGGAAACTTGAATGCAAACAGAACCCTTTCATCTCGAGTACAGGTCTGCAGGGAGAACCACTGGTTGAGTTCATTAGCTAATTTTTACACAACCCTCTGTCTGCTGCACAGATTCCTTCAACACCGCTCCCACAGAAATAGCACAGAGAAGTCTAAAAAAAAGTCCTTCTGGGGAAGGGGAAAGAAAAGAGGCAGGAAACAAAGCAACACTGAACTAATAGGTCTCTTCTGCTAATCAACAGAATGCCGACATGATGTAAGGGCAGACCTGACACAGCCTGGAGAGCAGAGCACGCACCAGAAACTTCACAAATTGGACACAGTTTTTCAAACCACAGGAAGAGGGAGAAGAATAAATCATTAAAAAATGTCATAGAATGAGAGTAAGACAGTAGTCAAAATACATAGATGAATCAAAGGGACAAAAACACAGCTACAGAAGGTTAAAGAGGCTTCAAGAGAATTTACTTTCTGTCCATCCCAACAGTCCACTTAGCAATCACTGTCATACACTGTAGTAATAGCTACCTAATACCTCGTGTCTCCCACACTTGCCCTTATCCACAAAGAGCTGTGGAAATACCCACCAACCAATGCGAGTTACAGGGGCTGGAAGAATCACAACAGGGGGCTGGCTCCCCTCACGCACAGGATGTGCTTTATTGCCACAGCCATTGTTACAAAACACACAGCCCTATTTTCTGTTTTGCATCTCCACTTCCCCTTTTCGCTCTCTACAATTCACACCACGGCCACCCCAGAATCCGGAACAGCAGAAGATTTTATGTGATTTAAGGCTAGCTCAGACAAGATCTTACCCAAACATGAGTGGTGCCAGGGCGCTGAGCACAGCTCTCCCCCAGCCCTCGGGGGTCTGGAGGCTCAGCTCCAGGCCAGCTATGACACAGTGCAGCTGTGTAAACTCAGATCAGGCTGCCAGGGAGGGAGCCCTGGGAGAAAGCACTGGAGAAGGCCTCACTGGGCACCTTCTCCACTCCAGGGCTGCATTCCAGCTCAGACACTTACCCTTGGCCCTTGTCAGTGCCTGGCCATTTGCCTTACCAACCCTGACTCAAACCTGTTGGCTTAAATTCTGGTGTTACCTTGCACAGACTCATCACTACAGGCTTGTCGGGTGATCACCTGGCTCTTGGTTGACTCTGGTTAACATTATGGACCTGCTCTAGCCTTGTTTGGCTACCACAGGATTCCCTACTTCACTGGCAAGATTATTGCCCTGCCTGCTTTGCTATCATGCCCAGCTTCCAGCTTGCCTTTTTTTTTAACCAAGTAATCACTCTGTGCTCTGTGACAAGTGGAATAGGATAGCCTCACATTAAATTAATCTTTTGTTCATTCAGTTCTGCTCTAAATATTAATAAAACACACCCTTATACCAGCAGGGCACTGGAGTTCTGTTACTAAGGTCACAAGGATCAGTGGAGTATTTAACCACTGTTATTCGGAACAGGGCAACACCTGTCAAGGCTAAGCAAAAGGTTATGTTTGCAATATAAGTGAACAGCAGCTTTTCAAAAAGGTAAGCACCTATAACACAAAATGCAATTTATTAAGGCTATAGCAGACTTCTCTACATTGTTTAGACTCCAAGCAACTAGAACAGAAATTACTTGCGCAAAACAATGCTCTACGTCAGGACCGGGACCTTTATGCAGTAGTGCAGTGATAAAAATTCCATTACTGCTTACATTTATTACTTACATTTAATACAGAAAGGCAAAAACTGTATTAAATCCTGCAGAACAACAGGGAGAGTCTTACAAGCAGGGGAGGATAGATACACAGGGGAAGGAAAAGAGAAAGCAACAATTTAATACCAGTTTCTTAATAATAGCTTCCGTTCTTCAGATCCAAATAGAGTACTAAAGCTGTTTTCTGCTAAACTCTTCCTACTCCCCTCAAGTGTTTCAGCTAGAACAAGCAACATCAGCTCAGGAGAAGTCAGCTTATACAAATGTCAAAATTAAGTTTCAGGCAGCCCTTGGCTTTTGACCTTAAATAGGACCTTAAATAATTCTACTGAAACCCCCAAACCCCAGGAAATGGAAATCTGCATCTTTTCTGATCCTTGTGAGAGATACTTTACCTAGTGCTGCGTTTCATTTCCCCAATATTGGGTATGCCAGGCAGAACTTGCACTGCAAGAGCCCTACCATGTCCAGGAATACACAGAAGGCATTTGACTCCAAGTGCAGATTGACAAGAACAGGATCTTGAGAGGAAGGAAGCAAGACTTGGCTAGGCAGAGAAACAGAATCCTGTGTGTCCTCCCCTTTCCCGTCCCCTGGCAGGGCTCTCTCATCACCCTGGGCACTGCTTAGCTAAAGCCAGCTGATTCCACCTCTACATATAGCTGGGAGGGGTGCCTGTGAGGCACCTGCATTCTGTCTCAGCAAGGGGAAAGCACAACACAAATGAAGTAAGCAGGAAGAAGGAGGACTGCCACAGTGGAGTAACAATGCCCAGATATATATTCAGATGCAAGATCCTTGCCACTTCAACAAAATTGCTTTCCAGAAAAATGTAGAATTAGACTCAAATTGACACCATGACTGGTATCCTGTCCCCCACTTAAAAGAGTCAACTCTGCCTCAGAAAAGGCTGGATGATTAAAAATTCCACTGCACAAAAAGGAATGCAGTGAAAGAGCTCAACAACAATGCCAGAGCAGGTTTTGAACTGAACATATGTGCAGGAAACCATGTATTCCACTACAAGAACAGAATAGAGATGATGACAATGATAATAATAATAAAAATAAACTATTAATAATAATAATAGAATAATTACTCATTACACAAGTACCACCCATCATGGACTGAAAGCAGCATATGGTTTTTCTTTAATAAGTAAATATATAATCCTGTAGTGGCAGGAATGTTGTGTGCACAAGGGGACTCAAAATTACAATGGACAACCCTCATGATGGTAACCCTCAACTTCAAGTGTTTGACCCCAGAAGCTCACTGGTGCTTAGCAGACGCAGGTAAGCAATACAAGCCTTTTAGACACTGCTTCCAGCTGCCAGGAACATGAAGGAAGACATATGTCTAGTACCATAATGTCACAGGGAGACCAATATCCAGGCTGTCTTACAGGCAGAACAGCAGCTATGTGTCAGTGACTTTCCTAAATCAGGCTGTCTTTCAAATAATTAGCATAAAAATTCATTTATAATTAAGGCTAATTAGGCAATTAATTCACTGAAAAAAATACACACAAGGAGACTGTAAAATGAATTAAGTGGGCCAGGTCAAACTTACCATCTTCTAAGTTGAGGGCAGAACCACCCAATCTGGATTATTATGAGATTACAAACCAACAGCAACATGATTACACTGTATAAGCCATAACTGCTGATATGATCCTGAAACCTGAGTATAACTAAAGACCTTTTAGAGGCATCACTAATACCACAGAAGATACAGCAGCATCCTTTACAGTTAGTTTTACTTTACAGATGTCTCAACCTCCTTCCTTTTCCCCCCCAAAAGCTCTGTCACAGCCCTACAACAGAATTCACATTAGTCCCCAACAACAGCCAACTAAGTGCTCCATTCCTCAAAAGAAATACTTAAGCATACTCTTGATATTAAGCTATTTTAGTCTGACAATTTTACTTGAATGATGGCTAAAAAAAAAAAATATTAAAAATCCTGATTAGAGCTAACCCATTGGCTCAAAATCATGTTTAGAAGCTTTATATTGTCATCATCTTCATCCTATGCTGGCCTATTTTAGTGCTAATCTCATGCTCCCCAAAGAAAACTATCACTCAACAAACAGAAAGCAATGCAAAACAAAACAAAAACCAAACAAAAAAAACCAAAAGACCCCCCAAAAACCCAAAAAACATGAAACCCCCCGCAAAACAAAACAACCAAAAACCAATAAAGCCCAAAAGAAACAAAAAAACCCAAAACAAAACCAAAAAGCACAGCGTCGCTGGGCTACAGCTCCTCCTTCCCACAGCCAGTTTCCCCACAGCTGTGAAGGCTCAGCACTGCAGCACAGCCTGGTTTCAGGTGTCCTACCAGGGACCACCCAGGGGCTACTCACCAGCACAGCCTGGTTCTCCTCTTCCAACTGCATGGATTTCACATGGGATTTTCTGGATGCATTTGCCATAAGACGGTTTTCTTCCTTCCATGCCCCATATCATACACTACACAAATTCTAACTTTGGGGGAATATTATCCAGTCAGGAGAAATAAAAAAATAAAAAGAAGAAGAAGCATGCATCCATGTGCAAAACAATGGCAAAAGGAAATATCAAATAAATGCACGACACCTGCACTAGACCAGAGTGCTTCACTGTGCTTTGCTTGTGTCCAAACCCAACCTAAGCCAAAACAAATATCCCAATTCTATCTCCTGAAGGCTGATACCCTAGAACATATGTACATTGCAAAATATGTTAGCATTTCATCCTGACACTGAAGACACCAAATGTTATACCTAAAAAACAAAGGCACTGATAAATCTCCACCACTGCCTCCTCCAGAACCAAATTCCTGCCTTTATGGCACAAATACAAGGTCCTGCCTTGCAACTGATTCCATACTCTGAAGAAGTGGGTGGAAGCTCCAGGCCCCATCTTACATTGTGGAGTTCTGGAGAGCAACAGGGAATTGAACCTAGCCCCATATCCAGTATTTTCTCCAGGCAAGTCACCTCACAAGTAGTGGGTTTTTCACATCACACTCTGTAGCACCGAGTCAACCCCACACAAGGCCAGAGGAGTTTTGGCGTATCTGCAGCCTGGCACTAATTCACAGACATGTAAGCTCTTATTTGGTTCTAAGCCCTTCCTGGATAAGATATTCATGCCTGACCCCATTTTATTCTGCCACTGTGCATGGTCTGTTAAGCATAGAATTTGTTCCTATATGTTTCCCAACGCAGTGTGCATGGCAGTGCTGAAGTGGGGACCCCACCTTACAAGTATCTGATACTTCTGGTTATAGCTAAAATCAAACAGTCACCATACATTAAAAAAAAATTAATTAAAACAGTTTTGATTAAACCTGAATAAGATTCCATTGGATTAGGAGAAAAATCCACTTCAAATTCCAGAGATTCACTCTGCACAAGAAAAGTGAAGCCCATATTCAAGAGCATGCAGTACAAATTAGCTGCACGGCTAGATTACAAACTCCCATTACCAGAAGCAGGGCACCAGCATACCAAAAATTGCAGGTGTTATCAGGAAACTTTAATAATGACAACATTTTCCACTAGACTGTTACAGAGGCTGGTTACATTTAATACTGGAGCTGGCTTTAAAAGTAATTCAGGGGGGGGTTTTCCCACTTTCAAACTCACAACTTTCTGGAACACTGTCACAGAATCAAGTGTCAAAACACACTAATTATCAGCCTGTTAGAGCTTCTCTTTTACTGAAATTATTTTGCTCTATTGCAACATTCCGAATTCCCCCAGGCGCTTTTTATTCCCTGTCAAAAATCACAGAATCACCATTCAAAAACAGACAGGCAGGAGTATTGGTCTGAATAAAAATTAGCTTTCTTCCTCCCTCTCAGGCAATTTTGCTTAGTAGGCCTAAAAAATAAAAAGCCACGGGGGAGTAGGGAGAGGCACTTACACTATCTTGAAATCTAGTTCCAACTCTAACAGGCAACACGAGTTTCCTGAAGTCCACTGCAAGCACCACCCCACAGAGCACAAAGGCTGGCTCTACACCTCAGCAGGAGAGGGAAGGGGCAGTACCAGTTCCCCTGGCTTTAATCAGGGCTGAATTTCTGACCACAACCTCCTTTCTAAGACACCGTCATCTCTGAAGCACTACTCATCTAAGCCTGTTCTGCAGCAAGTGCCTGGAGCTCCTGCCCTGAAGGACTGTACACTTACTACTGTACACTAGTTAGTGGGAACTCTGGGGCTCGCAGCGGTCAAGCAGAATCATCCAGGAACTGCTGGCCCTCAGCATGCAGCAGAATTAATTATGTGGAACAAACAAGGGGCAAGACAAATATTTACAGAAATAAGAGTGGTATTGGTCAACTCCTACCTTACACTTAGGGCAAGAAATGCTAACAGAGCACAAATGTGGTTCTTCAGGTATCTTAACAACTTGAAATATTAATATTATGCAACATCAGCAAAGGTCCCAAACATCAAATATCTACACTACAAATGTGACTACAAGTTTATAAAGAGGAACAGACCAGAGAATATTTGCAGAAATAGCTGATGGGTCCCTTTTGCTTCTCTACCTTCTTATTTACACAAAACTCAGAACTTGAACATTATGTTCTTGGATGTAAAATGCAACTTACAATTTCAGGAACTGAAGTAATAGGTTAATGAACCAGTGCTGCAGGGATACGTGGTCTGAAGGAAGTCTCTTAAGACCAGACTTGGTCTAGGCTATTGAGAATTTGCACAGATCAAGACAAGGACCTTACTGACAGTTGCTAAGGGGCACAAAATTTATGGGAGCATAGCTCCTCTGACTTGAGCAGAGCAGGTCCAAGTTTACTAGGACCTTTACTGCATCCCTGAAACAGGGTATAATACAGTCTTACAGCAACAATAATCACCTACGGAGCAAAACGGCTTCTGGGTTTACCAAATCCTCAGCCACACCGAGCAGTACTGCTACTTTTATACAAATGCAGAACATGTGCGAACCTTAAAAAAGGTTCTGCACCCACATGACCTGCTGAAAGACAGATAACTGCTGCTGGAGTTTCAGTGTTCTGTCACTACTTTTGCATACCTTGTGGGAAACAAGTAGCACTTCCCTCAGTTCCTTATAATACACAGAATAAATATAATGTGCAACTATCTGCATATACAACCTATTTCATGTGATCAATTATACATCTACTGTTAGGGACATCTGAAAAAAGAAAAATCAAAGGAAGATAAGGAACCGGACTGATCAGATCTGTAGAGGAGTGACAGGTCTCAGTGCTAGTGTACCCTGCTTCTCTCTGCTAAAATGTATTAAAATAAGCTTTAAAAAAGGTAAATATTTCCCCAGTATTAAGTTCTCCATGAGAGCAAATGCTGCCACTTCAGAGATATTCCACAAATCATAAATGGAAGAGAAACAGCAAGTGCATTTATAAAGAGAAAAAAACCAATGCTTCCAACACAAGTCTGATCTTAAGAGCAGGGGGTTTTTACAGCATTTTTTTTAGCATATCCTGTACCACTACAGAGCTTTCATGACTACAGACATCATGAAGAGAGAAAGCTGCAGTCTCAGAAACAAAACTCACAGCTGGCCAATAACAGAAGAACTAACCACTAGATTATGAAGAACCTCCATTTGTTCTGGAAAACTTGGGGCAACCACTCAGACACATAAAGTATTCATAAAAGCACAGTTTTTTTCAGGAAGAACAGAACTACTTCTTGCAAAAAATAAGAGCAATTCTGTTGGACAACTGCATCTCCTCTCTTTTTTTTAACGACTATGAGTTATCTGCAACAATGTAATCCCAACCAGTAAATCTAAGTTAACCACTGCTGGTTTGGAAAGAATGGATTGGGTTTTGTTTTAGACACACACAACTCTTGCATTGTGTCACACTGCCAGAGCTCAGTTTTCCAAGGCTGTGTTCATGTGTTCTGTAGCAGTCACCAGTTTTTCAAACCAGAATCTAAAAGCAACTGTAGGATATCACACCCTGTGTCTCCTGCAAAATAGATCTAATTTTCCATTACAAACTAGTGATTGTTCCTGGGCAGGGGGAAGAGGGAGGGAGAGAGGGAGACTAAGAAAGACAGCTTTTATACTGTCTACCAGATTTTTCTTCTATTTCTACCACCCTCATTCCTACAATTCTACAAGCTGAATGACAGCCAGATAAATCAACAAAACTATTTTTTACTGAAATATGAAAACAAAGCATCTGAGAAGTTTCATAATACAGTTCAATTTCACTGTTAAACACAAGAACTCACTAACTGCTTTAAAATGCACATCTTAGAAGATGCTGAGAGAAACAGCTTTCAGAATGTCGCACTGTAGTACTCAATGAAACAGGAAATGAGGAACAAAGAAAGGAATTTCATAGATTCCAGATGTACTCTAACACCAGCTGGGAAATACAAGCAAGAATCAACTAAAGCCTTGTAAAAAGCTACCACTAACTAACTGTTTTCTTCTAGAGTTCTTGAACAAAAGTAAGTAGCTGTAAACAATTTGTAAATAGAAATATTTTTAGAAGAAATTTGAAACAGTAACAAAAATAAACTTCTTCCCCTCCCTCCTATTTTTAAGGAGTTTAAAACTCAGTCACCAGTGCATCTGGTTTTTTGTATTGCTTTTTTTAAACATAGGAACTCTGTATAAGCAGCCATAACAGAAGCACAACTGTAAATAAAGTATTTTAAGTTGTCAGTTTTCCAATGCTTGCAATATTAAAGATGAATGAAACTCAAAAGCAAGGAAATAAAAAACAGTAAAGTTGACTTATACTACATGCCTTCTGTGCAACTGGAACTGAATGGAATTTAAATTTGCTAATTGCTAAAAAACAAGTTACCAGTCACTTAACTTTATTCCTACATGTATAAATTAAAAAAATAACCACTCCAGGTTAAAAATCCTGGAAATAAAACTCCTTCACAAGTTCAAATACACTTCTGCTCCCCATGTAACACATCTCCAATGTTTCATCTTCCTTGTTTTGAAGCAAACTTCTTCTAAATGGATTTTGAAATCTGTTAGTAACAAGTTTAGAGATAGACAAGGATGTTTCCCCCTAAAGTCACTGTAACAGATTAAAAGAAAGCTTAAGCACACATCTTATGGTACACATCTGTGTTAGCAGTTCCCCCTCCTCCTATTATCACAGAAATAAGTGTTCTTCCCAACCTCAAGACTTTTCATTTGTTTGTTGCACGTGGTAGAGTTGAGACACTTCATCTACTGTTCGTCCACCTACTAGCAGCTTATAAAAGTACAATAATATTTACGCAAATTAAACATTGCATCAAATGCTACCTGCTCAAACCTACGAGCCATTCTTAAATAAGTGAAACCCCCTTACCATCACATCACACTAATCCATTTCAGTCAATGGTGATGCAGTCACAGTCACACACCCCAGCAGACAGTGACATTCAGTTGTTGGGCTACGAAGGGACTTTCGCTTTGCCCCAGTGCTGCCTGAGAGGTAATAACAGGCAAATGCACAAGGCTCTAGTCAAGCAGAAAGAAGTGCTACGACTTCAGAGGTCTGGAATGAAAACTGAACAGCAGAGACATTAATCAGCCTCAGAAGTCAGACAAATCAGACCAGCCTGTAAGTCTTCAATGTTTGTGTTCTTTCTTCAACAGACCTCAAAAATACAGATACACTACACTTTTTCCTTTTCAGACAGAAGGCAGGGGGAGAAAAACCCCAACCCTAAAAGACCTCAAACTTTCCGCTGAATATTTAAAGTGTTTTACAGTTGGCAATGATACATTAAAATTTGAGAAAGGAAAATGGGAAAAACATTCCAGTTCTTTGTAATTTTGAAGCTTCGCATCTCATTTTGCAAAACTTTCACCCAGAAAGTCTTCTATAGGAGGAAAACAACATGTGAAGTTTCAGGGAAGTTCCTTTCCCTTTGGTAGAGGTTACGATGAGAGAGGAAGGAAGTTAGATTTATTTTGTTTTTACTCCAAAACAAAGCTTTTATTTGGATCCTAAGTTCAGCCACCAGTCCACTACGCTGAAAAAAATCAGACACTGCTAAACAACATAAAGTTTAGTAAATGTTGGTAAAATCAGAAGATAAGAACATGCAAGTCTGTGATCAGCTTTTCAGTCTAATAAAATACAACCTGTTATTAACTCCAAGCTTGAGCTTTTCTTTAGTGTAACCACAAAAATATATAAACCTCCGGTACTAGAAAGTTTAAAAGCACAGCATTAAGACATAGTAATGCGTAAGTATTAATGTAAGTCTTAGGTGTCTTGCTCCCTAGAAGCATTAATAGTCCACTGGCACATATAAATATTAATTTTTCTTTGACATACTTGGCTGAACATTTATTGGTCTCATCAGTGAGCGATACAACTGTCGGATACTTACATCTTTTACAGTATGCAGCAAAGTCCACAAGCCTCTGTCTTTATTCTAGGCTTCTTGCTCTCACAAGGCGTAGCTGTAAGACTTATTCTCCAAACACATCCGTTTGCAAGTGAATTGTCACAACACGAGAGGTATCAAGTACTCCTTAACAACCCAAAATGGATTTTGCCTCATCCTTTCCCCGCCACCTTCTCCAAGAAAAAAACTGCTACATAAGATACTCAAAAACTTAATTTGACTCTCACAGAAGTACAATTACTGGCTTTAACAGAATTATTCATAATTTACACTCCTGTAATGGAAATCAGTCAGTGAGAAAGGATAGAGGGAATACCTGAGGGTCCATTCGCAGTCTACAGAGTCGATCTGCTCCAAAAATATTAACCTGATGAATACTATCAAAGGTATTTTTGACAGGTGTTTTAAATTTTATTTTCTAATCTTGTTGCAGGCAACACCCTTCAGTGTTTGCATTACAAAGTCTTCCTTAAATGGGAGCATCAGTGCAACAAATGATTTCATGTGATAACAGTGTTTGACAACATAACTGCATAAGCAGAAATCTTGCTGTGATGCAAAGAAAGGAGAGCGGGAGTTCTGTTTTAGCATAAACATAATAATCAACATTAGGTGCCTCAGCTTTAGAAGACAAGTGTGTGATGGAGAAATGGGGCAGCATGTGTGACTAGTAATTAATACCAACTAAAACACCTAAACTTTCATAAAGAGCTAATACTCCTGAACTGAGTGTGAGATTCAAGTAGTTTTCAGGTGGAAGGTCTGAGACACAGATACATCAGTTTGTCAGATAATCTTGTTGTTCTTGCCGGAGTTTTAACATTTGTTCTCCAGAGCAGCAGAAAAACATGGTATGTACTGACTGCTAACAAATACAGCACCACCAAGAAAACACGCACTAAGGAAGGGGAGCAGACTGAAGAGCACAGAAAGAGTCAAGCAGAGACATGACACTGCCAGTACAAAGACATGAAAGCAAGGGATGCACCTGCTGTCCCCTCCGATTTCCCACACGTGCACACCCCCAGTCAAGCTCTTGGATACTTGTCCAGAAACAGCTCTGACATCCACCGGAGAGCACAGATGCAGCTCACTAAAATCAAAGATGACTAAGCCTGACAAGAAGAGTGAGTTGCATTCTTTTGGCCTGCTCTACAAATTGAACTGGGGTTTTTTTTCAGCGAGCAGAAGAGCATCAGTCAACAGCAGGTGTGCAAAACAGCATTTCATGGCTGGGAGCAAGATGAGTAGAAAAGGGGAAAGACAAGGCCTCCCTTTTCAGCAGCATCAAGCTACTAATTTGGGTTAGCATATCACAATGTCACGTCTTGGACTACAACTATGAAAACAGAATTGCAAAGCAATGCGCGAAACATGAAGAACAGCATCAGGCAGAACAGACACAACAGAGCAAGAGAAGCTAACATTGGCATCTAACTAACCCAGTAATTTCAGTAGTAGAAATTTTGTTTTAACCAATGATAATAAAGTAATTAAAAACAAAAAACAGCAACCAGTCTGAAGAGCAATTCAATGCAATGAAGCTTTCAAAAGCATTTTCTATACAACAGTGAAGCTAAGATATCCAGCATTTATATCATGTCCTTGTGTTTGAGCATTTGGTACTCTGACCAGCAAGTAACCACCTCCATGAAGGGACAAGAAAATACCTAGTTCTCATGAGAGAACAAGTTTTTTCCAAATGTACCAATTCCAGAAGACGACAAAAAACCCTGGGAAGTTTCCTTCTGACATCAGAGGCTCTGAGCAGATCTGTTCAAGAGTTTCACTCCTGTGAATTTACCTCTACACGCTCTAAAGCCAAAACACATCAGCTTCCACTCTTATATGAATTCCTCTCTACTTAAAAGAAAGTAAGGCTATAGATGGAAGGCTATGGAATTTGATGTCAGGCTGGCAGGCCGCAATACAAGCATCTTCTATTTCTTTAAAACTACATTCACTGAGGCACTTTCCACTGCTACTTCTGTTTCCCTCTGCCACTTGGAGAAACTATGCTTTGGTCTCTATTTTTGCTCCAGCCACGGCTGGAGCCATAGCACTCCTCCTCTAGAAACAGCACTGGTCCCAGATCTTTTCCATTCAGCACACTAAACACAAGTTAGTCAGAACACAACAATCACCAAATTTAGCAATTTCAAATACTGAACTAGCAGTGACAAATCTACATGATCTATTCTGCACCTTCCATAGCCTGTGAGACTGAAGCCTTAATTAGCATTGTAATCAATCAATAAGAACCTAAGTTGCCACTTTATTTTACCTATGCAACATCGGTTTAAGCTGTACTTGTTAACTTTTTAATGTGAAAAACAGATCAAGAAGTCTTGAATATATTCAGAGTGAGACGCAAATAACGTTTCTTCCTTTCTTTACTTGTTGGTCTTCTAACTTAGAAAAACTGGAAGAAACATAATTATCTTTAAAAGAAACATTTTACATTTCCTAAATAATAATTTCTAACTTTTTACATATATACACAGAGAGAGAGAGAAAGAAAGAGAGAAAGGTACCTGGCAAAAATTCTCTCATTCTAAGAATATCTATTCAACAACTTTTTGCTCCATTTAAATGAAAATAAATCCTTTTACAGTATTACGTAGTCAACATATTTAGTCCCAATAACTTCTACAAGTAACCACTTAAGGCACTAAATCCCCGTAGACCACATTAAAAGGAACATCTTCTCATGACAAAATGGATTCCATGAACAACATTAGTATTATTAGATTTAAGTGAGATTCTACGTTTGTCAGGGGCAAGATAAGTTTCCTCTTAGCCTTAAAAAGGCAGAGACATCTGTCAAACATTTCTTCTGTATCAGGTTTAATGGTGGAAGCCTGTAAATACCTTCTCTTAGCAATCGATCTGCTTAAACACTTGTAAACTAGCACTTAAGCAAATACTCTGTCTGACTTCTCCCAAGAGTCTCCATTTCATAAAAATTGCTTTCACAATGTCTTAAACTACATAGCTCTGCGTGAATTAGTGAAGAAGGCACAGCAAAAATAAGAGGCAAGGAGACAGCACATCTACAGACCAACCATCCTCATCTTGTCAATTGGACATAAACAAGGTCCTACAGTTCCTAGAAAACAGTGGGTTTAGAACAGGCTAAGCTGTGTGTTAAGCACCATCCTACATCAGGGAGTAGGCAACTTTCTTCGCAAAGAATTCACTGCTTCATGATTCTGATCACACTCAGTGCTAAGGATAGCTTATGCTGCTGAAATTCCCACATTTTAGGCTAAGACCTCAACACCCTGTAAGCACAAACTGTCCATTCTTGTCTCTTTCTAAAGATGCTAAAAGAGCTTTAGAAGTTTATTACTTAAATTGCAACAAACCCTCAGAGTGCACAAGTGGACCACAAGTCAACAGAATGATGAGCAAAGGCTCCTCCTCACTGTATTACAGCCCCAGAAACCTCTTGGTGTGCACTGTTCTCCTGTCCCAATTATTACACTAAAACCATCTGACTGTTTAACCTCTATAGCAAGCTCTACTACCCCTAGAAAAAATACTATTTTAGAGCAGAGCCTAATGCCCCCTAAGTACAAGAGTACTAAATTTCAGGGACATGAAAAGCTTGTTATTTTAAAGTGAAAATTCGCAAATGAGCTGTTTCTTTACATTTTTCAAGTATAAATAATTTCACAAAGTAAAATCTGGCAGAAGGTTCTCTGCTAGCCAGCATATAGCTTTCAACAGCAGAAATGCTGAATATGAGCTTTTATTTTTTCAACTGGAAGTTTAACAGTTGATGCCATTTAGGGAGGAAAAAAAAAGTAGCTATTAAGTACAGCATATTTATTAAATATTAACAGTACAACAAAAGTCATGTTGTCAAGAAGAAGGACTTTCTTTGTAGTTTTTCCAGCCAATCATCAGCCATAGAGCCTTATGTTGTTTCCTTTCAGGTTTTGAAACACTGACTCATGGAAATATCAGCACTGCACACTTCCTCAAAGTGGCAATCTTATAGGAAGTGTTTGTTTAGTCTTACATGACACATTGTTTTGTTCATGTATAAGGGATTCCGGTAAAAATAATGTTCAATTAAGGAAAAAAAGACAAAAGCACAACAGTTTCAGTTATGGGAAGCCAAAATAAATCAATTTCAAATAGACATTTGAACAGCACATTCATTAACACAAATACCACATTTTTTTCTTTTTACTGTACGTTACTTCCTTACAACACGAGCAGAAGTTGCCAGGCATTGAGTTCTTTCAATTCAACCAACCACAACAGAAACTGGACAAGAGGTAGCACAGTAACAATTCTGCTTAATGCTGCTACCCACATTGACAGAGTTCATGTTGCTGCTCTGCAACTTCAGTATCTCCATGAGACATCTTTTAGAGGTGGGACCACTGCCAGTTCAACTGAATGAGGCAAACACACAGGGTCCTACCAAGCTCAACTGTCTCAGAACTTCAGCATTTTCCAAACAGGAGACAGATGACTCAAGATAAATCCAAGTATGACTACGAACAATACCCCTCAGACCACGGAAGCATTTAGTACATCCAGGATGTAATTACCCACCACGCTAAATATGGCTAATTCCACACAACCCATTGGTCTCAAAAGAACAAGTTACACCAGAAGAAAATGCCGTCATTTACCTGCCGCTTCTTGGAAATACAGGACAAGCCAGCCATAGCAACACATTGCATTAGGGCATTCAAACATCTCTAGGCTACAGATGTTTTGCACAGCCAGGAGCCTCCCAACTGCATCAGTCTCCCCATTAAGAAAGGCACACCAACATGGGTGTCCACTCTGTGTTTGCACTGATTCCTCAACGAATCAATCCTACATTTCATCCAATTTATACCACAGCACACCTGCATATCAGTGTCCCCATTTGTGATTTGCCAACTGAGGTACTACAGAGAAGGAAACATCTTACCAAATCAAGCACAGAATATTTGAAAGTCAGAGATCAGTCAGAGCTTGGCCATGAAATCAGCTCCCAAAGAATGGAACTGACCACTTCTACAGCGTGATAAATCAAAACAAATCAGGATGGAAAATTACTTTTGCCCTCAAATAACTTGCCTCTTAACTCATCAAAGTCTCCTGTCACTAGAGAAGAGAGAAACCTACAAGATATCCATGAATGGGAACTGCAAAAAGACAAATTTACTCTTGGGAATAAGCTGACAAAAGTAGTGTCCCTCCAGTGTTCACCATCTTTTCCGTCGTGCCCAGCAAGAGGATGAGGAGCAATGGCCATAAACAGAAACACAATAACTTCCACCTCAACATGAGAGTGGCAGAGCACCAGAACAGGTGTCCCAGAAAGGCCATGGAGTCTCCCTCTCTGGAGACATTCAAAATCCACCTCAACGCATTCCTGTGTCACCTGCTTTAGGTGACCCTGCCTTGGAAGGGAGGTTGGAATAGATAATCTCCAGAGATCCCTTTCAGCCCCAACTGTTCTGTGATTCTGTGATCTCCCTTCAGATCCATTCACAGAACTTTCTGAAGGGAACCTACAAGCCTCCCTATACACTTTCTTCAAGATTAGGCCTGCTTTATGAGACCTGCCCGATTACACACACTCCCTCAACCCAAAGCAATCCTGCCACTTCCTATTCTTCTGAATTTCACAAGAGCCCGTCAGCTGCAGAAAGGAGTGTGACCTCCGAACGCGGCTCGCAGGAACCCGCGCTGCTGCCGCGAAGCCGCTGCGCGTCCCTTCGCCGCGGGCAGACGGAAGCGCTCGGCTCCGCCCCCTGCCGGACAGCGGCGGAACAGCCGGGCGCAGCGCCGAGCGGAGCGCCGGGCACGGTCCCGAACCTCGTCCGGGAAACACCTTCCGCTCTCAAGGCGGGAGGGAAGCACCGGTGTGCCCGGGATGCACGCGGCTTTTCCTACTCGCTGTCCAGGCTAAAAAGCAGCGGTGATCCTTGCTGCAGTTCTACAGTAATCTAGAGCTTAGCTCTGATGGGGGCTACGTTCTGATAACTGAAGTCAGCAGCACGATTAACTTTAGTCCGCGACATAGTGAGATTCATCTCAGGACTTTTGCTGCTGTTATTATCTTCAATCTCTCCTATAATTCAAAGAAATTCCCACATTCTCTTAACTTCAATCATTTAGGTATAACATCATCACTACTTCCCTCAAAAAAAACCCAACTAATCAAACACAAACACCCTACCCAAGAGTCATCATCCTATACACAAGATGTGTTCTTACTCCTTTTACTAAGTAATACCATATAGGAACAACTTGCAATAGCATCACTTCCATGGTAGCTGGATTCCTGCCTTGTGAAAAGACTTTTTTTTTCTCCTCTCCCCTCCCCTCCTTGAAAAGAGACAGAGAACAAGTCTCCGACCATACTTTGTAGTCTAACTGATTCTATTTTCTGGATGTATACAAGGACACAGAATGAACACGTAAGTTTTAGTTTATATGATAAAATTTTAGCTCTTAAAATCTGCTATTACTAAACTACCTGCTGACAGTTAACGAGGAAACGATCCGAGCAATGGTCTCTTTGAAATGCTAATGCCACTATCCAATAATGAGATTTTCTACGTAATCTCAGGTTTCAGTTTTATCTAACAGGACAATTAGTGACTCCAAATTTGCTTCCGAACGCAGAGACATGCAGAGAGATTTTTCAAGAGCTTTATTAGGAAGCCACATGCTCTCGGTACCCACCGCTGTGAGTCCGGCGCTAAACTTCGCCACTTCCCCCGGAGCTCGCAGCCCTCGCGCCCCATCCCAGGAAAGCGAACCGCTCCCTCAGCATGTGGGACTGATTGTTTTACGGAAACGAGGGATTTCCCTCCCAGCCGGCACACTCAGAACTCGACCGGGGAGAGTTTAATCCGCTTGCTGACATCTGTCGCTTACTTTCTAATAATGTGGTTTGGAACTCGATCAACAGCAAGAAGAAGAGCGAACCTCCAAAAGCGCGAGTCGGAGGAAGCTGTGAGGAAGCGGCAGCAGCCCCTACCCGTCCCCCTCGCCAAGGGAAGGGACTGAGACAGCGGCTCCCGCACACAGCCGCTTTTGGGCCGGTTTCGCACCAGCTTTGCCAGTGACACATAGCGCTGAGAGTCGGTGACTGCCTTCAAACTTTTAGCGCGTAGCTTAGCAACAAAAATAAAATAAAATAAAAACTAACAAAAAAACCCAACAAAACCCGCGAAATCCGCCGAATATCCTGCGGCGCCCGGACTCCCACCGGCGCCGCTCGCCAGCCGGACGCACCGCGCTGCCCGCCCGTCCCCGCCGCATCGGCCGCCTCCCAGGCACCGACCGCCCGCCCCGCACGGCCC
>WBMZ01012319.1:0-62928 GCA_013400975.1 Atrichornis clamosus
TATATATATATATATATGAATGCTCTGGAAGGACAGCTTAACATCAAGCTTCTGGGAATCAACTCCTTCCTCAGCTCTGCATACTTGGATGACACTATTGGAAAGAGACACTTCAGAAACAGGGATTATCTGTTACCTTTCATTAAGGAGTCTTTGCAGTTTCATCCACAGCACCTTGTGTGTATCATTGAAAGAGTCAAGATATAACATGGCTGGATGGGCCAGCTTAGTGCAATCCTGTATATTTTTCTGTTCCCTTGTCATGCATTGTTTTTCTGGTAAATATGTAGCAGAATTCAGGAGAGAATATGTCTTTATTCTAATTATTGAACAGTGACAGTGGGAAAGGTCCTTAAACCAGAACATGTATGGAACTGACTTTGCTCTTCTCTTGAAATGCAACTGTGGGCTTTGAAAAGATAACATCAGTAAGCTAGGTCACAATTTCACGCATCTATTTTCAGACATGAGTGTAGTCCTTTGACTTGCTGTGTAATTCTCATATTTAAGCATTTTTAATGATCTTAAAATGCAAAAATCATTGTCCTTTGCCTCAAATTCATATAAGATTTTGTCATCCTTCCACTTTCCTGCTGTGAGAAGAAAGAAAACAACGACAGCTCATCAGAACAAAGGGAATGGAAAGGGAACAGTTTAGAATATAAATGGAAATGTAGCATTAGCTGTAGCTTCTGTTAGTAATGTAAGATGGAAATCATAGTGTGCTTCAAAGAAGCATGTTTTCCTAATTTCAGTTTGGATAAGGCTTGTTGTTATAGGTTCTTAGGAAAAAAAGCAGTTAGAAGCAATTTAAAAAGAATGCAGTATTTTTATATGGTATGCTTCTTCCATATCAGATTTACAGGGTTTTATCAGCTGGTTGACGAGAACAATTTACACAATGCTATTCTTCAAATAAAATGAACAAGAATATTTGAGGTTCAGGCAAACTTTTAGTATGAGTAGAGGTAGGCAAAAGAAGCTTATGGATAATTGGTTATGTTCTTATTGTGTTTCAAGAGTCTCCGTCTTTCCTTTTAGCTCTCTTCTTTGGTTTAAGGTGGACTCTTTTGCAGTTTTCTCAAATTTCTGTGTATTCCAGGAGCTCTAAAGATTTTATCCATATCAGATAAAAATTCCACCTACTAAGGAGACTGACATAAATGGCTGTGGAGCAAGACTGCATTTCAACAGCTAAACCACAGGGCTGAGAAACAATTACAGACTTGGCTTAACTTGATTAGCATGATTATCAGCAGAAAGTTGTAACAGATGAGATATTTGGATAAGGGACCAGACTGCAGAGGGAACTGCAAATTAGTCAAAGAACTGGTTAAACCAGATAGAACAAATGGGCTACGTTAGTGGAGACACCTAAACAGAATCCAAATTAGATCTCATTATTTTTGGAATTTTGTTGGCACTTCCACTAAATACAAAATGGATAATACAAAATGGAGCATGTGAAAAATGGGAAGCAAAACTGTTCACTACTTTGAAAGAATTAAAAAGCAGGATTAAAAGAGATGTCAATAAGAGACCAATAGTGTGTGAAAGGTGGGAGATCATGCAGCAAAGAATAATGTGAACTTGAGACAGATAAGAAAGAAAGACCCATGTTCAGTTTATAGAAATTGTGAAGACCATGAATTAGTTTTTCTAAACAATCATGTATGTAAATGATCATGTATCAACCAAGCATATTTGGCAGTAATTATCAGGTAATTCTTGATAATTGTGCGGGTGACCTAATTCTATACCAGCATGAAACTATTTATTTTCTGGTTTTGTTCTTTTTATTCCCCTAGTAAAATAAATAATAAGTCATTTAAAGACGACAGTATTTGCTACAATTTTGGTTAATATTTATAAACAGTTTAGACATCCTTTGGAGTTTTGGCTTTGTTTTGGTTTTTTAATAACTCTTTTATACACTGACAGAAGGGTGCTGAATGCTGAAATGAGTATTCTAGATGTCAAAGGCAACATTGCTTTACACAGACATAACAAGAACAGGTTCAATATTTGGAGAAAGGCTGCCATGAGCAGTACTCTGTAATGTTTATCTCTGTAGAAGCAGCTAATGAATAGTTGGAATGATATTTTCCTGTGAAGTGTGAAAGGTCGTGCTTCGTAAATTAAACATTCTACAGGATGGAGTCTGTACATTCTTATTAACATACAGTAGGGTCTGCAAATGACATGAATGAAGCCAGTAACTTTTCCACAAAAGGCTTCTGTGTAGTAATAAAAAATTAACTCAAGCTCTTAACTTGAACTGGCATAAAAATCACCCTATGCAATGCCTGACTATATCTATTAGATGGTTTTGTGTTTCTAGGCCTGAAATTAGGAAAAAAGTAGTTTCCACACTGTGATCCACCTCATAGAATCACAAACTCACAAAGTCACATAACAGCTACAACAGCTGATATTGGCTGGAACAACTAGAGACCGTTTAGTTCACTCCCTCATGTATGTTCTGCTGGAATAGGTTGCCCAGTTTGTCTTTGAGAGTCTGGAAAGCTAAAGACTCCACAACCTCTCTGGGCAACCGGTCTGAGTTCTCAACCACAACCAGAGTGAAAAAAAGTGTGTTCTTATGTATGTGTTTGCCTATTACCTCTTATCCTGTCACAGGCACCACAGAGTCAGGCTCTGTCTTCTCTATGCCCTCTGTTCAGCTATTTAAATTTATTGGTAACCCCCCCCTGAACCTTCACTTCTCTGCGCTGACCAGTCACTGCTCTCTCATCCTCTCGAAAACATTCTCTGGTCCCTTAACTATCTTTCTTGTCCTTCATGCTTCATGGACAGCTTGTTGTCAGGCAGGACTCCCAGGTCCGTCTGCATGGAGCCGCTTTCCAGCAGGTCAGCCCCCAGCCTGTGCTGGTGCCTGGAGTTGCTCCTCCCCAAGTGCAGGACCCTGCACTGTGCTCTGTTGGATTTCAGATGGTTCTGCTCTGCCTAACTCTCCAGCCTATCAAGGTCCTTCCAAAGGGCTGCACAGCCCTCTGGGGTGTTGGTCACCAGGTGAACTTGGTGAAAAGATGGTGTCTTTGGATTGCTGGCAGCTCTTATCCTTGAATTGTCCAGGCTGATGATGGCCTGAGGGCACACTGCAGGCTCATGGTCAGCTTGCTGTCCATTAGGATGCCCACGTCCTTCTCTACAGTGGTCTGTCCAGCTGATTGCTCCCTGGACTGTGGGAATTTTTTCCTCTCCATGAACTGGACTTTGCATTTTCCCTTGCTGTCCTGCATCAGATTGATCTTGGCCCACTTTTCCAGCCTGACAAGCTCCCTAGGAACTGTGACATAACCATCTGATGTATCAGTCATTCCTGGTAGCTTATAATAATGGCATTTCTTACATATTTAATACTAACTACTACATGCATAATGAGTTTCTGTTTATTTGTCTTCTTTTTTGCTTTCTTGGGGTAGGGAGACTATAATTTTCTTTTTAACACTTATTCAATTCAAGTTATCTTTTTACTGGGAAAAACAACCTCATCTTTTTATGACTTGGAAAAATTAAATATAATTTTATGTAGAACACATAACTGAATTAAAATTACTGGGGTTGAGACTCAGTCCTATATTCTACTTCTCTTCCAACAATTTATATTAGACTTAATTTTTTAAATTTTCTTTTAGACTTTTAACTAACTGCAATGTAATTTTGCCTTTGCCTGAGCGTGCTTTTTTCCTGCTTACTTACCTTCTTTAACAAAATTTAATTTGTTTCATATATGAAGTCTGAATGCAAGAGAGATTGTCTTTCTTTGACATCTCCAATGACTTAGTGATACTGACAAAAATTTTCTCCTGTGCTGCAGCTTTGCTTAATGCAGGAGAGCATATGTCCAGTGGTGAGAGACACTATACACATATATTTGTATATATGTACCCCATCCCTATTCCATGCATCAGCTAACACAATGTAGGAAACCACACTTAGAGGTTTGCTGATAGCCAGGTAATGGTGCACAGGAAACAGTCTACTTGGTTGTGAATTTTAATGACTTGGTAGTTATCTCAAGAACTTAACTCAGGTAGTTATCTCTAATCCAAGTGACCATTAGTTGGTTAGATGTCTGTAAAGACATAGGGAGATGGTCAAAGACCAACTGAAATAATCCAAGGATCCCCTTTGTTAATGTCATCACACCTGGAATCAGAGACTGTGTTTCTAATCCACTGTGTCAGTGATTACTGAAATACTTGTAGACTTTTTCCATGATCTTACTTCAGTTTATCTCCAGTCTTGTACGTAATATTAGCTGTATCTCTATTAATGTGTCTGGATTTGTAGGGGAGCATTTCTGGAACTTGCTTGCAGGGACTGATAGATCACTATCCATGTTCCTGATTGGCTGAACACTGTCCCAAACAGGATCTTTCAGTGAACTTTTGCCATAGGCTCTTGCCATCCAGCCACTCACTGTGGAAACCAAGACAGTTTACTAAGAGGTCAGCCCACGCCATGCTGCTAGAGGTGCCTGGGATGTTCCTGGGCTGCTTTACCAGGGCAGCCTTCAGGCCTGATTTGAACACTGAGCAGTCTCATTGTATTTATTACAGCTACCTGTTCACGTAATGTTGGAGACTCCAATGGATATTTGCCAACTTGGAGCTATACCATAGCTGACTGAACTCACGCCATCTATTATTTTCTAATGATGAGCCATAAAGCATTATCTTTCAGCCCCCAAGACATCTTCAGGAAGGTTTTAATTTAACCAGTATGTCAGTGTTCTCTGGGTTCTTCTCTTCCTGATGCTGGGATTCAAAGGGAAGACAGGCTCTACTATGTTTAATTCTGCTTTTCATCACAGGCCAGGAATCTGTAAAAATCCCTCAAATATCTATCACAGTTAATTTACCAAGGATTCTGCAGTTTCTTTTCTCCTGTCACACAGTGATGCCAATTTTTGTCCTGTTAAAAGCTTTGACATTTAAACAACAAACAACAGGAAGATCCCTTTTGTGGAGTCAGATGCAAAGGTAGCGTCTCCCTCTTGTTCTCAGATTTTACATTGATCCCTGTGAAATTTCTTCTCTCTGAATGCTTGTATAAACACTGTTGCTGAGCTCTTGTACTAGTTAGCTCTGCCTCTCTCTGCTTTTCTTGCCTGAAATTAGGAGGATAGCCTCTGCTCCCTGATGTGGATGTTAACAGACTGGAGAATGGACGGACCTTCTCCAAGGAAATTTGTCACCTCCTGAAAGCTGGAGACCTCCCTGAATGAAATGTAATTGCACAAAATTTACTGTCTGCTGATAAAAGTGATGCCTGTCTACCTAAACCCACCCCAGCCAGGTTTGCCTCAACCACAAAGATACCCTCATTTCTGTTCCACGGCCTGCAGTGACACAATTTGCTGGTACCTGAGTGCCTCTCTCCATTTCATTTTCCACATGCAACTTCTGACATCTTTCTACTTCCTAATATCCTTTCCACTCTCCATCCTGCCTGGCCACTTGTGCCTAGGCACCTAGTCCTACTTTTATAGTGCTACCTTTATAGTTTCAGTATGTGAAACTTTTGGCATGTGCCTTTTCCCTGACATATTTCACATTTCCTGTGAGCCATGTCAAAGTTCATATGCCTTCACCTTCTGTCGACTGGAACACATATGCACTGCATTAAATTGTGATCTCTGCCTTTAGTTGTGCTCTGTGACATCTTACATGCTTTCTTGATTAATGCCATAGTTTGAAAGAATGAGGAAGGAATTTCAGTCTCCTCTACAGATTTTCCCTCTACATTTGCATTCTCCTTTATGATGCACAGGTCCCCAAAATGTGCAGTTTAAAACAGTCAAAGAAACAACAGATGAAGATGTCCTAAACATCTAGGAAAGGAGCAGATTAGGATACTCATCACAAGTGACTGTGTTGCAGTGACCTGAGTCATGTAGCTTTAGTTCAGACAATTGTTGAGCTGCTCTTGCAAAGACTGAAGAGTTGTATGCAATACTCTTCCTTCACCAGCAGCTCAGAGACACAGCAACATTATCTGCTCATGTTTGCTTTGGGGGTTTTCTTTGGGGATTTTATGCTTTACGGTTTAGGAATATACTTTAGGAATACCTGTCACATCATGTACCTGAACATGGCTATTCCTACCTTGCGGAAGTCTCTTCTCAACTGGGGAAAGGAACCTAAGATTTCTGTGGTGTGAATCATGTCTTCTGTGACAAGCCATTGGGTATGAGTTGAATTCAAACAATGCAATGGCCCATGGAATGACACAAAGCAGAGCAGAGCACCATCCCATACCACACAAAGACAGCTGCTTATAGGAAAGAAAGACTCGGTATGGGGCAGGAATGAGTCTGAGTGGGTTACAGTCACACCCTTCTGTCTCTGCCTGAATGCAGTAAACGCACTTGTCAGACTTTCTTCCTCCTCTGATCATCTCATCCAGAAAGGAACCATGATCTGCAGGCAGGTTTGGAGATGTGGCTTTCTCATGGCACATATTACCAGGATCTCCAAGAAACCTTTCTTAGAGTTGCACGGACACACGCCTTACGATTTTGGAGTTTAAAATATAGAAAGATTGTTTCCATTTTTATTCCATTTATCAGGATATGAGAGTTTCAATTTGGTTGTCAGAAACTTAAATGGATTGAGAATCATTTTTAAAGTTTGAAATTATTACAGTCTCACACCTTTGTGAGAGAAAAGAATCAGGATACTTGAGGGAAATGGATTTGTTAGGATGGGAGACAGACATCTTTGCTGGTGATTCACACTATAATGATGTCTGACTCTTTTATTCTGAGCCAGAGCTACAAAGAAGTGATTTTTCTACCTATTGAAGAGATTCAATAAGGACATACCAGCACAGCTAGGACTCATTTTCTCTTTGTCTGAGAACAGATACAGTTTTCCGTCAGATACAATTTTTAAGTTTCACATTTTATGAACAAACGTTTCCTGTAAGTAAAGACAATACTTACATGAGAGGTGAGCTCCTAAGGACAATACATAGTCATGCTACAGGTTCATGTATTGGACAGGTCTGTAGAAGAATAGAACTTTCAGACTCCTTAAAGATTATCAAACAGAATATCATTTTATTCATATGGGGTGAAAACTGGCTGATCTAAGGCAGTATTTATGCTGCTTAGTCATTGTAAACTTGTGATCTCTGGAGGGGAAGAAAGTGCAACTGTCATATAGACCATGATGCCGGAAATGCCATAAATCTCCTCTCTTTTTCAGGTCATATCATGCACTGAGAACTGAGCTCAAAGTGGGTGAAATATGGAAATGAGTAGAAGAGGACCTGCTATTCTCTAAACCAGAAACTTTCCAAGTCTGATGACTGCAGTCAGCCTGAAAGGTCTTCTGTGTGAAATATCTTATTAACAGTGAAAACTAACATTTTCTATAGGAAATGTTATGGTAATTAATCATATTTACAATTTGTCCCATTAAATCTGCTGTAATTTGACCAAGTAAAACACAGCTTTCCAGTAACTACCAACTGCAACTCTTCCACCATCATTCTCTGAATATCAGACAAGTGAGATTATTGCCCTGGCCAAGAAAAATTATCTAAGACTTGCACTGGAGTTCCAGCCTCAATGGGGTAAGCCTGGGATGGCAACCTGCCTGATGCTAGCCTATGGGTATTATCTATAACTAAGTATTTATTATTTTGATTGATATGTTCATATCCTTCCAGGTAAACACAAATGTTAAATATTAAAATGTATAGTTAGTTAGAGGAAGCATTAGTCAAAACAACAAGAATTTAATACTGTGATACCCGCAACGGTTTTGTGATGGAGCACTAATGTCTCCCATTTCTTCTGTTTGTGTACACAGTCCAAAGAGTATGAATTGTCTTTTCCTCACATTTTTCAAGCTGTTCCAGGTGCGGACTCTGAAGGAATAGAGTGAAAGTAATAATAAGGAAATTGTTCAAAATTTGTTCATGAACCTTCAAAGGGCCAAGGGATGTTCAGACTCAATTTCACTTTCTTTCCTAGTGGCTTTTCCATAATTCAAATATCATGGTCTGGATCAGTATACGCACAACGAGATCTTCAGTGTCTTCTTTCAAGGATCTTGCCTTATAGCCTCTTCCAAAAGAGAGATGTGACAGTTTGAAGTGGAATGGTGCTCAGGATGCTTAACTTTCACAGGTGATTTGCTTTAAAAGATCCAAATAAATCCAAAAAAATCAGAACATAATAAACTCCACCTAGAGAATAAACAAGTCTTTGATCTTATTTTTGACTTTCTGGAAAGAAGACGAAAAGATCTGGACAATCTAGTCAGATATCCTGGCAGTTACTACAGACTGTGCAGTTTGACTTCCTCAGGAAAAGAAAGTGTATTTTTCCACATGGCTGAACAAAACTGTAGGTTTGTCATCTATAGTGTTTTTTTGTGATTTAAGTTTTGTTCTTCAAATATCTGAGTCTAGAAGGTGAAAGCAAACCAGAAAATAAAATTGTGAAACATATCTGCTTGAAGCATCACAATTTTTGTTCCTACTTATTAAACCACTGAACGCTTCAACAAAACTTTTACAATCTGAAGTCAAAGTATAATGAAATTCCACAAAACTCCGCAGGACCAAGAGGTTTTTCCAGAACAGTACAGTCCCTGAGACAGAATCTATATTTGGGAAACAGAAAACAGGGGTAAATGGCTTCTATTCTTTCTTTCATTCTCTATGAGAGTTCCTCTGAATACCTGGCTTTCAGTTGTGAGACTAAATCACACATCAAGAAAAAAAGTGAACAATTCCAAATTGACAGGGTTTTCTCCTGACTGAACAGTGTTTTGTTCAGTTGCACATTAGCTGCAATAACTTGCACTTTAAAAAAAATGGTAGTGCAAAAGAAATGAAGAGTAGATCTCCTGGTAGTGCTCATTTTTTCAGGACACTACATGATTAGAAGCCTTCATGAGGAGCAGAGGGACTCATATGTTTTCATCAAAGAAAGACACAGTGTAGGTCAGCATGCTATGGTTCCAGTTCAAAAGGAGGTAACACCATTGCTGTGGGAGTTAAGATCTGGAACCTCAGTTTAGTTCAACTGCTTGATTTCTTGGGTATTCTGGCCAAAGAGCAGAATAACATACCTTCGGGTCTGAGGATGACTTTGTGTTATGGAGTAAAAGCCAAGGATCCTGGGCCTGTTTGTACGCAGATGCACTTCATCCTGACTTTGGCAAGGACCCTTTGGGCCCGCTACTATCGCGTTTGAATCACATGGGTTTGCAACATTGGTGATCACTGAAACTAACGACAGCATTAGGCATTCTGCCATTGTGTTTTATAATGGGCAATGGACAATCTTTCAGCTCAGAACAGAGTCTGAAACACCAGGATATCTCAGACCATTTCCTGTTGGACTGTAAATGTCTGCAAAGTTGGAGACTTCACAACCTGTCTGGGCAGTCCATTCCAGTGTTGGATCACCCTTGCAATAAATTTTTTTCTTATGCTTAAATGAAAATACTTGTGTTTCAGTTTATGCCCATTACCTCTGATTTTTGTCACTGGGCAACACTGAGAATTGTCAGGCTCCCTCTTCTTCATGCCCTCAACTATTTATACACATTGGCAAGGATTTCGTGAACCTTCACTTCTGTAGGCTGAACAGTCACAGTTCTCTCATCCTCTTCTTGTGCAAAAGACACTCCAGTCCCTTCACTGAACTTTCTTCAGGAAGTCTATGTCTCTGCTGTACTGGGAATGCAGAACAGAATCCTACACTCCAGCCATGGCTTCAACAGTGCAGAGAGTAAGAAGGGAAGGTTCACCTCCCTTGCCCTGCTGACAACTCTGTTCCTCATGCAGTCCAGGCTGCTGATGGCCTGAGGGTACGTGGTTGGCTCATGGCCAGCTTGCTGCCCACCAGGACTCCTAGGTCCTTCTCTGCAGTGGTTCTGTCCAGCACCTCCCACCATTTACATCCCTGATCCATTCTTTCTTTGCAAATGTCAGATACAGTGAAGTAACCACCCTTGTTCATTCCTCAGTCATCCACACCACAAAGTTATTCCCGATAACCTTCAGAATACTTCTGGGTTCTTGTTCATAGTAAAAATAAGTCACCCCATAAAATAGCTCCCTATTAACCCTTTATAAGAAAGAAAGTAAGATAACAGGTTAGATACTCCTATTTGCACTTGTGTCACTATTAAAAAATGAGCAACTCTATGGATTAAAAAGCAAACATATATTATCCCAGAAAGAGATGAAGCCCATACTGATAAGTCCTCTTTCTTGAATTTATATTACTTCCTGTTTTTCATAGACAGAATCTGATAATAAAGACATTGTCTAAGTCATTAACCATCTCACATTACTTAGAATTAATGTTCCATTTT
This sequence comes from Atrichornis clamosus, assembly GCA_013400975.1. NCBI lineage: Eukaryota > Metazoa > Chordata > Aves > Passeriformes > Menuridae > Atrichornis > Atrichornis clamosus. The sequence goes on from WBMZ01012319.1 coordinate 10,371, forward strand.
TAGTCACAATTGTTTTGCATTTCAAAGACTTTTTTGATGAAAATTAGAAAAAAATTCTTTGAATCTCTGATCCTTTCTCTTTTCAAAATGATTTTCTGCATGACAAGGTCACACCCACAGTGCTGTATCAAACTCCTAATTATGGCCCTGATTTAATTCATCTACAGAGGAAGAAGGCAATCTGTCATGAGTAATTTCTGAGCCCTGGACTTAGGCAAACTCCAACAATGTCTTTATAAATGCTCAGTTCTTTGGCATGACAAGCATCAGGTAGTATCTCACATAATATGCTATGCATTACTAGTTGTGCAACTGTGGGCCAAAAGATGGTCTCTGCTCCTGAGACCTGCCAGTCAAAATTGGCAAGGGTACAGAAATAGGGACTTGTCCACCTTTGTACATTTCAGGGAATAGCTTACCTGATACCAGGACCATGATTGATTACTGAATTTGGCTGGTTTCTGGCAGAGATGGGGAATTGTAATAGAATTAAGTTATTCTGAATGCAGTTGTGTGTGCAACATGTTCTTATATAATTTTCCTGCCTATATTTACCCATCCGAGCCTGCATATGAAGTTAAGACTGCAGGATCCCCTATACACTCTAGTAACTCCTCTTTTTCAACACAAAATATGCACAGAGAGGATTTCCTACGTTGATCCAAGATGGATTGCAGGAGGAGAACTAGTGAGAAGAAGCAGGTATTGTCTTCATCAACTATTTTCAAGGACTTTTTTGGTCTTCCTCCCAGCTAGGTGAAATTTCTACCTTCCTTATATACAGGCCATTCTTATTCTCCTCCACTTCTTTACATGAAGCATGATGTAGATAGAGACTTGAGCAATATAGTCATATATGTGGTAACATGTACTTCATTAAGATTATTATCATATGATATATTTTAATATTTAAATAACTCCTTATGTGGCAAAAGTTCCTTTTTGTCCATAGTGTACTTCAAAGTTGTGGTTATAGAATTTAATTTAGTTCTGCCCAGCTCTTCAGACACAAAAAGAGGAACATTCTATGTCCAGCAGACCATGTCCTTCAGCCAGCTCATATTTTGTTGATGTCAGTTATGTGCATCTCCACTTGCAGAGATAACACAGAGGGTACACAGTGTAGGCCGTAGATAGTAAGTCTTACCCCTTGCCTGGGCCCTTGGTCTTCTTTCCACATTGGGGTGTTTCAGCACCAGGAGTGACTACACCTCACAACCAACCTGAAACGTTACACTCTGACCCTCTCCCTCTTACTGCACTGTAACAAGCTAAGAGTTTATAAAGGGAAGCATTTTAAAGGCACCAATCTTCCCTCTGGCAGAAAAGCTGTTCATAATTGCAACTGCCATTTCTTAAGTTAAATGCAACAATATTCTGATGGGAGGTGTTATTTCATCTGGCTTTATCCAAAGGAAAAGACTTTACATATATATTAATCTAATGACAAAGCAAATTGCAAAGATGAAGCACTATCATCATGTCTCTGCTTCCACTGCCTGTGCATTTACTTATTGTCCTTCAGTTTGACCAGCAGGTCTCAACTCATCCATGGCGGTCTCTTGCCTTCCTTTCCTGGTTTCTTACATCTGGAGACCAAGGATATAGTCCCTTCCAGCGTTAGGAAGATGGAAGCAGCTTAAAAAATTGGAAGAAAAGACCTTCATGTAAGCTATGACATAAAGCACTCTTCCAAAATTTATGTTGTTTTCATAGTCTGTTAGAGCTACTCAGCACAGACATAAAATTGTCTTATCTGCCTTCTTCCTTTGTTAGTCTTCCTTAGAGAGACAGCCTTGGTGTTGGTGCTCTCCTCTTTACTCTTAAGACTGATAATGAATAGTCAATCAGCTACTGTTCAGAATACAACCAGCATTGTGAAACACAAAGTATGTGTAAGGCTGTGGTATGTCATATGTCATGACATCTAGAATGCAAAGTAAATAAAGGAGCACCAGAACAGAACACATCCGTCTATCCGTCTGTCTATGTCTAAATTTCTAAGGCAACCAAAGTGCTGATTGGAAATTAGATTCTTGGGTCAAGCAAGAAACCTGCTTTAAGACCTGACGAAATTATTTTCTGTCTGTTGAATTAGATGAAACTCTTAAACTAAATCTAGTGATGCTGAAGAGAGACAGCAACATTTGAAGAGGCCGGAGGCCACAGTGAATGTTTTGTAAGTTGTGTGAATGTCTCAGATAATAATGAAAATAATCAAAGGCTTCTCAGCTGGAATAACTTTTTCCTCCAGGAAAAACACTACTGACAGATCTAATGGGCTTTAGAAAAGCAAACACCAGCCAGGACAGTGTATTTAAAGTGACTGTTGGTGAAAAACAATGTAATTGGAAATCTTGTGTTTGCTTTACAGTCACAAATTGTTGCAATTTGCTTTGCTATCTGGTTTTCTAGGAGGTGAAAGGAAGAGGAACAGGAATAAATCTCCCTCTGGGCCTTAATACGTTAGCCAAGCCAGTCTTGATCAGACATTGCTCATTACAGAGAACCTATCTCACCCATGGACATTAGAAAGATGTATGACATCTGTTCTTTATTTAGAAAGAATATATTTGTATTTATTACCCTTTTATTTTAAATCCTCCCTCCCTCCCTCCCTTGCCCCCTTCCTTCCTTCCTCCCTTCCTCCCTTTCTTCCTTCCTCCTTTCCTTCCTTCCTCCCTTCCTTCCTTCCTCCCTTCCTTCCATCCTTCCCCCTCTTTTCTCCTTTATTTCTTATTTTCTCCACATTTTCTTACACCTAATCCCCAACCAGCACAAATGCTCATAGGGATATAAACACAAGCAGCTGCTTAAACTCAAGAGCTAAATTAATTCCCTTTGGAAAAAATTAGCTGACAGAGTAGCATTTTTCCTAATATAAAGCATTGCCAATGTATCCCTCTGCACTATCCCTCCATCTCTCCTTAGAAAGCATCCTCCTGTGTCAGAGTGTATTGGCTCTGGCTGAGATGGAGATAGTTTTCCCTCAGCAGCCCTCACAGTGCTGTGCTTTGCATTAGTAGCTGGAAAGATGTTGACAACACACCAGTGCCTTGGCTGCTGCTGAGCAGTGCTGGCACTGCACCAGCCTCTCCCTCCAACATTCCAACCCACAAAGGCCGGGAGACTGGGGGTGGGCAAGATCTTGGAAGGGGATGTGGCTGGGACAGAAAACCTGAACTGACCCGCAAAAGGGGTATTCCATACCATATGGCATCTGTCCAGGTACAAAAGCTAAGGGAAAGGAGGAGGAAGGTGAGGCATTCATTGCTCAGGATGTTCACCTTTTGGAGCATCTGCTGTGTGCATTAAAGCCCCGCTTCCCAGGAAGTGGCCGGACATCGCTTGCTCATGGGAAATAGAGAATAAAATCCTTTGTGTTTTTTTGTTATGTTTTGGTTTGGGGTTTTTTTCTTTCTTTCTTCTGTGCTTGCATGCACATAATGAATGCTTTAGCTTTATTTATTGTCCCATGGCAGCCCTTACAGTGCTGTGCTCTTTATTGGTAGATAGCATGTGCACCACACGGAGCGAATGCTCCTGCAGCCTGAGAGGAGGTTGCCTACAACAGACTGTTCCTGATGCTTTCTTGTTATCAGCAGAATGAGCTCAGATGGAGAGGGCTCACATGGGCTCTGGGAACGGTCCCTAAAGCGTTTGTTCCTCATGGCAGGAATCAGCCCCAGACAAAACGCAAGGGAAGACACTTTCTGACAAAGCCTGTAATACCATATTTTTAAACATCCAGTTTCCAGCTTTACATTCACCGAAAGGTGTTCTTTTAAAGAGGTATACAATGAGTAGCACTGTGTCTGAAGCTGTTAAGACATAGTCAGAATCAGCACATGGAGTTGCTTACAGCCAGCAGCAGCCAATGGGAGCCTTAAGTTTTTGAGAAAAGAAGCAAAATATGCTGTCATTTTTACAAAATACAGCAGAATAGAAACAAATTGCACTCTTAAAAACAGTGGAAGCACACTCACACCTGTGCGGTAAATGACTAAGTATTTATGAAGTAACAATTAATGAAACTACCACTAAACTAAAAGCAAACCTGGAAATACAAAAGATTAAAGTTTCAGCATGGTCTTGAGGATGGGAACTGATAGAAGTATTAAAATCCTAAATAAAATCAGTGTTGCAAGACCCTAGGCCCCAGGACATCATTACTCCCAGAACAATTTTTTCATGGGAAATATATTTGACAATGTATAAGAGAAGAGGATTCGTGTTTCATTCATGTAAGCAGACAAAAAAGAAAACATTAAATTGGAAGCTTGATCTCCCTAGGCAGCATCCTAACCCAAAGATGTCTGGAACATTAAATGTATTGATTCAACTTCTCAGTGATTTTTTCCCCAAGGTGATGGATTTAACTAACAAGCACACAAGAAATTTGAAGTATTTGTTTATTGCATATTTCAGAAATTTCCAGCTATATTACAACTGCACAACACACATGAGTTTCTATTTTCTGCGTGCTTTAGAAGCAGAAAAGGCATGGGATAAGATCTGCAATGTATCCTTCATAAAAGAAAAATGAAGAAGGGAAAGAAGAAGCTTCTGATGGTAAGCAGCCTACAAGAAGGAACAGCTTTCCTCAAGGTTCTTAGCTTAATTTTCAATCCCAGTTCTTGCTCTGCTCTCACAGCTGAGTACAATACAGGCACAAGCACATCATGGCCCCTTTCACTGTAAACCACACAGATATATCTGTCGTGGCAATTGTGCTGTGAAAGACAAGAGCTCTGCATATTGTATCTAGTTTCAGTTTCCAAGGAACATGTATCTTCACCTTCACCATGCAAATGCAGGAAAATGGGTGAAATTTGTTACCCTGTGAAACACGAATTGTAGGTCAGGTTTCACCTCTGAACAACACATCTATCCCAGCCCCAGCAATAATCAGCGTGGAATAGAATCATAATGTGGTTTGCTTTGGAAGGCACCTTTAAAGATCACCAGGTTCCAACCTCCCTGCCACAAGGAGGTTGGAAGTCTGTAGATCTGCTAAATAACACTAGCCAGAAAAAAGGTAATTTAAAAGCCATTTTCTTCTGTGGATTTTTTAGATGATGGTGGGTCAGATTTTTGTTTGTGGTTCAGTTTTCTTTACTATGAGAGGGGGAAAGATTCTCCCAAATTTCATGTAACCTTCTTCTGATAAGATTCATGTTTTTCCCTTGCTCTCTCAGCTTCTGAAGAGACTAAAATGCAAAGCATAATAACAGTGATTACATCAGCAGAACCTTTGCTGCCTTGAGAGAGGTGACACGGTGGCTGGGCTGGAGTTATGATCAAGCCACTGGAGGTGGAGCAAGCAGAGTTAAAGGCAAGTACAGGCATTACAAGGTTCTTCTGCCTCTAGATCATGCTAGTTCTTGAAGGCCAGCAATGACATAGAAGTGTTTTGTGCTTTGCAGTTGCTGAGGACATATGATTCCAATGAGGAACACATCAATTACATAGTATTATAATCTGCAATCATTCCTTTCCCTTCTTCAACTACTACAACATCTGTGTTAGATAAATTACTTTTTCTGTCTGACTGTGGATACTAGAAAGCAGTCAAAAGACATTCTTAATTTTACCTGAAAACTACTTTATTTGTCAGTAGGTAAACTTAGTAGATCAGTAAGCACAAATCTGCATCATTTCACCAACTTAAAAATGGTTGATGAGTGGTTTCAATAAGCTGAGAAATTGGCCTATGCATCCATATGAGGAATCCCGAGGTATGAGGGCCAGGAGAACCTGTTCAACAGTCAGAATGTGCTGTGGGCAGCTAGAATTGTTTAAATGGTGAAAACACTGTCTGCAGTTATACAAGAAGTGAAAATTTTGTCTAACAGCTCAGGCATCACTTTATTTTAGTGTTTATAGAGTTATTTCATATTAGTTCAACATCATTAGCACACTTCATTTGTTTGTGTATTTTCTTGAATCTTGTAGATTGGATAAAATAGATGGCTATTTAAGTCTATGGCTATTTAAGTAAGTCCCATTACTGAAGCTGAAATTTAAAGGTTTTCCCTCATATTGGGATGGGTTAAGAGGGTGAATGATTGTGACACACCCCAAGTGGGGAATGCATGAAGCCACTACACCCAAGTTGTGTGTCTGGATCTGAGTTCCCCATGGCTGTTTCCCACAAAGACAGCAGTGTGTCACACCTGTGCTGCTCTCTGCACATTTTGCTCCCTGCAATATTGTGAGCAGGCAAGTAAGACATAGAGTCATGGAAACATCTGTGTAATGCAGTGCTGTGACACCTGAATTGGAGGGACCCTTGAGCTCAATGTAGTATTCTGGCCCCCTCTTAGGGATAGATAGATAGATAGATCTGTGAAAAGACAAGGTAATATATTTGTCCAAATTAACAAAACTGGCAGGAAATTAGGAACTAAAGGTGACCTATTGTGCTGGTTTGAAAGTGAACAAGCAGAGAATTTTAACCCTCACACAAATACCTCGAGAGACATTTCAAATCAAAATTACAATTTAATGGAAAGATTACAATAAAGGCACTGGTACAGAAGAATGGGGAAAAAACCCCAGACTATCAGAGCATGACTTGGCACCCTTTTGGTCAGGGTGAAGGCTGCAGTCTAATTAAGCAATGGTTGCTGTCCTGCTGAGAGCGGTGGTCCTCTGGAAGTTCTGGAGCTCCTGGAGATCCTTTGAGTGGTGGTCTGAGGCGTTTCAGTCTCCAAAACGCCCTGCTTACATTCAGGAAGGAATGTTCAGTACCTCCCCCAGGGCAGAGCACTTCACAATTGAAGGATCTGATCTTGTGAGTCATTGGATGTTTCTGGGAGTCCTTGGTGGCCTGGGTCTTACAGCTGCCCATTGTCCATGACAGCCTGTTAGCAGGGATGAACCCCTCAGTATGGGTGTGACCATTATCGGTGCTTCCTGGGGGGAAGCAATCCCAGCTGTGTCATTTGTAAAGACAAAAGCAACACTACAGGGCTTGCCTTTTCTTTCTTATCTTATCTAACACCCAGCTTGTGACCTGAGGAGTCAGGTATGCACTGGGCAGCTTCATTTCCATAGGTGTCCTGGAAATGAAGAGACTCCAGAAACCAGTTGACATTAGCTGACTGCTAAACCAGTCTCAACTGGTTGACATTTTCCTATTCAATTTACAGCTTTTAAAAAAATTGTGCTTTAAAACAGAAAGCTTGGGAGAGAAAGAATTGGAGGAAACAGTGCATTGTGTAGCAGAAGTCTGCATTTCAGTTCCCCATTTTTATTCAGATAGAGAAGACTGTGTGTCACTCAGCTGTGTTCAGTTTTCAGACCCAAGTCAAACATGAGAGTCTGATGGGAGGTAGCTGTCTGCAGAATGAATGGAAATTATGCTTTGGAAGTAATGAAGCTGTTTTCTAGCCTGCCAGTGGGTCATGCAAAGACAATTGGGATGTGAAATCTCTGAAAACTCTTTAGCTACATTGAACAGTTTGGAAACCTTGAGTAACCTGGAAGATTTCTTAGCAGTTGTAGAGGCAGTGGGGGAACACACAGCAGTGGGAACAGAAGAGAGGCCTTACAATGTTTACAGCAGGTTCTCTTTTAAATAAGTCTCCTGCCTGTGACCATGTCCAGAACACAGAATCCTTTTAAGAGCCATTTAGCATGTAGTGCCCAGAGGACTGGATGTTCCTAGGAAATTAGTGCTTTTCCAATTGCAAGATACAGGAATTTTACAGAGAAGAATCTGTTGGGGAGGCCAGTGGAAAGGTTTTAATTGCCATAGAGCCCATGCTTTTCGTGCCACATATTGAAAGACTGATGTTGTTTGTGCAGATCATAAGCTTCAGTATCTGCACATCAAGAGGGAACCTAATGCATAAAGCACCAGGCAGCAAGCCAGAGGACATAAGCTCTGATTTTTATTTGATTGGACGTGTAGCTGAGGTCATGAGGTTATCCCTTCATCCCGCTAGTCAGTGGTGGTGTTTCTACACCTCCGGAGAGTACATAGACAGCAAATTCCACAGCAGTGTGGCAGCACATGCATCCAGACTGCTGAGCTTAACCCTGTCTAGCCAGGACCTTAGTGGGATAGTTCAAATCTGACTTGATGATGACCAGAAGCCATTTCAAATAACTAGAAAAAGTAATTCATGTGACCATCTCCCACTAAAAAATCCCATGACTTTTAATATTGTGCTACCACTGTGGTACTCTCTTATTGCTCCTCCTTGTGAACTCCTTTAAGAGTGAAAGAAACTGTTTCTCTTTTTACCTGAAAGAACCTTGTAGCAAGGTGGGTGTTGATCTGTTTTCCTGGGTAGCAAATGATGAGAGGAAACAACCTCAAGCTGCACAAGGGGCGGTTTAGGTTGGATATTAGGAATTATTTCACTACTGAAAGTGTTGTCAGGCATTGAAACAGATTGTGCAGGGAAGTGGCTGAGTCTTCATCCCTGGAGGGATTTAAAAACTGTATAGATACAGCACGCAGGGACATGGTTTAGTCATGGACATGGCAGTGTTGGGTTAACTGACTGGATGATCCTAAAGATCTTTTCCAACTTAAACGATTCGGTGATTCTGTGAGGTGACTCATTTGCCACCATCTCAGACTGCTGACATTTTTTCAAGTGCACAGTAAGTGTGTTTGCCTCCAAAATGCTCCAATTTGCTAGACAAGGGATGGAACTGAATCTCAGGGCACAGCCTGAGGAAACAGCTTTTCTCATGCAGACACAGAGTGCAGCTTTAAATGCGGGTATCTGAATTCAATATAGTGTTTGAGCTGATGGCATTTTCAGCTTGATTGTGTTTTTTCTTGCTTCTGATGCATTCCATTCTAGGGAAAATCTAGGCAGAAGAGGCTACTGAAAGCAGTTGAATGAACCTGACAATTAAGGTCAATTCATAAAAACCTCTTGAGCAGATGTGACAGAAGAGCTTTTTGTACTGTGCCTTTGGAAATGTATCATTTCCAATGACAACACTAAAGGGACAAAATAAGAAGCTGGGAAAAGCTTGGAAGGCACAGCTGTGACATCTGTGTGTACTTTTTGCCACAACATTTTCAGAATGGAACTCATAACTTAACCCCTTTTCATGGTTGGACTCAATAATCTTAAAGGTTTCTTCCAACCTAAAATATGCTATGATTTATTTCCGGTCACTCACAAGACACTCCACCCACTTATCTCTTTATGCAAGTAGATAAGCTATTGAAAGCTTATCCCACACACTAGGAAAACAGAATAGGTTTTTGTTCTAAGTTATTTGGAATTGACCATGAGAAATAAAATGAGATTAAATACTGAATATAGAAAAGTGAAGTCATGAATGACTTTATGAATTCAAAACCTCATCCACAGAGAGCACTGGATGTAAACTTACAATCATCATTCCTCTACCTACCACCCAGGTATTTCCTGTTTGAACAGGTTTTTTCCAAGTAATTTTCAACTTCTTTCAAAATAATGTGGTCTCTGTTGTCATTGCCTATCTTAGCTCTTACCCTTTTTTGCACAGTTAAGGTCTTGAGCAAGTCTTCACTTCAGCATGTCATTAACTTTACAATATTATTCATACACACAGTGTCTGTGATGGGTAGGCATATCAGATACTGCCTGATAACTTGCTTGAAGGTGGGTAGTTGACCCTGATCCATGCTAGCAATTGGCTTGAAGGCTCTAAACTGGTCCTTAAACCACATTTTTTTAATTCATTTGGATTGCTTGCCTTGGCATTGAGAGAAAAATTTAGCATTCTGCTCCTTTGTCATTGCTCTTGCTTTGCCTCAGTAATAGGAACTGCTTTGCTACCCCAGACCCTGCCCACAGTCTGGCACTATCATCCACAGCACCTCCTCAGTGTTGCCTTCAAAACACCTGGTATCTAGCTAGATATGACACAGACACTTTCTCAATCCCCTGTCTCCTCCCTCTCATCCTAGTGGAATGGGGAGTAGAATCAAAGTAAAATTTGTATTTTGAGATTAGAAGAGTTTAATAATTGAATATAAAGTAACTGTCAGAGTAACAATTTCTATCATCTACCAAGTTTTCTGCCTTCCCAGGAATACAACAAATGCATTTTAATGCAAGCAGTGATGAAGGCATGTCTAGCAACCTATGCTGTTCCAACTACGTTTGAAACGCAACAGCTGACAATCATTTGAACTCATGAACAGATAAACTTTACTAACAGCTTGTGAGGGGAGATGGTAGCTAAACTTCTTCAGTCTTTTTACCCAGAATGTCCTTGTCGCACTCTCCTTTCTGCAACTGTGCCAGGGCCTGGACCTGATCATGACATACTTCTAAATTCTGTCTCTCAGTCAGTCAGCTGGACCTTTTTGAAACTTTCTATAGGGTCACTGATTTAGGATAAGGAAATAAATTTTGCATAAGCCTGCACTACATAGCGGTCTTACAGGTGGATTTTAAAATGACCTATAACACAGGAAAAGGAATCTCACCTGCCCTATATGGGGGAAACTTGCCAAAAATTGCACTTTTTAGGCCCACTGGCCAGTTCTCCCAGTCTGTGTAGTCTGTGTCAAAAAGGCTTTAGGGACATTTTTTTGTGGTGGTGCCTCCTCCCCTACCCCCATCCCCCCACCCTTCTTATATTGGCATTTTTTCTGGTTTTCCATTTTCGTGCAGTGTCACCTGTGTCTTACATTGCTGTGTAAACCCCAAAGTCTGCCCAAGTCATACTGTACCATCATCTAGCTGGGCTGTGGCCAGGTGCTGGGGCAGCTTGGGTAATTTTACAGGACTGTTTTCTTTTGTGCCTAGAGCAGGAGGTGCACGGGGAACACCATGTTAGGCCTCTAGGGATGGGTTCACAGACCTAGTCGTGATGTACCTGTCTGTGTCTCCTACTCTTGTAACACCCACTGCCCTCCTGTCCTCCTCCTGAACAGTGAGGTCTTGTCCAGCTGCCTTGTAAAGCAGGCTGGGGACTGAACCTCTCTTAATTGCTTTCTATTCACAGTCAGACTTCAGTTATTAATATCCCCAGCTCTGATTAAAGAGTATTTTCTACCAGTTATGAATTTTCTACATTCTCACAAATATATGCATGTATATTTATTTTATGTCTTTATGGATCTATATACCAATATATTTGTGCTTTACACAGGTGTGGACAGGCAATCACAGTCCAATATGAAAACATGTGGGTCACAGCAGCTAATCAAATGGAGGCTATTCACCATGAAATTGTGGCTGAAACTGGAGAATCCTTATATATACATGGGTGGGCTTTCTTGCTATGAAGTTCTAATTGGGTAGATAAGAAGGGCAGGACATCTGGTGCTGCCAACCAGTCACAGGGCAGCCTGTGATACTTGGGGTATCACGTCTTGCCGAATTGTGACACTCAGGGCAAAAAGAGATGGAGCAAATCGGCCTCTTGACTGGAAGAGAGGAGGGACCTTTGGGGCATGTGACTGCCTGCAGGGTAAGAATTGTCATTGTAGTACTTCCATATGTCCTACCTTGTTATTCAAACTGTTAACCTCTTGTTTCTAACAACTTTTCAAGCTGCCTCTCGGGGAACTGACTTATTTCCGTAATTTCTGCCAGCAGAATTCCAAAGGAGTGTATGAAAGAAGTTGGCATTTCTTTCTGGGACACAGTTGCCCTACTTTGCTACTTTAGGCTGATCATAAAGTGAGTTTAATTCACACAGAGTCACCTACTTGCTAGATATTTAAAGTTATATAAGGTGAAGCATCCTACCCCAGGGAAACTACCCAGGAATGAGAGATAATTAACACCTCCACTGCAGGAAAAACTATGAATGAGTTGTAGCACTCTGTCAGACGAGCAAGAATACCTCCAGGATACAAAAAAACCCCAGTGGAATAGCAAGCTGGTATGATTTCAAGACTGCTTTTAAACTGCTGGAGTTTGTATCTCAGGAAAAGTTTCCAGGACTTTTTTGGATATGAAAATCTATATAACATATCCTGAGACATCTTGGTTCTTGTGCAGGTTTATTGCACATGACCCAGAGAGCAGCTGCATTTAGTCTAGGGTCTTCAGGTTGCCTCCTAAAACTCCTTTCACTGAAAGTCATTTAAGGAACTCTCAGGCTGTGCTTAGACCACAAGATAGGCTCCAGTGAAGTCTCTTGGGATGCCATAATTGCCTGAGTTAGGCTTAAATAAGGCACAACAATTACTTGTTTTTTCACCTCTGACCTTCATTGCCGTTCACCTAGAGCCTAAGGCAGAAAGTAAAACATGCAGCTGAGAGAGTTTCACAGGATTCTTAAGAGTGAAATGGGGAAGACCATTATTAATTTTTCTAACATTCCCCAGACTTATCACATGCTGTGTGTTCTAAGGAAACTAATGGCATACTCCTTATCTTTTAACTAATGCTTTTTATTTTTTAAAGTTGTGCAACTGGTGAATGGCTGCCAGGAGAAAAATTTTGTTCTGCACAGTGGTAAGGAATATTATTCTTCTGTTGAATCATAAGCCTCTAATGTCTGCTAACAGACTGTGAGCCAGGTATCAGCAGGGCATAGAGTAGAGTCTCTCCTTTTGGATCTAGATCAGGGTTGGAAGAGGAAATACATGCTCAGTAAAGGAAAAAGTGTTTCCAAAGTAAGATGGTGGTGGTGGTGATGGTGGTGGGGTGTGTGTTTTATTCTAGTTTGTTTGGTTTGGTTTTTTGGGGAGAGGGAGGTTGAGGATTGGGGTGTTTGGTGGTTTGTTTGTTTGTTTGAGTTGGTTTGGTTCTGGTTTTTTCTGCGTGTTATTTCAGAAACATGTTTATGAAGTAATATATGTGGGGAAGTGCACTTTCAATCTCCCGGTCATATTAAATGTTTTTGAGAGGATGTGGTCTCTTGCTGCTTCATGCATCAGCAGACTAAAGATCATTAGATAGGAATGAGTTATACAAAGCAGTAACAAATTATAATGCACTGTATCGTCTCTGGAAATAAGTAACTATATATTAAAATAAGTTCTGTTTTATACTGAGGCCATGAATTAGAGTTCATGATAAGTACAAAAGTAAGATTTTTTAGTTAAGTGCACTAAGATCATAAATCATGGAGGCTCAAGGCATCCCTCATATAAAGTGGTGCTGATCCAGAGGGAAGAAATGAGGATTAAGCAGAGAAGAACAAGAGAAGACCCTTAAGTAGAAAGATCTCAGAGAGCAATTACATAGCTTTGTTGAGGAGGAGGATTGTGTCTTTTCTCTGTGCCTAGAATGGTTTGACAATTCCCTGATGATTCTCATGGTGTGCCACTGTGTGAAATTTTAATGATGGTCTGCTTCTGCTGCGATAGATCATGATCCTTCACTAAGGGTGGCACATTGTGGGGCACAGAGGGCTGCCTGCCACCCTACTGTAGCAAACTTCAGTGATGTATTCCTCTGTGCATGCTATTTTGCTCTGTTACTGCAGCAGTGTTTTTTGTTCACCTAGAAAAGAAAAATCTCTCTCACACCGGTTACAGTCAGACTCCTAGCATGCAAGGTCTGTTCACATCGCCTCAGGTTGTGATATCTTTGGAGAAGCATCACTTACACAGAAGCAGTCACTTTCGGAACTCAAAAGCTGTGATGTGTGCCAGGGTCACTCTTGATCTGCTTGAATCCCTTCCTTGGAACAGTCCAATCTTGAGCCATGCACACAGAAATCCTGTATGAAATCTCACCACAGGTTTCTGCAGAGCTTCAAATAGATAAACATGAACATTTTTCAGCCTTTCCCCTGACAGTTAGAAAATTTATCCTTGCACCTTATATGTGTTCCTTGGCTTGTTCTTTTGTTGTATGCCTTGATTTGCTTCACTTCGAAAAGAAGACAACTTTCAAGATCAATAATAGTAACCTGTGAAGAGCCTACTGTGTTCAGAACTTGCTCGTCTCTGCAGTTTACTACTGAGCCCTTCCCTGTCCTTTTCCTGTTCAGCTCCATGATCCCTGAAAACCCTAGCAGTATTGGTTGTATTTTTTGCTGCAAGAACACCTGTGGACTGTAGTTGTTTTCTATCTTTCTCTCACATATACAGGTTTGTCAAGCAGCCGTGACTCACGTTTTCCTTGAATACAGCCAAGCCTTCAGTGGTGTTTTTCTCTCAACGAGAGTGTTCAGATCTCCTCTCTGCTATGTGGCTTTGTGTAAGTGATAACCCTTTGGTGCAGAGAGTTGCATGAGGACACATATACTGCAAAATCACCTCTGCAGCACTGTCTTCTGTCTGCCCCCATTTTACTTCCTGCTACTGTTCCCTGCACATACCTGGCTGCTGGTGTGGTCTGGTCACCACACAGATGGTGGTGTAGTGCTGAGGACTTCTTACCTCTGTCTTCTTACCTCTCAGCATCCTCACCCGAAGGAATTGCACGCCCGTGCTCACATCAGAAAGATAAAAAACACTTTGCATTTAACCTGAAATGAAGTCAAATTCTCAGCACTGTGAGGTGGGGCGTCTTGTGGAAGCTTCTGGTGCATTAGGCTGGCTGAGACCAGTGAATCCTAAACACTGATCACAGCCCATTGTCAGCACTGGAAGTGTTAGGCCTCCCTGATATTACTGTGGTCTGAGAGTTAATTTCCCCTGTTAAGGTGGAAAAGACTTCGTAGTCTTAGTAATGCTTTCCCTTCTTCATTTCTGTTCTGATTTAAAATCTCCATAACACCCTCTATGCTCTGCCATTTTGTTGGGTTTTTTCCCAACAAATAACTCCATTCCAAGATGGGTGATCATCTTAATTAAATGTCTGGTTTGGTAAGCAGAGGTTGTTCTAGATATCCACCAGCTGTGCCTCTGACACAAAAGCACAGGACTCAAAAAGCACATGGCACTACTCCCATGTCCCATAATCACAGTAGGCCCTGTGCAAATGAACCCCTCAATCCAGTGAGACAGCAGTTCTGCCATTACTTCTCTTCTTTGACCTAAGAGAGATGGAAGGCAATGCCAGAGCAGAGTTGATCAACAAGACTGGGGCAGAGAGTGCATTCCAAAACATGCAACCTGTTCTTTCTCTTGTGGTGAATTGAGACATGGTCAAATGTGCAAACAAAGAGGGCCCATAACTGCAGTATCTGAGACAGGAACCTACTAGTGACTGTAATGGGCTGTATTGGGCTCTCAGGGCCTGACATCCACACACAATTCCAGGTCATCCCATGACTGCTGTAACATGGCTTTTATGGGACCTCAGTTGTGGAACCAGGTGCATGATGAAGCATGGGATAATGTTTGTTATCCTTTCGTCTCCCCATGTGCCTATCATTCTGCAAAGAGCTCTCCTTCCTCAGTCTAGAACCGACCAACAAAGTGTACCCATGGGTCTTTGCCAGCCTCACAGCTCTTCCACAGGCTACAGCTCTGCTCACTTTTCAGCTACCCAGTGACTTTCCGTTTCTGTAGCTGCAATGATTTAATGCCTCCTTGCAGCTCACACCTGGCAAGTTCCATGTGCTGCTGCATTCCTCAATGGAATATCATCCAGACCATGTTCCATTCATAGTAATCTTCTATTAGATGACTGCTTCCTTTGTTCCAGACTCTCCCTGCCCTGCAAGACTAGATACGATGACCGAAGTTGTTTCTATAGCAGTGCATCTTCAGAGTTTAGAGCTTCCTTGATCTTCCTCTGGATGGTGATGGATGCGCCTCCAGCATAGTACACAGTCCGACAAAACGGCTGTTGTAGATTTTACTTGGTCTATATCTTCTTGGCTTCAGAGGCTTGCAGATCAGATATGTATTCTTTGGTTTACATTTATCCAATTGTGCAAGACAGAGCAAATGCTTTATTAATTTTGTAGGTCATATCTCAAGCATAATACCCTTACACGTAGATCTGTGGGTGTACCACATCACTGTGAGCAATGCAGACGAATTAGGGCATGCTGCCTGCATTGCTCTCTTCCTGTTTGGCAGGGTACTGATGGAGTCTAAAGCTGAGTCTGAAAGAAGACAGTCTGACTCTCATGAAAAAGACAATATGAAGTCGTCAGCAGGGAAAAGGCAGTGATAACAGGCTCTGGCAGACAGAGCAATTCTACTCAAGAATTCTGAGCAGGTGGCACGTACACGGACACAAGAAACATGTGCTGTTCCCCAGAGAAAATTCAGTCATAAGTGAGAAATCTGAACTGTTGATTTGGGTCCATACCACAAAGGGAAGAAAGAATTAGTGAGACTCAGAAGTCTGCAGGTAGTGTCCTGTCTCTGGAATGCCTTCCACTTAGGGGAGGTAATTTGATAAAGAACTGTAGGATACAATTTCTTCCATCTAACTGAATGGAGCATGCTTCAGTGACAAAAGCTGCACGCAACTGTATGCTCAGATGGAAAGATATGCACACAAGCAACGTTTTTAATGCTTTGTATGCCACTTGCATATTTCCTTCAGAAATGTACTGGTGAATTTTTGTGGAAGTCAGACCATAGGAGATCCATGATTCAACAGATCTGTGATGCCTAGAGTGAGAAAAGTGACACCTAAACTAGAAAACCAACATTGTAGATAAGTGTAGGCTCTGGTGAGCCTTTGGAAATGACATAAACAGGGTTGTATTATTCAGCATAAAAAACACGGTGTGCAGCAAACAGATTCACTACTCTTGTGGTAATAAAACTCAGTCAGTGAGAGGAGATGCAGCACACTTGGTCAGCCTGTGCTGACCAAGAACAGCTCTACCATTTTCATTTCCCATCCTACTTCCTCATTAATTTCAGGTGCTTCATGCTTTTCTACTTTGCTGTATCAACTAGGTCCTCATTAGGCCTGTTTTGTGTAATTTTCCTGCTGGTAACTCAATAATATTAATGAGAGAAACTGCCATTTCAGTCTCTCATTATTTCATAGGTCATATATTCATGAAGATTTTTTTGCTTTAATAGATTGAGGTGGATTGATTTCTCCAGAGCATTATTGACTTTTGGTGCCTGGAATTTGCAGGAACTTTATGCCATGTTGCTGCAGAAAAGGTGAAATTCAATAACTTCTATTATTTTGTATAATTTTTGCTTAGGAAGGATAGTTACTGTTCATGGGCTGGGTCTATTCTGAACCAATTGTTAAGGTCTGGAGACAGGAAGCTGTTTATACAGGTTGTAAACAGAATTTCATAGCCTAAAACTTTCTTTTTATTGTTTATTAGAGATACCTATATAAGTTTACTTTAGATTCATCTCTTAACAACCCCACATCTGATCTAACTGGATACTTTTCCCTTGATTCAGTTGCATTTTCACTATCTTTTATGTGACTGGGAATTTAGAAAACACATGCATTTCTCTGTGCTGACTCACACTCATTTCTGCAGCCGTCTTTAAAGGATGCAGTCGAAGATAAGGTCAAAATTGCTTTTGTTGTTTTATTGAATGCCTTAAGTGCTAAGATGGATTGAAAGATGTAGTCTTCAATTTTGTAAAAACCTCTTTCTTCTTCAATTGTTAGCCTGTGCCTCGCCCTGAAAAACTTTCTAAAGAAGTGAGTCTGACTGTTTTGTGTGATAAGGTGCAACCTTCTCCTAAATTCTGACAGTTGGGAACAATACCTAATGGGTCTGTCTGTCAATTATGACACCTTCCTGCTCAGCAAAGAAATAAAGAACAACCATTTATTTGAAGCTGCATATGAATGAATATGGAAATTTTTATGGTGAATTACTGTCAGTTACTTTCTCTTTTAATTACTGTAATATCCTTTCGTTAAGTTGATTTATCACTGCAGTTTCTTTCTGCAGGTTGGAAACTTTTGCTGATTAAATTCTTTATTCTGTTTTGTGTTTCTGCCCTAGTTGATTTTACCTTGGACTAAATTTCTCTAAGAAATTTCACTTGCATCAGAAACAATGGAATATTATTATTAAAGCATTCTGAAACATGCTGGCTCCTTTTCATTTTTAGTTGCAAACACACTTATATTAACTCTGTGGAGTAATTTTTAATACATTGTTGTCCCCATTTTTGGTTATAGTTTAGAGAAATGTTTCCAAGTGTACTGAATGTTAGAAGTGTTTGTTAATTGACATTATGCATAGCCTTTTTTTTTAAAGTATACTTAAGTAATTTATTTCTGCTTAGTTTTGTATGTGACTATAAGTGAAATTAACCATTTACACAATTTTCTAGTTCATGCCAACAACCCCTAAAAACCTGAGTAGCACACTCAGTTTGTGTGGATGTTGAAGAAAATCTTGAAAAAGAAAGAGGAAAGTGTCACTTATTGAGCTAAAATTGTTCTCTCCAAAATAAGTTCTTCCTCACCTAAAGCATTTCAAATAGAAATGTGGCTATTCTGACCTATAATAAGGGACTTTCCCTACTCTCACCTGTCTCACCAATTACATCTCAATATTCCCAGCATAGCTTGTGTCAGTAATTGCAGTTGTCGAAAAAATCTCCTCCTTAAAGAGCTGTGGATGACTCATTGGCTTAAATATACTCTCTGACTCAACCAGTAGCACTGTGGTGATGTGCACAGACTGAAAAGTAGAGCCTTTTCCCAGGAGCCTGGGAGTCTGGGGGAAGGTAAGAGTGATCTACCTGTGGTACACTAATGGGAAAAAAGCTGGAAGAGAAAAGAAGAAACCAGGACAAAAAACAGGATACAGCTGAATCTCTCAGAAAGCGCCCATCTGAGCTTCAGATCTGTTCCTCACATGCTGAAGTAGACATCTGAGATTCCAGCTAGACTCTTCTGAAATCCCAACAGGATTAAGGTACTTTTCCAGAATGCCCTCAGTTTTCAGTGTTGTGCAAAAAGCACAGTGTTCAACTCTCAGCCTGGCTCTGAAGGGCTCTCCCAGTGTGTATCCCAGTTTCTTTTGTTTTGTCTTCGGTGGTGGCCAATTGTTCAGATACTGCAGTGTGTGTACGTGGGAGACTGGAGCCCTGAGTGAGCCAAGCACCTCCAAATACACCCCTCTTAAGGAAAGCAGCACCAGCCTGTGTACTGCTGTGTACTGCTCATTTGGTACTGTTGAATGCTGTTCAGTCAGTTCTTCTCAAGAAACAACTCATACCTAGGGAAGGAACTTATCTTTTGTTATCACATATGGTGTTGATGCTTCACAGATAGGCTGAAAGAGTGATCCAGCTCTGCTCATGGCTGTCATAAGCTTGTACTTGCTCTTTTAAAACAGACATTCCTGCAAAGCTTTAAATTTCCTCATCCATTTAGAGCAGACAATGCTTCTCATTTGATTTTTCTTCTTTTGAGCATTCCAGCTGTGCGAGAATTTAATAAGCCATATACTTGAATTTGTCCTAGAAAAGATGGGTTTGGAGCTGCCCTTTCATTTTCAGTCTCTGACAGTTCTCATCTGGAAAATCTTTTTATATTTCTTGATATCTTCTTTTGTACTCATACAGACGTCACTGCCAATTATGCTCTTCTCAGCTATTATTCTGGAAAGTGTTTATCCATGGCTTTGAAACTCAGCTGGATGCATGGCTAAGCTGAAATATACAAAATTGTGTCCTTGTCCATGAGATCATAAGATTGGCTTATGGTTTGCAACTTTTACAGATGTGCACCTAATTTTATTTGCCTTATGGTTTTAGAGCTCTTGTGATATTGTTGAGTCATGTTATCTTGCTTTGTACTATGTTCCTGAAGGGTAGATAATACTGTAATTTGTGTAAAATTGGATTTTTTAATGTATTAATAGCAGCTCAGCAGCCTTAAGATAAAAGATCAGCTCTCAGAGAGCTGTCAGCAATTGCAGACATCACTTCCATGGTTCTTGGAGATGTCACTGAGTTAGAGAATTTGTCTAAAAAAACCTGGTCCTAAGAGCCCAAAGAATAAAAAGCTTGGGAAGTAAAAAACTAGGGAAGTATTTTAGAAGCTGTCAACTCTACTGTTTAAAGCGAGAGACAGCATATGGGCATTTCTAGAAATCTGTGTGTCGTTTATGACCCTGTCTGTTCCAGGACAGGGTTTCCTTAACTAAACTGAGAAAACGCCCTGATCCTGTATACACCTTTCCTCTACCAATAGGAAACCAACCTGAAAGCAGACCCAAGTATCCGCTGCAGATCTGAAAGGGACAATACTGAAAGGGACAATAATGGAAAGGACCAGAGCGGCCCCACCTCTCTCCTGCCTGTGGATCACTTCTTCTTGCTTCTTAGCAATATGTCACTTGATCAAGGTTCAGATAAGTGTTTGCTGAAAACCTTGAGCTCCTGATGCCTTGTCTCTCACTCCTGTCTTCCGAAGCCTTACGACTCACTGGTCTCTGCAAGGTGCTCTGCACGCCCACACAGAAGAACAGCCATTTGTAACCACTTTGCACAGGATCTGTTCAGGGCCGAGTACAGTACAGAGAAGGGGAATGATCAGAGATCTGTGATGGCTTTGGAAATGAGTAAACAGACTTCTACTACTACGAAAAATAGTAAATATACTGCACCGTGGAAAAGAGAAAACTGAGAAGGTATATGAGAGAGAGTTCTGTAAATTCTTATGTTGTTTGGAGAAGGTGAATGGAGAATGGTGAATGGTGAATGGAAAATGTAAAAAGAGGTTACAGAGCAACACGTAACATTAGGAGGAAAGAGCTTCAAAACAAAATAATTTCTTTTGTTCTTTATACAAGAGACATTAATCAGTATAACTCCTTGCCACAGGATACTGTGACTGTTAAAAGTTCACAGAAGTTCAGAAGGCAACTTGACAAATTCATAGAAAAGAAATTAACTGGGCTCTCTTAAATATAAAAATATCTCCTTTGGCTGGGGAAGTCCTTGAACTGCAAATTGCTCATCATTATGAGAGTATTGCTGCATGCTTGCCCTGTTATGCTCTCTCCAATACATTTGCTCTTGTCTAGTGTTACAGACAAGCTGGGATAAATGGTCCTTTGAATTAGACCAATGGCCATTTTTATGTTTAAAAAGAGTTTGTGTGAATAGTGTTGGGTAACCCAATCCTCAAGATTTCCACAAGGTTGTAACATCTTGTCAAATTTTAGAAGCTGGGCATTATTTGTGGTAGAGAAATACGGTGCAATATTTTGCTCTCTCTTACCTTGTTGCTGATTGTAACTATGTGATTGTTGTTTGCTTAATAAATACAAAACAATTGTTTCATCCCCTCTCCAAAATATACTCAAGTAGAGAGATGACCTCCTTATCCTGGTTCCTGAACACCTTGAAGCTGTGCACTAGCTGACATAACTAATGACCAGGGGGCAACTGAAAGAAGGGCTGCATGTGTCCTGTTCTTCTGGAGTCTCTCGTTTTCCTGTGTTCTGCTTTTTTTTGGAGAAGTCCTATAATAGAGACATTCAAAGTCTTTTCCCATGCTTATAGAGTTCCTTCAAAGGATAAGTTGATTTTGCTTGTTTTTTCTTGGTTAATTAATGTGCCTGTAAGTCTCTGCTTTATGAAACTCAGCATTTCTCCTATCATGTCTTTTGATGTTTCTGTTTTAATTTTCCAATTGTTCCGGTGCTGTCTCCAGGGATCAAGACTTGCATTTACCTTTTAATTTCTAACAAATTCAGGATTTTTCTTTTTTCATTTTACATACAAAAAGAAATGTGGCTAATGTGACCCATAATGAAGGACTTTCCCCTACTCTTACCTGCCTTACGAATTCTATCTCGATATTCACAGAACAGTCATACCGGGGAGTGACACAGGCATGCTGTGGCTATATCATCAGAGTCAAGAAATGAGTCTTGTTGCCCCATCCTGTGCCTTCACCCCTACACGCTGATAGTGCCTAGTGCCTTGTTGCTGGGTTAGTCTGGCCTTCTGATAAGAGGAGCTTGAATCTGCCTATAGCTCTTACACACAGACTTACAACAGGGTGAACCAATCTGTGTGGATCACTACAGTGGTCCAGAGCTCCAGAGGGCACCATGGCCTAGACCCCATCAAGACAGGACTGCACAGGTCTGCAGTAGTGGTGATGGACATTCAGACCAGATGTGTAGCTCTCTGGGCATCCCTCACAGAAGAAAAGCCTGTCCTCTGGCAGGGTT
Source organism: Atrichornis clamosus (assembly GCA_013400975.1). Classification (NCBI taxonomy): domain Eukaryota; kingdom Metazoa; phylum Chordata; class Aves; order Passeriformes; family Menuridae; genus Atrichornis; species Atrichornis clamosus. The sequence goes on from WBMZ01012319.1 coordinate 32,346, forward strand.
AAGCATATCTGAGATGGCAGTAAGCACTGCTCAGAGCATGTACTGGGAAAACCTTTCTGTGACGGTGGGTTGGTGTGCCCTACAGACAATGTCATAAGATCAGAGACTGAAACATGCGAATTTCCAAACCTTCTTGCTGTAGATTGCCTGTCTATGTATTAGAAACTCACTGATGCTGACTAAGCCTTTGAGTTGCTCCAGGAACATTGGGAATGTCTGCTGACCTATCCCAATTCCTACAAGAATGCACATTTCTCCTGACCCAGTCAGGACCCTTTTTGCACAAAGCACCTAAGTTGTGTCCATACTAGGAGCCAAACTTCTCATGTTACCACTGGAGCACCTTGCAACACTTAGGGGATGTTCATTAAGCAGAAGACATTGATTCCAGATTTTAATCAAGAGGTCTTGACTCAAAAATATTTAAATTCTTCCAATTTTTTCTGCCTTTTCTTGTAGCTGGAAGGACTTGAAAATGAGCTTAGCACATAGTGAGGAAGGGAGAGGTCAGTACTCCATAAAGATGAAGGTGGCTTTGGATACGTTAGTGCATCCTCCAGCATGCTCGTAAGTTACAACTGAAACAGGGAGTACTCAGTGGATTCTTGCTACTCAGAAGAAAGAGGTAGTTTTATGTGCCTCATTAGCATGCTTAGGGAAAGATTTACATATAAAAATCTGCCTTGTTGGACAGAAAAAACACAAGGTAGCAGTATCTTTAATGATAAAAACATCCAGGCACAACCTCCCCAATGTATTTCCCCATAAATCTTCTTCGTATTTACAATCTGTTAGACCATCTAAGGGACAGAATGAGTCGTGTCAGGGCTGCTTTTGGTAAGTTATTGACTCAAAGCAGAGTAGGTGAAGAGTCCTAAAATCAAACCCAGGGAAACCAGCCAAGTGCTACAGTTAAGAGCTCCTGACAAAAGAGAGTGATTAAGGGTTAACAAGACAACTGGAAAGCTTCAAACCAAAAAAGTAGACAGATTGATGTTGTACTTGTTTAGCTTGATGTATGAGAACTCTGAAAGGATACATTTACTCTTGTAACTGTGTAGGGGCCTGAAAACCTGTGTGAAGTCTGTATTAAAACTGCTTTCAGCTTCTTGTGGCATGGAGGAGTGATTAATTTTCACCTTATTTTAACCCTGTTGCATGAATGTCCGTGGGAATGAGAATTAGCTCTCTATTTTTGTTAATGCTACCTGACTTCACAAATTCCTCCTCCACAGCCCAAATCTGCAGTAGCTGGCCAGTGGATGAGGGCAGCTTTTCGGCTGACAGTAGAAAGTAAGTATTGTTGACAGTCTGTGGAGCTCAAAGACACCGGGAGTTAGACAAACATTCATTTACTTCTCAGGACAAGTACAGTGGGTTTTATTCTTTCTTGTGCTCTCTAGAAATATCTGAGATGAGCAGACTCAAGCTCAACAAGTTCTGTCAGAAGTAACTTTGCTGATGCAACATAAAAGCCTTGAGAACACTTAAAGCAAAATTTTTAGATTTTTTTTCCATAAGGTTGCATAAAATTTTTCAGTGTGGGTAAAAAAAAATGAAATTCAGAAGCAAAAACTACTTCCTGAAGTCTAAATGCCTTTATTTTTCTTTCTCCTCTTTTGTGTTCACTAGGGATTTTTTTTTACTTAGTTTGATGGTTTTGTTGCTACTTAAACAATGAGGAATTTCTAAAATCATACTTTTTCCCTTACAGCATATTTTTCTGTGTCAGTTTCTGAAAATTTCTTTTTCAAATAGGTGGTACATGTGAAATGTCATGCAAGTAAGTCAGTTTTGAACCCAGTTCTTGCAGAAATAGGTGGCGCCTTCTCTTATGTGTTTTTATCGCATCAGAGATCATTTAAGATCAATAAGCAGAATAAGAAATGTATGATTATGCAGGTGAGCAGCAGATAATGTAAACATGTGAGGGATCATCTGTTTGAGATTATCTCTCTAAATCCCATAACTTAGTGGGCTGGAGGGTTGTTTGTGAAAATCTGGTGCAAGAAAAGGAAGTTTTAACACAGTATACATGTGCACAGTTTTTGACAGGTTGACAACTTGTTCTTGTTTACTTACAAATTTTTAAATATGTCAGGTGGAATAAAGTGGGAAGATTGAGCCAGCCATAGTTTTTCCTAGTAGTTTATTGAGCAGAAGGAGTTTCCAGTCTGCACCTTCACATTGCTTTTAGGAGGGAGGCTGAAGATGCTGATGCCTCAGTATACAGCTGCTTGCAGAGTTTTATCTTGCCCAACCAGATGATTTTTCTTTCTCATCCTGTTGTCAAGGTAAAGAATTGCTTCTAATCATACATTTGACAAGCTATTACAGCAATTCCTAGCTTCCTATCTTTCAGTACAGGTGGCATTTCCCATGACAGGGGGATAAATATCTGCTGACCCCAGATGAGGATGTCCAAGAAGTTTGAACTGTGTACTTGATGTGCAGTCTTTATGTTCACAAAAGCTCAAAATAATTGCTAGCTCTTATTACAATAGATTCCCCCCCCTTTTTTTTTTAATCCTTCTTTCTTTTATTAATTTGTTCATTTGCGGGGAGGGAAATTTTTTTAGTTACTCACAAAATCACCAAGAGGAGAGGAAAGTCACTAGGGGAAGAGAGTAGGAATGGCTGGGAGAGGGGCAATAGAGTCCAGTATAGCTGTGTTGTCCAAACCCAAGTTTCTTTAGGTTTAATAGCCAGATTCTGCTCTGTGGCAAAGCCATGCTGGTAAAACCATGAGGTAGGCAGTCCAGTAGCAAAGATTTCAGTCTCCTCTAAAAACTGAGAAAATGAAATTATTATGGCACTGATAACTGTCTTTCAATTAACAGACTCTTGACACCACCAGCAAGGGCTGCTAGACACAAGCACAACTTTGCTTAGAAACTGGCTGCTGAGTTCCAGGGAGAGCAGGTGGGAAGAAGGTGAGTTGTCATCTTTCTGAGGCCTGGTCTTGGATTTTATCAGTGAGATGCAATTGGAGCGCACACAGCATATCCCAGTAAAAAGACTTTTTTTGAGTATTTGAGGTCAGAATCAGACTGGCACTTGAGACATGCTATTCCCACCTGCTTGTTTACCTTTCAGTTTCAGTTTGTGGAGGCTTTTCCAGGCTATTACTCTCGCTCTGTTAGAGATAGATGATCAGGCAGTGTTGTGAGAATTACTACACAACAAAACAAATTTGCAGCACCGCAGGCTAGGGCATTCAGACTTGCTTCAGACAGGCAGATGATGATGTCCTAACCTGTTGAAGCTTTCAGATTTGCACAGAGCTTTTTATTTTACCTTTGTTTGCCAACAATTCTGGAAAATCAGCTGTGTAGTTCCCCTCTGATGAACAGAATTCAATACTTTGCATAGAGCATTGTCTTCTTTGTCTTGCATACAGACAGGATAAAGGAATGCTCTGACAACACCTGGAACTGGTCCCAAGGGCTTGATGTAGGGAAAAGTAGCAGAAATTTTGAAGGAAAGGAGGGAGAACTGACTACTAACCTCCATGTCTTTGAAAGTATTAGAACTGCTAATGCTGTATTATGAACCCGACAGCATCCATCTTAGTTCTTCTTGCCTCCCTAATGCCACAGTTTGGAGAAGGTACTTAGATTTTATCAGAAAACCAGAGACAAAATTCACTATGTCATTTATGTCTCTATTGCCCTCAAATATCCCTGATCCATCTGAGTGAACCTCTTTCAGCCGTGGTGCAAATATGTGCAAACTTACCAATAATAAGGTTCTAAGATCATAATTGCATCTGTTTAGTCTGGCACTTCTCATCTGTAAGTTGGTACTGACTTCTCAGACATATTTCCCTGCAGACCCTTTTCTGGATATCTCAGTGAAACAAATGTGTTCAAATAAACTGACTGTCTTGTCATTAGATATGCCACTCGTTGAGATGTGCTTTTCAAAGAAAGAGAGGTAGAGTCAGTTTGGACAGAAGGAAAATCACAGTGACTGGTCCTGCTACTTTCGGAGAACAGATAGTGTGCTCTGTGACAGATGTTTTCCATCTCACCTGACACAACTAGCATTTTTCTATACACTCAGCATCCAGGACGATACTTTTCCATGCCAGGTGTGTGGCTCTGGCTAAATGCTGTTTAGAAAATGTCAGGTAAACCTGCTCATCTGTTGTGAATGAGACTTGGAAAACCTTCGCTGGCATTTTCCTGCCTGATATCCAAAAGAAACAGGCTAACTGGTGTAAGAGAAGTGTCTGAAGGCCAGACGCACTGGATAAGCTGGAAAGAAACTATGTGTGTAACTGGGGCACACAGAATCTTAAGAGTCAGGATTCCTTGCTCTCCCTAATTCTTCTGCTGTCAGCCAGCAATTTTATCAGCAACAGCAGTCAGTCTCAGACATCGTTTCTCAATAAGGCAGAAGATATTTCCAGGTCAGTAAATCAGAGATTGCTTGGATAGTTGAAGCAGCTATAAAGAAAATCACCAATTTCAGAGCATAAAGGAAAATTCCTATGGAGTTCATTTTTCAACCCTGTAATAACTAGATTAAAAGAAGCATTGCATTTATGAATCATCCAGAAATCCTCATGATCTTCCTCTGTTGTTTAAACTATTTAAAGCAAGTAATTTTCCATCCCCTGCCACTGTTCTGTGCCTTGGCACAAGGCATTAGTCTTTTAGCCTTTAGATGTGCAATTCACATCGAAATTTGTATGGATTTGCTCCATACTGTTTAACTCCAAAGCTCACTTCCCTGGGGTCTTGTAATCTTAAAGCAGTTACAAGGATAATCTAGTGCATCTATATGTTCTGTGCATGTACTTTGTGATTGCTCCTAAAACTGATGGGTTTTATTTATTATGAGACAATGGCAGAGCTGCCTTTCCTATAGTACGTTAATTTCTCCACATGTACAAAAGAAGGATAGGTTTTCTTTCCTTCTTTAAAGATAGCTGTAGGGGAGATAGGATGTTTCTTTTTTGTTACCACACTAGCAAGGGAAAACAAGCTAGTTGTGAAACCAAATAATAAACCAAAAAGCACAGCACTGATCTTGACTTCCTCACTGTCTTTCCTTTCCTCATCATGACCATGGCACATCTTATACATTGCCTTCCCTCTCCACCTGTTAGTCCTCAGTTCTGTCTCATGCAGGGCGCACATATCTAGCCCATCACCCTGCTTCCTCTCTGGCTCTTCAGCCCCATGTGCCAGATCTCTTCCTTCCAGAGTAAGGAGAGCAGTGTGGGAAGCAGGAATATGTGCCATTTTACAAACCGGCCATTAGAAATTAATGTATGATATGGCAGAGACGACAAAACCTCAGTAGTAAGCCTTTGCTACTTAACTAAACACTTACTCTTTTCTGAGTCTCTAATGTGAAAGAAAGGAAAAAACATCGCTAATTTGCTGAAGGACCAACTCTGCCACAGTTGCAGGGAAAGGAGTTGGCAAAGCCTAGAAAGAAAGTTTAGCCTTTTTTTTTGCTAAGAACAACTCATTCAAGATGCAAGGTGGCACAGCAATCAGAGTGATGAATTATGACAAGTCTGGCAGACTAAAAATTCTCAGGGGAGCTGCTGTGACAGCTTCAGGTTGTAACATTTGCCTATTTTCCTGTTCCGCTTCTGTTTTGTGTAAAGAGAAACGTTCACTTAAATAAAAACAAAAGTTTCTTTAAATTAAAAAATTAAAATTATTAATGATGATGATGATGACAGCATTTTTTTTTCTTCCAGAGCTGCCAAGTATCAAGAAGATACATTCCTCATTATGCCTTTTGAAAGAATGGCTCTATTCAAAGTTGAAGGAGAAGAAAGGCGAAGTCTGAGTTCTGAGCTTAAAAGAACACTCATAAAAGACAGATGTTTAGATCAGACTGAAATGGCCTGAAACCATCTTTATTATTCTGGCATTCAAGCAGTCAGCTTGCCTGCTTGAAATTCCACACATCTCATAGATGAAATATATTCCTTTGGTGTACTCAGTGGCTGCATGACTCCTCATCAAGTGAAGTATTTTGCAGGCAGTGAATTGGATCCATACATTGGATCCAACTGGGCGTAAGATTGTACTGATCATTTCTACAAGCAAACCACTGTAAAGGTTGTTGCCAGCTAGAATGCACGTATAGCCCACATTATGCAGAAATATGTCAGCATGTATCTTAGAGGCTGTTTAGATACAAACTAGTCTCCGTAGGGAATTGCCAGACTCCTGTGTTTAGGTGAGCAACCAATAAATGGCTGATAACAGCTATCTTTTTCCCGAGGAGTTTCATCCCGTTTGCGAATGGATTTCACTTTCGCTGTGGTCCCACATGGAATGGGGTGCCTAGATAATGTGTAGAATAGCAACTTGTGAATCTGGACTCACAAAGCTGAACAGAGAAGGGAATACACTTACAGTAATTTCAATTAACTTTATAGAAAAAGAAACTCCTAACAACTTCTAGAACACAAGTACACACAAACAAAAAGTAGTAAACAGTAGATACCAAATTATGGAAATTGGCTCTAATTAGACAAACAAATGGCACTGGCAGTTAAGGAGAAGGAATCCCCGAGCAATTTTTGTAACTCAAAGGTGGAGACCAAAAAGGGTCTGAAGAACTTCTGGAATGAAAGGCCATTTTCTAACCAGCACTCTGCACTGCTGCTGGTGTGGACACCTTTTTTGAAGTTATCAGCAGGGCCTGTGAGAACAGTGCTATCCTTTGAGATGTGAGTCTCTTTAAATGATCATCCCACCTTTTATTCCAGCATTAGGCGGGTGTGGATCTGTTGTATATCTGACTGCAGGGTCTGAGCTTAGGAAGAACATCTTGTCCAAGCTACCTCTCCTTCACACTGTATGGTTCAAACCCTGCCAAGGACCGTTCACGCCAGCTGGGCTGTGGGTATTCTCCCCTCTGGGGAAGGTTTCCTGCAGGTGGCAGCTGCAAAGTCTGCCTTCTCTTCTCCCCTCCAGTACTGGCAGTCCTTCGCAAAATGGAAGTAATATCTTCAGCATCTGTATCTCCATGCTGTTGAAGCTGAGCAATTGCAGCTTCCTGGAGTACAAGGAAAACACTACATGTTCTCTTTGGATTGATAGTGCTTCAGCAAACTTGGTGTCCTCCCTTTCTGTATTCAGATCTTGCTGACCATATCTAAGCTGATTGTCCTGGGCTAACATGCTTTCTAAGACAGAAGAGCTAAATTTCTGAGACAAGTGATGCAAAAAAAAATTAAGAAGGCCTTTTCTGTTGTTGGGTCTGGCTCTTCCTTTGTTTTCCAAAGTAGATTGTTCTCTGAGTTTGAATCTACCTGTGATCTTCCAGTAGTTCTTTTTTTTTTCATTTGTTTTCTCTAATTAGGTTTTCTATTTTGTAGCCACAAGCAGTGAGGTTCACCCAGTCATTGTTGTCTGCAGCCAGTTTTTGACTCTCAACTGGACCAACCTTCTCTGCCTGGCCATAAGATGGGTCAGGCCACCTGTACATACCTAGGCTTTCAAGAAAACTGGCATAAATAGAAATCATCCATCTTTACTCTCTATATCTAGAAAATCCATTAACTACCATGGAGAGCCTCTCCACTCTCATTTCGGTGTTGTTCCCTGCTTGCTCTCTCCTATTGGAAAGTGTCAGGGAGGGCAGCAGTGAGAGTGGGCAGAGGTAAGCCTTGAGGAAAATGATGGAAACCTGGCTGTTTTCTGCAGCTCTTCTACTCAGCTTGTCACTGGAACTGAGATGTTAAAATCAAACTACGTAATTATAGGCTTGTTGTCCATGACTTTTGACATGGTCTGCTTCTCTTTCCCCCTATGACAGCAGATTCCACAAATTTATTCCTCACTGGGTTATTTTATTCCTTTAAGCAAAATTCATATTGATTTTACCGACTTTCCCTTTGCTTTAGGACTGCAGAACAGTCTTTCTCTAGAAGTTCACCACCTGATTGCCTTTATCTGCCTCGCATTTAGAGCGGTACAGAACAGAGTTGCACACAGTGGTTATCAGATAGGGTTACCGTGGTTTTATGTACAAAATAATCATTCCCCCTGTCTTGTTCTCCATCCTTCCCTGGTGGTGCGTAGCATTCTTCTGGGTTTAGTTCAACTCAGTGCTATTGCATGCTGAAGCAAGGTTTGCAGATAACCATCTGCAGTGACTCTGAGAGCTCTATCCTGAGCTATAATTGCCAGTTCTGCTCTCAGTGCCACAATAACATAGCTTAGAATTATTTTTCTGTAGACACATGGTTTTGCGTTTATGCTGGAGGTCATCAGCCATTCTTTTGCCCACTAAATCAGTTTTGAAAGGTCATTCTGGACTGCCTTGTCATTAACTGTGGCATTTGACTGAAAGACTACCAGACTATCATCAGCAGGATTGGAGGTTTCACTGTTCAGCTCCTCCATAAGTTCTCTGATGAGGATGCTAACTAAAACCTGAGGGACATCATTACTGAATATTTTCCACTCAGAAAAATAGCCATTAAGCTTCTTTTCTTTTAACTTGATTTCAGTCTATGAAAGAACCTAGTTTTCTTACCAACCCTTCTGATTTTGGGATGCTTTCCTCTCCTTCCCCGGTGCACCCTTGGGTAAGTGATCCTCAGGAGAATTCCATACTTCTGGGCCTCTGTTTCTACTCAGTTCTCTATCACTGGATTTTCAATAGTGATTATGCAGCACAGGCAGCGCAGACTTCTTGTCCTTAGGACTAGCCCTGATTACCTGTTCCTCCAGTGACCCTGTGTCAGAATGGGCTGAGAAGCTTTACCACCTTCAGTAAGGTTGCACCCCGCTCCTTCCATTCTTACCAGTATTAGATGGTGTTTGTTGGCAGTGAGATGGCCATGCTGACTGAAATGTGAGCCAAGTAGAGATTTTATTCGTATAGGCCACCACAATGGTTTAGCTCCCTCTGACACTTCCTCCCTTGTTGCTAAGATGCTGCAACTGCAGTTTTACAAATGCATATAGAATATTGCAAAGTACATGACCAGCACTTACACAGAAGACCAATATTATAGCCTGTAACGAAAGAGTAGATCTGTAAGACCTTGTCTATGTGCTCTGACTGAAACTTTACTCACACTCATGGAGCTCATTGCTGTGGCTTGTGCTGGCCACCCAGGACCCTGGTCTCCTTCCTTAAGACTCGTCCCAAGAAGCACAACAGAAAGACTTGGATATCTAATCAGGTTAAGCTATGATTTTCTCACATCACTCAAAGAGGGAGTGCTTCTGGACAGAAGAAAGGTGACATCCTAAGGGACAGGCAGAGTTGATCACACGGGGAACCTGGGAACAGTCTGGTGTATGGTGGCGTAATGAATCTCAGCTGAGATTCTGCTGGTCTCTCACCTTTCTCTACAGAAGAGGACTCAACTTGCACATGCTCAGATTTATCGCTGTATCTCTTATTTCTGCCCTATTCTTTCATCTTGTCTGACATGAGTTGCACAAGGATATTTAGGAATCCTGTGGCAGGACAGGACAACTCACTCATGCTGCTTGTACTCTCTTCTCTTTTCAGCTGCAATGCAATCACTATTAAACATTAATGCACAAACAATCTCAGCCTTCTCTGCTGAAAGAAAGAAAGCAAAGCTATTGGAATCTGCAGATTCAAGAACAGGGAGCCTTAACTGTTGACATTCATGCAAAGAAATGAACAGTTTTTCCCTGTACTAGATACTTTTTTCTACATTTTTGATACTTTTCATTACCATTGTTTGCCCTAATACTTATTTCTAAGTGGATGAAATATGAATTTTCACTTACTGTTTTCTATATGTGTTGTGATTTGCCATTGAAGTAATACGGCTTTTAATTTTGTATGTCCTTTATTCTTCCTTGACAGAAAAATTATTTAGCATCTTCATTCAATGCATAATCTTTCTCTCCTGTGGTGATGTTCACAAAGCATTCTTCTGAAAGGACACTCTTCCAGCAAATTCTCTATGTCTTCACTTCAATGCTGTACAAGTAAAAATCGTTTCAGAAGCATGTAAGGAGAGGTCTCTTTGTATTCAGTGGCATTAGCATCTGAAAGCCTCTAAATAACGGGTAAGCAGCAAAAACCACCTGTGTTATTCTGCTTTTACAGGGCTGTGAAGGGACGAGTTGGCCAGAAAACAGCCTTTTGGATTTCATCTGTAGAGAAAGGTAGCCAATTCAGGAGTCTGGATCTGCCAAGAGAAGGCCAGCAGGAGAGTTCAGAGCTTTTGGAAAGACTAAGAAGAGATCCTTTTTCTCCAGGATCTGATAGACTACAATATAAAAAGCAGGAAATAGTGTTTGGGGTTTTTTTTTTCCCTTCTATGGAATGATATGTTGCTGCTAAAAAAAAAAGCCAACAACAAACCAACCAACCAAACAAAATACAAAACAAAAAACCCCCACATCAACCCAAAAACCCACTCTATTTGAAAAGAACAAAGTGAGGATGAGGCATTAGAACCCAGCTTTCAATGCTTACTTACCATTTTCTTTCAGTGAGGAAACCTACAATGGGAAATATATCTACGTAGAAAAATTTGCATAGAAAAGTTTTAGGAAATTATCACAAAGGTATTTCCATGTGAAATCCCCACTTCTCCATCTGGGGCCAGGCTCAGACCTCAAAAGTTCAAGGTCCCCTGAAATACAGCTGGAGAACTGGATGGGAACAATGAGTTCCATGTTACTGTATTTCAGATCACCTTGAACTTGTGTTTCAAAAAATCCCTTTCTGATATTCATTTCCCAAACCTCTTCAATGCAGTGATAAGTAGAAGGGATTCTTGGCCCAGGAAAATAGCATGAAACATCTGCAGTTACTTGTCTGTTGTAAATAAGAAGGCTACAAGTTTAGCTCTGCTGAGACAAGGGAATGCATTCACCAAAGTACTGGTAGGAACATTTGCCACCTCTCTTCACCTGCCTTGTTGACAAGACAAGGCTGAATTCCCCTTAAATAACAACAAAGTGTTTAAGAGCAGTGTAGACTCACAGGTGTACTCTCTGCTATAAAAGAATGCACCTTACTATCCTGGTGAATGGTGTGTTCAATAGTTGTGTTGCAATGCAGCAATATGAAAGGAACATATCCCTTAATTCCTGTGCCCATTCCTACAGATGCAGCTTCACCAGCGATGCTCATGCTTTCTAACTGCAGGATTCATTACTGTATTTTTCAACTGCAGTTGAAGAAGCTGCCCCTAATAATAACAAATTGGTCTGATGGCTCGGTGGTCCCCGAGATGGAAGCAGAAGTCAAACACCAGGGGGACAGAAAGAGAAGTGTCATAACTGAGTTCATCATATTCTGTCTGCAAGGAAAAGTTATTACGGGACAAGACAGGGTTCAAATGTAAAGGACACAAGCAATTCCTTGTGTCCTGTAAGTACAATATTTCACTGCAATTGCAGTCTTTGTTTAGACTGCTTCTGCAGTTGGTGGAAAAAGAGGCAGTTTTAAATGAGATATAACTCAGATAGGTTCTACATAACTCTTGGGAAGAGGAGCTTTCCACAAGTTCTTGACAGAAAATTTCTACCTCCTCTGAGGTAGATGAGATCCTCCATTTAAAGCAATGTGGATATCTGCCCCGGTGCGATCCTCTCCATGGGCCACAGGGAGAATAATCTGCTCTGGCTCTTGGAGAACTTCCTCTCTCTCCTTCTCTTCTGACCTTGGTGTTTGCAGGGTCATTTCTTGCTATTTTTTTAACCTCACTCTTCACAGCATTGTGATCTTTCTTAAACAAATTTGCCCAGATATGACATGAGCTTGACTGAGGTGTTCAGCTATGTCCTGTGTCGAGTCTGTTGGAACCAGCTGGAACTGCCTGGAATCGCCTGTGTCCAGCACAGGATAAGCCTTGGCCTCTTCTCACAGAGGTCACTGCCACAGACCCCCTACTACTAAAGCCTGGACACCTACATCCAACTTTTCCCATCTCTTGACTCCATGAAGCTGAATTGTCATTAAATTATATATTCACCATCCATTCCTTAGAAACTCACTTGCATCCACAAAAAAAGTTCCACACTTGAAAATCAGAGTAACATCAACACAAACTCAACAAAGGGGCAGTTTACACACACAACAAAAGTCCGTCTCTTCTCCTTCCTCCACATTGCAACTACAAAATTATTGCATTATCTAACAACATCCAGCCTTTTCCAGGAAAGTGGGCCCTCAGCAAATGTGTTGGCACCTTGGGAAGACAAATGTTATAACCACAAACTTGCCTCCTCCTCCTCCTTTTTCCAGCTTTTATTCCTAAACACAAGGTCATATAGGTGTTCCCTGCATTCCCAGCTGTGTCCCTTCCTAACTCCTCACCCAACCACCGCCTGCTTGCTGCAGGTGCAAGAGAGAAACAGAGAAGGCTTCATGCTGTCCAAGAACTGTTCAGAAATAACTAACAGTGACGTGTCATCAGCCTTATTTTAGCCACAAATGCACAGTACAACATTATATGAGCTGTTAAAAAGAAAGTTAACTTCATAACTTCCTCTCAGCCGGAATCCAGTACAGTAGTAAACCATTACTTGTCCTGCTTTCTGTGCCTGAAAAATGGTTTACTTCAAAGGAATTATAGACATGTTCTTTCACCAGAGAAATCCTCTCATGAGAACAGTCTGCGTAACCGGTACTAATTAATCTCTATATAGAGAAACATGTATTTATTTGGTTCAGGAGTAAGGTAGGTTTTTTCTTAACCGAGTTTTCTAAGACAAGATTTTCAAATGCCATTGGAACAGAAGGGATATTACTGGGGGGGAAAAAGTTCTGCCTGCAAAGGTTCTAAAAACCCACAAGTTGAACAGAGGATGGCTCAGTCATGTCAGCTGCAAAAAGCAACAAACAAAAAGTGAGTAGTTTCATAGCTGACCAACAGAAGGGAGAAACATGACTGAAATATTCCATGTTAATTCTGAAAGCTTCAGTTAGGGACAGAAGACTTTGTTATTTTAAAAGACATCAATGTGGCCCATTGCTCAGATACTAAAAATGTTTTCATTTTAATTGTTCCTGAAATGTTTTTTTGCTCAGAGATGAATGGTTGGCTCATTCCTATAGGCCGTGGCATATTCATGTGACTGGAAGAGTGACAATCCAATGTTTGTAATTCTCTCTTTAAAGAATGACTAAATTTTTCTCCTTTCCCTGACTCAGCAAGATGAAAAGGCATCTGTTTGTAGTCAATGAGCCAGTGCCTCGCGTTAACAGTAGTGTTCTGGTCGGGATTAACAGCAGTGTAGAGAGCTAGAGAGTCCCCCACTCCTGAAGTTAGAGAGTCCCCTACTCCTGAAGCCCATCTCCATAGACTTCTGAGACAATGCAGTGGGGAAATAAATGACTACCTGCAAATCCTTAGACTGGATTTCTGACATCCGTGTTTCTGAGAGACAGAGAGAGAGAGAGAAGAGGTAAAGAGATAAATAGATAGTTAGGTTGATAGATAGATAGATAAACAGGCAGAATCTTCCTGGGATTTATAGAATAAAAAAATTGGATGCCCAGGGCAGCCTCTGAAAACCGGGAATGCTTTGTCCCTTTATTCTTGCTTCCCCAAGCTGACTGAGTGCAGGCTGTCTTTCTCAGGGGGACTTTCTGCTTTTGCAAAGGATAAGTGTTTGACATATGACATAAATTGTAAGTGGGCAGTCATCAACAGAGCACAACAACTGCCCAAGTTTTCAGAACATCAATTAAAATATGTGTCTCTGTAATCTGTTGTCCTGGGTTGTGGGGCTGTAGTAAAACAATGTATTCTCCCCCAGCTGCATCAGCCCTGATGAGCCGTTACTGACAGCTCGTTTGCAACAACTGCCCAGTGCATGTTTGGCCCCTGGGACTGCAAGCTGGGGTTAGATAAGATAAGGGGAATCCTGTGGTGAGGTAGGGCCTCTTTTGGCTTCACAAAAGACACAGCTGGGAGAGCTTCCCCCTGAAAGCACCAACAATGATCACACCCATCCTGAGGAGGCCATCTCTGTTAATGGGCCATCATGGACAATGGGCAGCTGGAACGACCCAACCGCCCAGAACCTCCCAAACCATCTCATCTCATCATTCCATTGGGAAATGCTCCGCCCTGGGGGAGGTACATGGACATTCCTGCGGGAATATAATGAAGCCTGCCTGGACCCTGGGGTACACTCTCCGGTCACCGACTTCCTGGAGCTGCAGAGGACAACCACTGTCAGCCTGGGCTGCATTCACCACTCCCACTGGACTGCAACCCCGACTCCCACTGGACTGCAATCCCCACTCCCACGGGACTGCAAGCACCGCTCACCCGGACTGCAGCCTCCCTGCCTCCCCTGCCTCACCAGCGCCCCCACCCAGGGGTGGCCAGAGCTACACCACGGGGGAAACCGGGTGACAGGCAGGGAGTCTGTGACTGGTGTTTGTTGTGTTACTGGTGTTGTTTGTTCTGTTGGGTTATATATATATATATATATATATACATATTTTGGTATAGAACTGTTATTCCTTTTCCCACATTTGATCTCCAAAGCCTCGTAATTTTCAAAACTACAATAATTTGGGGGAAGGGGTAATTCCTTCCACTCCAGGAGGTTTCCCGCTTTCCTTGGCAGATATCTGCCTTTCAAACTAAGACATCTGTGTTCAGTGTCATAAATATAAAATGCAATTCCATGGTGGGTAGACAAGTAAGGGAATCACTGGCAAGCTAAGGTTACAGCTACAAGCAGTATAAGTGCTCTAAGTTTGATCTTTCAAATTCAACAATGCAGTATGTCTTCAAAATATAGTTTCCTTATTGTGATTACTATAGCTGCAAGTTTGTAATTTCTCAGTTTATGTAAATCCAGTATAGCTCTACTGGGTTTTTTAGTAAAGCTATCTCAGTTTGAAAAGATATTACTCCAGAAGGAGCATTATCTGCTGGTACACTTATTACCTAGAAAATGAATTGATCTTTCAAGCAGACAATGATGCAGCAGGCTTCCATGAATGGTTTGTTTATGCAGTCATTTGCAAATGTAATAGCTGAATAATTTTCTTCCAAGAAAGGCCTCTTCATCAGAATAAAAACTTTATCAAAATTTTCTGATGAAATTTCCCTGAAAAAAAAAGGATGGAGTACAGTACTTTGATAAGGTCAGCCTTTTACAGAGCAAACTTCAATTTTCTGTGACACACCATTGGTCTTGTTTGAATTTTTTGTTTTTTTATAACAGTAAACACAAGCAGTTCATATGTGAATGCAACATTGTGATGATGCCATGACATTTGACTTCTGAGTTCCTTCTTTTCACCAAAATTTACTTCCAAGGGAGAATTAACAAGGTTGTTTTCTTTTTTCCCTACTTGTTTCTGATTTAAGAATCTAACATTACTAATGTCCTCCTTACACATATAGCCAAATTCATAGTAGGTGATCGAGAAGTTTCTGTCCTGTCATTTCTTGCTATTAATGCCTCCTAAGTGTTGTAATATTCCTAGGTGCTGACCAAGGGAAAATATGCATTGAGATCTTTCAACTCAGACAAAAGTTTAAGATAATAATAATGCTAATAATAATGCTAATAATGTTCATAATAATAATAGTTACATTGAACTTCATAAGTTCTGTCCCATGCCTGAAAGTGGCTTTGCACTAGAGTTGAAGGAAGAAGTCTCATCCTGCTCTTATTTGTAGCCCGCTAGAACTGAGCTCCAGAGAGTCCCTGGGTAAGGTTCCTTTTATGAAGCCAGGAAATCAATTAGGGACCTACTATATGTGTTAATTTTCTTCAGGACAGTGGTATGTTTGTTTCTTACTGCACTGAAGAAAAATGCTGGGCAGAGATGGGTGATCATCAACTCAGAAATGTTCCACCCAGATTTGCAAAGTGGTGCTGGGCTGTTCATTCTTAAGGAAGAAGGTTCAACTGAACAAGAGTTTGAGTTGCACCAGAAAATTTGGATGGTATTTGTTTGATCCTTCTGATATGATGGGAGTTAGAAACTGGTCTTATTTCAGATGTTTTCCAGTTTTTGATGCTTGGTTTAGAAAATTCTCTTTAATTTTAACATCTTTTTCTATCTTTAGGTAGGTATATGTGTCTGTATAGTTGTGTGGATTTTTTTAAACTATGCAGCAGATTAGAAGACTCCCTATTTAATTTAAAGAATCAGAGTTCAACCTTGGTATCTGAGCTGTATTCTCTTTTGGATGTTAAGAAGCATGTTCAAATTTGTCTTGAGCAATTGTTTGATTAGGTAAATGTGTGTGATGGTCTTATCCTTTCTCTTTATGTATGAAGTCTTGACTAAGCCACTCTTGGACCTCAAACTTCTAGGTAGTTCAGTTAGGGCATATGAATCTCCTTTCATTGCTTCCACAGTCAAAACAGAAATGTGTGAGCCCTAGTGAGAAATCCGTTTCGCGGTACTTAGCCATATTTTAAATACTCTTTCAGAAACATATGACAATTACTAGCTCATGTACAAAACTCCTGAAATGCCAACCATTTCAGTCCCACAGAACTTTTTCCTTAAAGAATTACTGATTTCTGTAATGACTGTAACAGAAAATCCTGATGTTAGTCCCTTCATAGAAACCCAACAGATTGTCATAGATTGACAGGATGGCTTCTCAAATCAGAATAAGCCTTCTGCTTCAATCTCATGCCTTAGTTGTAAGGTCATGGTTAATGACTTAGAAATTAGTACCATGAGGCATGTGAAGGACTTTTGGAAATATATACAGCTAATAATTCAACTGTGCATCAGCTAACAATTCACCAACTCATCAGCCAAGTTTTGTGTGCCATAACTTAAGACAGAGGAGATTTTTCACATTGTAAATCTGTATCCTTCCTGCTATCTCCACCAATTTGTGTTTTCCCACTTGCCTGTCAGTATCCGGTACGTACCTTTTTTCAGGGCCAGATATGCATTAAACTCTCACTGACCTTAACATAAACCCACTCTCAGAGACTTCTTCTTTCTTGGATTGGAAGACAGGCCTCCAGTTTCATAAATGAATATTGCATTCTCGAAAGTGTCAGACTAAGACCAAGTTTCCTCTCTTTCATGCTTCTAGCACCCAGGCTGTGTAGTTTGGCTCTCTCAGGCTTGTTTTGTGGGTGCTGGAGATACTTGTACTGCATTCACTGTAAATAAAGTCCTCCCCTGCTCCTGCCCTTTTCGTGTGTCACTTTCTTTTTTTGACTTCTCTGTGCATGGGACAAAAAGCAATAGCACTCACACTGTAGAGCCAGCTCTGTATATTTATGCACATGTGTAAGCACAATGTAAGAGGCTCTAGGGTGTATACAGATATATCTGGGATTTGTGTAGCGAGCCTGCTACAAACGGTATTTACTTGTCCTCCACTGGTGTGTTTGATTTCAGGTAGTGCTTAGAAGGAAGATCATCTGTTTGCAGTAATGAAAGGTACTGTCTCAGTGCAGCTGGAGAAAGGCTGTGCCAAGGCTGATCCTTGGGTTGAGAAGGCACAATTGAATTTTTGAGAAGGATGAGAAGATAATCCCTTTCTATTATAGTAATAGAATTTTAAAAGTAAATTTCATACAAGAGAACCACTCAGAAGAAGGACCACAGCTGTCAACCAGAGTTGTTTCTTACTAAGGTTCTGACTCTAGCCACTGCAATATATTTGCATGCTTTATGCATTTGCATAAAATTTTTGATTAATTAGCCCTGGGATCTTTCAGAGATGCTATAAGAAATACATCTTTTCCAGAAGACACTACCTGCCTCATTGCAACAGTGCTTATGTGCTGGGTTATACTTTCTTTGATTTAATGTTACTTTGTGTTTTTAAAACTCTGGAGAGAAATGTTTCTTTTTCCTTTTTCCTAAGGTTCCAAACAATGCAGTTTTGCCTCAATAACCATAAACAGTAAACACAGTATTTTTTATATTTCATTTTTGTGTCCCTCCCTATTCCTTTAAGCACATGTATTGGTCCAGGCTCTGTAGAAAACAAAAGATGTGCGTTAATCCGAGCAGAGAGCACCTTATGGTCTGAACTGTCATTATATCTTCAGGATATTATTTGCTTGTTTTTTCAAAAGACAAATATAAAGGAGAAAAGTCTGAGTATGAGCTGTTTTGTTCTTCCTTCTTGCAAGATTGTTAAGTTCTCCTCACAGCTGAGTTTGTGGTGGTAGGTTGTCCTACTGGCCGTACTACAGATTCTGTTTCATAAGGTGCCTCTTTTTTTGTAATGCCAGTGCTACCTGGCTGTTTTGAAAAAGCAATCTCAGAACACATAATCCTGCTCTCTGTGCTGGCACTCAATTCAGCGAGTTCCAGCTCTGGGTCACAACCCTGATCTTCAGAGCTCTGTGATGAAATACACAGAGGATGGAGCAGGAGTCCTCTGTGATCTCGTAAGTAGGCTTTTCGTGTAACACAGGAGAACAACTCACCTGACAATTCTTGCATCAGTACTGGAAATTGTGGAAGAAATGGGACGTGCCTTATAAGGACCTTCAGCACAAATCTGATCTCTGTCAGAGGAAAAATCCTCCTCCGTAGCCAGCACGCTCTTTGACAGCTGGCTTCCATGGTTGTTTCTCACAGTAAGTGAAGCTAGACACGCAAATGGGAGAGAGGATGGGTCAGAAGGGAAAGTGAGGACATTTCGTGAGAGCAAGGATAACTGTTGGAATCTGCTGCTGGGAGACATAAAAATAGCTTTCTCTGCAAATCCAGCTCTCCTCTTACACAAATGTTCTCCTTCCTCTTTTGGATAGAAAGGAAAAGCTAATAAATAAATAAAATCCCATTGCTCCTCTTTTGCGAAAGAGGAGAACAGTCATTTATTATGACAGGGAAGTATCATAGACAATTACTATTGCAGACATAATTTTGGGATTAATGTTAAAGCTGCATAACTCTTTTATTTTATGCTTAAAATGGCTTCTGCTTAGTAATTCATTGAAATAGAAACACACCTAATGCTTTTCATTCAGTGTGGCTGTGGAAAGCTCCTGCTGATTGGTCATGCTTTGGCTTTTCTTTTGATGATGCCAAATCTTGTAATGTTGGGAAAATTTCCAATTGCAGGTATCATCACAAAATATACATAGTCAGGAAGTCTCACTTCAAACTGGCCTTAATGTGTCTTGGGCTTGTTGTTTTGCATGAGCAGAGCTTCCTCCATGTAGCCTTTATTTTGACAAAGAAAACTTTTATGGGGGCGTTTTCTTTGCATTTTCCTTGACACCAGCTTGTTTAACCAAAAAAATCTGGACCCCTTTCCTCTTATGGGCTCATGAGATATTGTTTGCATTAGTGTTGCCTTTCCACTCAGGGTAAATTTGCAGAGGAGAAATTATCAACCATTTCTTTTTGGAATAATCAAGTATCTGCCATTACAGGCTTTTCATTGACCAGTCATCACAGTTCAAGTCTTTCCTTTTTAAGTAGAACTCTTCACAGATGATTATTGATTTTCCACACTGCACTAAAATATATTAAACCACATTAAATTGTTTAAAGACCTTTTCTGCTGGGTTGACTTGTATATAGTGTCCATCTGATGACGTTCACACTGCAGTTCTTCATTTCTACTCTAGCGGCCTATCTGAAAGTCACAGTTTATTTTAAAGGGTATTCAGGGCTACTTCCTGTCTCATGCTGTTTTCTGCAGTTCTTTGGGAACACAGGGCTTTTATCTTGCTCAGCATTTCTGCAGCACCAGGAATGACAATGCAGATCCTCAGCCAGCTGCAGCTCATATGAAATGGCTGCTGTCACCTAGCAGCACAGTCTGGTACAGGGGCACTCGGCAAAGTCAGGACCTGTG
Source organism: Atrichornis clamosus (assembly GCA_013400975.1). Taxonomy (NCBI): domain Eukaryota; kingdom Metazoa; phylum Chordata; class Aves; order Passeriformes; family Menuridae; genus Atrichornis; species Atrichornis clamosus. The sequence goes on from WBMZ01012319.1 coordinate 52,111, forward strand.
TCCTCCCATCTCTGAAGCCTCTGCTGAGGAATCATAGGCTCCCTCTACCCTGCTGAGAGAAAGAGGGCTAGATATCACAGAACTACACAATCATTTATGTTGGAAAAGACCTCCAAGATCCTTGAGTCCAAGCTTTGACCAATCACCACCTTGTCAACAAGTGCCATGTTCAGTTGTTCCTTGAACACTTCCAGAGATAGGTGACTCCATCACATCCCTAGGAATATGGAGTACTAGGTTGCTGACCATCCATATTTGTCAGATTGACTCTGAAACCACATTACGATGGGACAGTCCATGGACATCCAATTAGCACTGGCATATTGCTCCTGATATGTGGCTATGGCCAGAAACAACAAAACTGGTCCTCCAGCATTACATCCCAAGAAAACTGAATGCTGTGGGAGAAGAGAACGAGGCCCAGCTCTAGCCCAGCACCATGCATAATGCCCTCTTGGAGGAAGAATCCTCATCTGGAGCTGCTTCTTTAACCTCTGTTTGGTAATTGAAAAAATCTGGGCTAACACTTGCATATCAAGCAATCTGATGAACTGTATGTGACTGAGTTAATCCTTGTTTGTTGGCACCATACTAGCCTTTTTTGGGTTTGGGAACCCCCTGAAGTCAACAAAGAGTCACAAAAGCTCTGAATCAGGCACAGAGGCTCAAGTTATCCAGGGCTATTTGGATTTAGAAAAGTTCAGATAAGCTAGGTGCTAAGGGTCTATATTATATAAGGCCACAAGAAGCTAAACTCCCTGTAGGAGTAGCCAGTGAAAGCCAGCTAAATCTCTCATGATGTTCTAGCCTTTGGTAAACTGGAGACTGAAGAACTACCAGAGTTTTCTTCTTTTAAAACCTGACTCAACAGTTATGCTTGCAATAAACTTACAGAAATAGGGCTTCTTATAATGAATGCTTTTCAAGTGGGAAACATGTTAAAATAGACAATTACTGTTTAATAACTGGGGAAAAGTACAATATTGGATAGGTTTTTTGAAAAGTAACGTGTAATTTTAATTATTAACTGTTCTTGTTGATGTATTGAGAGCACAAGAATGCCAAATATCACAAGACAAATGCAAGGAGCCCAGCATACTCCCTTTAGCAGGAGCTACTGCTGTTTTTTAGAAAACAGGGTGAGAAAAGAGGCTTTTTACTGTTTGTAAAGGGACTGAATCCCTTTAGAGGTTTCGTTAAGATCCCAATCTTTCAGACTGTTTGTAAAAAAAGTCAGTTTAGTTTCTTCTGGAAGCTTTTTCCTGATCATAGAGAAGTCAAAATTCCTTTGAAAACCTGCAATAAACTTTTTGTGACAGATATATCACCATACAGAAAAGCTGCACTGAAATGTGGAGAGAGTCTACTTGGCCTTGTTTGAAGCTTGCATATAGATATATAAATGTATATATTTTTGATATGAAAGGAGTGCACACGGGCAGTAAAGATTAAAAAAAACCAAACTCCTGGGGTTTAGGTGTTATACTATGTCCTTTTCTTTTGTGCTGCTTTATTCTTCATCACTGCCAGAGTGCTTTTTTCTTATTTTTATGTTTATTATTTATGTATCCATGGTAACCATGAGTCTTTGTCAAGAAGCAAGCCCTCTCTGTCTCCTTTCGAGAGGTTGTAATCCTAAAAAACATGCTATTTGAGTCTGAATGTTTCTTACATTGAATAGTTCTTAATTTGTAATTGCTTTGAAGTAATGAAGAAGCATTTTTGTTTTTTCATATTAATGGTGTTTTTAAAATAAGCAACAGAGGAATTTGGGAACAGAGAGTTATAGGATTTTTTTCTGTGGATTGAATGCTTCTGGAAATCCCACCAGGAGCACAGCAGTTCATATTGGTTATTTATGTTCATGTAAATAACCCTAATGTGTTAAAAAGCTGCAGGATCTCAAATGGGCTAATATAATTGTGCACCTCTATTATTCACACCACAATTATGTACTGGTAACTGAGAAAAAACCCCATCTGGTATACCCAAACAACCTTACAGACCACTTTTTGCCTACAGCATTAAAACAGATGCCAAACTACACATCCCCTAAGAAAATGTCTATTCTATACAGGGCAAAACTCAGTTCAGTGGGGAAAAAATGAACTGAGATCTTCTATTTCTTTTCTACCTTGTTAAAGTTTTCTAGATTTTAGTAAACAAAAGCAGTTTAGGCAAAAGTACTTATCTGCCATTAAAATCTTTGTGATTCTACAAATTGTGTTCAGAGGAAGGCAAAAGCTCTGGTAGGGAGTACTTGTCTCTTTTGACCTCATCCCCACAGAACAGCTTACACTGTCTGAGTTCTTTATATTATGACATCGTGCTGTAGAACTCCTTTAGCAACCTTAACTCTTTAAACAGCCACCAACCTTTCTTACAAATTATAATATGTTAGGAAACAGGTTACACTTACTTTTTACCTGGTCCACCTAACAGGGACCTTTGATAAGTGGGTTCTTAGGATTTTGAACTAAAGGACAACTTCCCATACAAATGGGAAAGAGGCAGCCAAAACTTTAGCATTATATCCCAGTGCATGTGCCTTTCTTCTCTCTTATTTCATCATAAATTTCCTTTCCTGTAATCAGATGGCTCTCAAAATACTATTATTTGGAAGTAAACTTTCTAGATTTATCGCAGAAGACAGTTATTCTCTATATTTACACTATAAACAATTTAATCTTAAAGTGGACCCCCAAAATGTTGTCTACTTGTAGAATTTCTGGAGGACAATAAATGTACTTATTAAAATAATACTTGAAACAGGATATATTTCCTTCGTAAGTACCCCATGAAAACTTCTTGCTCTGGACAGTAAGTTGCCCGGGTGAATACATGTTTAACACACTCAGATTGTCTGTTCAACAGCTGAAAGTGTCAGGACATTAAGATGTGATATGCCTGGCAGAACTCAGTGGAGTGTATTTCCTGCCTGCTGTGAGGTGTGGGTATAAAGGAAGTCCTTTGGCAGGTCCCGTGTGGTACTGATGGGCATTGGGTGTTTGTCAGGATGTGGTGTAAGATACCCTCCATCCTGCGGGAAGTCAAAGACTTCGGGAACAGGGCTTGTGGAGGAATTTTCAGAAAGTCTAGAGGAAAATAAGAAGGCAGCATTATGCAGCCAGATAGCAGGTGGACTAAACACTGTGTCCTGCTGCAGAACACTCTCAGAGAGCATGGATGGAGCTTGGTAAGTGGCTGTGCTTTTATCTACAGTCTCAAGCAGTCTTTACTGTGATTTTGTATCCATGCTTCTGGACAGAGTCAAATTGTCCTGCCTTCTAGATCACAAGCCCAAATGACAATTCTTGGCTATTTTTCACAGAATCGCAGAGCCACAGAAGAAGCTGAGTTGGAAAGAACCCACAAGGATCATCAAGTCCAACTCCTGTTTCTGCACAGAACATCTCCAAGAGTTGCACCATGTGCTTGAGAGCTTTGTCCAAATGCTTCTTGAACTCTGTCAGGTCCCTGGAAGTCATTTCCAGTGTTCAGCCACCCTCCTGGGGGAAGAATCTCTTTCTATTATCCAACCTAAGGACACAGCAGTCTGTTTCAGCTCTACCGTGTTCCTTGGAGCATAAGTATTGCTGTTTTGATGGCAATGCAATCCCTCCGAGTTAATTGCAGGAGAAACAACCATTGCCAGGGCATTAATGTTGCCTCCTGTGTGTGTGTAGAGGGAGCCAGTTAACCAGAGGTCTCCTGTTGTGCTGCTGGAGAACTGTAATGGAGATAGAAAACTTCCTGCAGCCAGTCTGGGAACACCTTTGTCATGTTGGAAAGGAACTGATGTGAATCTACATTAAAGGACTTCAGAGTGTTTTCCTGAAAGGAGTGGGACTGGACCTTGTGTCCTGAAAGGAGTGGGACTGGACCTTGCCTCCTGTGAAGCGACCATAATTTGCCCCAGACAGGTATCTGAGCTGCAGGAGGGTGGGAGTTGAAAGAGAAAGGACCTCTCTGTGCTCATGCTTTGCACCCTATTCTTCTCACTGGCATCCACAAATTACTTCTGTAGATTGCAATATTAGCCTGAATGTACCACTGGTCTGACCAAACACAGATTTTCTCTCTGCAGATGGACAGATCTGAGAGTGCTCAGGAAGCAGGCACAGTCCAGAGAGAACTGCCACCTCCCCTGATGAGTGGGTCCCAAAGCATCTGTGCTGCAGCAGAGAAAATACAGTGCTCAGATACCTCCAGATAATCCACTGTGACTGGAGGTGTGAGTGTCCTTGGCCGCACCAGCATTTAATGGTTCCCTTTGAAAGGAGAAAGGTTTGTGAAGTTTCCTCAGATGGGGTGCTGATGTACTTTTTACTCCCAGGCACACTCTATTGTCAGTGATAACTATGGGAGGAGTTGGCTACCACTGAACATTTAAAACTTACACAGGCGTTTTCGAGAGCCCACTGTTTGTCACTAAAGGGCAACAGTGCATATCAGCACTTTCCTGGGAGATGGTGACTTCTGATAATTTATCTGCTGTCTACCTTCCTCTTAAAAGTTTAACTTTGAAAGCCAATCTGGGAGCAGAACTTCTTTAAAAATTACTCTTTCCACTGTTCTCTAATTTGTGGTGAGTGCCTTGCCTCTAAATATTAAAGTCATAAAGATTTTACTGACTTCTATTTCATACTTAATGTGTACCCATTACTAGGTAATGACAAACTAAAGAGTGCCTCATGTAGTGGGATTTCTTCTTGGAGGTGAAGTTTAAAGAAGCCTTTTGGATTGACAGATAAAGGATTCTGTTTGCATGTGAGTGCAACTACGGCACATCTGGTTTGTTCATCCCAGCAGACTGAAAATGTGGCAGAAGTGAGTTTATACAAACTGCTTTGCCTAAGGTGTAAGGAAAACCCAGCAAGAAATTAAAGCAATGAAGCTGTGATGAAGATGTTTTTGTCACACCCAGGCTTCTTCCTCATTACCTCTGCAAGCACTCACTGGGTTACAGAGCTCAGGAGTGAGTGGCAGGCAATGTGTGTTTCCTCATCTCTCTTTAGAACTAGTTTTCAATCAAAAGAGTGTGCTTTACCACTTACTCCCACCACATCTGTCTTGACTGCTTTTTCCTTTTTTTGGTTCGTTTGTTTGTTTGTTTTTGCAAGAGGGAGATAAAAAGATTATGCTATTGTGGGAGTATGAATTTGGTCTCTACTGCTGAAATACAGTGACTAATGGTAACTCTCAGCTTCTCTGAATCTCATTTTCTCTCTCTTTGTCAATGCCTGCAGCTCCTCTCCCTTCCTGTCTCTCTGCCCCTTAGCTCTCCTTTAGTGTCCTTTTCACACATCACCTCAGCATCTCTCTGCAGCTCATTATGTCTTCTCTTTATTGAGAAATGAGGCTGAAAAAGAAGCAGAGTAAAAGTGAAGAACAGCATAAGGCAGGTGCTGGACTTCAAATGATTTGGTCGTCTCTTCAATATAGCAAACAGATCAATTGTTGAATGTTTCTTAATATGAGTTAAGATATTCCTTTTTCATCCTAGTATTTTTATGTTTAGGCTTCAGTGTCCTGAATTTCTTTGCTAGTGTTGCTCTAAAATCACAATTGTAAATTCACGATTTAATTGCACTCTAATCACAATTGTAAATATGTAATTGTGATGTCCAGTTCTGCTATAAATGTTTCTGGCTGAGCATCTGCTGAAGCTCTTCTTTCCTTATAGGTTTTTGGTTCTATTTGGAGGGTCAAAATGCCCCTGTTGTTTTAGGAGATACTGGCCAATTTATTACACCAGTTAACCCATGCTTTTTCTAGGTCTCATAGAGACAACTGAATGTCTATCAGCTGCCAGGGCAAACCTAGTGGAATTTGTGACCATCTTCTTATTTTACATATTGTTTTAACTGCTTGATTTTCGGTCCTAATTCAATATTGTGCACCACTGAACCACATTTGTTCTGATTCACTGTAAAGAATAGAGACATTTGACTTTTATCTCATACTTTGTGGGAGATTAAGTGTACTGCCATCAGACCTCACTCTCTCTGTGTCCTTCTTGAATTTTAGCCTCTTCAGTGTCCCATCTTTTGACACATCTAAAACAATGATGGATGTGCTGATAACACTGACTTTTAATCAGAGTGCTGACAGCAGCCAGCTCTAATCTGATATGGGGTTATTTCATGTGCAGGTACTGGCTCAAGAGAGCTCCTAAGGGTCGTGAGATGGGCAGTACTTTTGGTAGATTTCTTGCCTTCCTGGCAGGTGATGGACTTGAGAAACTTGTGTATACGGTGTTGTTTTGATAAACCTGTAATCTGTTCTAGTCATTTCTTTTCAGTCTAATATGGCTGTAGCACGCAAGAAAAGTTCCTCTTCTTCTTCCATTCGCACTCACAATCCCTTGGAGTTTGCAATATCTAGAGGGGCATCATGTATCTCAAAATACATAGAAAAAATCTTTCCTTTATTTTTCCTACTGTTAATACCCACCTCTTGCTTCTGGTGCCATGAATTTTTTATTCCTTCTCATTACATGTAATGTTCTCTCCTTTGGCACCAGCTCTGACTAGACATCTAGATTTCAAAATTTTTATGGAACCTGTCTCTAAATGTGAACTCTTCCATTTTTTGATGCTCTGTTGTAGGCAAGCACTATTTGTTACACTGTATAGGCTTGACTCTTTCCTGGATTCTCTCTCACACAATACTTCTCCCAGGATATTTATGAGTTCTCTCTGAAAAATATTTTCTTTTCATGCTAATATTTATGTGAGGAAAGAAAATAGTTTATGCAACCTGCCTGTATCTGTTTTTAGCCTGCTTCAGTGAAATATCAATTGAACTCTTTGTGGGTTCGCTGGCTTTTTCTGTGCAAATATGTACTAGAAAACTACGAGAACCTGGTATTACTTTTCTTAGGCCCTGCCAAGCTAGACTCCTGAGTTTTCCACAGTACTTTTTATTTCACATTGCTAAAGCAGAGGAATTGTTGTGGAAATTTTTATTTTGTCTACTAAATGTGTAATGTAACTCCAAACCCATGTTTCAACCAGCAGCTCATCAGAGAAACAAGACCCAACTTTTTTTAGTGACTTTCTGTAGGACACTCAGAGACCCAACTGCACATGGCTCAGGTAATCAGGGTGTACAAGCCCAGAGAGAGGAAATTGTAGAAGAACTATGAAAGTCTAACATATATGTATTGTGCAAACTGCAGAAAGCAGCGTTAAAATTTCTACTTTGTATTTTTCTTATTTTTGGTCTGTGATTTATTTTTTTTCAATGTATTACGGTCAATATGATTCTCAGTGCAATAATAACCCTTTTGAGAGTAAAAGGCTCCATGACAACCAATAACTTTCTTCTAAAAATTATGATAAATATAAATCTGCTAATGATGATTTTTTAAAAAAACACCCCAAAGGCACTCATAAGTACAAGAAGCTACATAAAGCAATTACTTTTTTTTTTATCAAGCAAGGTCCAAGTAGTTTGTTTGCTAGAGGCAATTTGTAGAGAACAAAGCAGTAATGAACAAAATGATGGTACCAGCTCATCACAGCCAAACTTACTACAGTGATTGCATGAAACACCTTCAGAACAATGGGGTGTTCCTCCCATGCCAGAGAGCACTTGCAGAGGGCTCTTGCTCATGCACCATCTCCTGTTTTGCCAGGTATTTAATGCACATAGCAAAACTTGGGCTGCTCTAGTGGCTGGTTAAGGTTCAGAACTAAGCTAATGGCATCAGATTAGTGATGGGTGATTGTGAAATTAGGTTTCCACCTTGTGCCTTGTAGAAATCTTATAGACTCCGTGTTAAAGGCAATGATTCTATTTTGGTGCGTAATGAGCAGGCGAAGAAGGCTTCGCTTGCTGCAGAAACTTCTGAGGCAAATGGAAGTTAAAAAGCAGAGGGTGGAAAAGCTGTAAGAAGAGCATACAATATTTATCAGCATGATGGTAAGATAATCTGCTTCTGCAGGGGTCCTGCCATGACCGTGCTCAGGTGACAAAAGAGAGAACATGGCATAAGCAGTGTTACAGCACTGGAAATTCAAGGACTCCTCACATAACCATGATGAAGAGTGGGAAACATCACTTGATTTCTTCTTTCTGGTGGCCTGGAGGTGGGAAGAAGATCTGCATGGGAAGGGAGGAATGGAAGTATAGACAAACTACTTCCAGAACCATTTTCCACTCATACGTGAGGAAAAGTTATGTTTTGTCAGCTTGTGGTGACTTAGAAAGTATATGTAAGACCACAGTCTCAGCTCTCTCTCTCTGCCTGCAGAAATGTCTGAGCACTGCTGAGCTGGAGTTAGAGCTTGGAAATATCTTATTAGATTCTGTGCTCCAAAAGATCAGGGGGAAGCTCTTTCACATCCTCTTTTAGGTTGTCTATTTTCCTCGCAGGGCTAAGGGACCTCTTAGCAAATGGCATTCAGGTGGCCTACTGCCCTTTTCATGCATTTGTCAGCAAAAAACTCATTATATTCTCGCATTAGCATCTCCTCTCAGCTGTTTTTCTCAGTTGTCATTCCAATTCATGCCTTTACAGCAGCATCCACAAGAATGCTTTTAGTGCATTAAACCTAAGCAGCTCCAACTGCTTAACCCTAAGCAGCTCCATCTTCAGCCCAGGCTTCCTGCTTCTAGCTTGTTGATCCTCATAAATAACTTCACAGAGCAGACTGAACAGAACTTTTGTTGCTATGGAAAATGTAAGAGGCATGTCTTTGCACAGTACGGACCAAACAAAGCTTTTGATAGCAACCATGTTTGCAGTCTTTAACATTATTTGTTTCACAAAGGAGGTAGGAGTGTGTTTCTTCCTATGAGTTAGGAAGGAAATTAAGTGTGCTTATGAATATGCAGCAGCCTTTCTAATGGTGGGCCATACGATGGGTTGAGGATGTTAAACATCTGGCTGAAAAATAAGGTTGAAATAATGAAAAATGTGGTTACTACATGCAACCTTATTTTGCATTTGAATGCAAGCTACCTTTCTCTGATTGCAACTGAGTAATAAAAGCATCTGTCACCCTTTTAGAGGTTGCCAGTCTGCATAGCACAGTGTTGTTGTGGCAGAGGAAAGGTGCTGCCACATCTGGGGTTCTAGAAGTGATCACAGAGAGGTTTGGTCTCTGGCAGTTCCAGGGAGGTGGCAGGGCCTAGACCAGTAAAAGTCGGAGTGCTGCATAGCGTGTTCAAGAAAACAAGGCCCTCAGGAAACAACTTTTTTCTGCAGGTGTGTATATCCATTTATTAGATTTCTCTGTGATTTTTCTAGGAGTCACACAAGTCAAAACTGCATTCTAACTGCATGTGATGAGTTCTGAAAGAAATTATTTTTTAACTCAGACAATAATAGTTATCCAGAAGGTGTTTCTCAGCCTGCTACTCATGTCGGTGAAGTCACTTAATCTCAAAGGGCCTTAGTTTCTTGTTCTATATACTGAATAAACTGTCAGGTTCCTCTGTGAGGTTCTTTCAGCTTTACCTCTATATAGCTAATAAAATAGAGATTCCTAATTATCCTTCCTTGAGGAATGGATTAGTGGGTATTTCATTCATGTCAGCTCTGTTACTGAGGCAGAGGATTTACTTATTACAGGTAATCACAGGACACGTGTTGGGAGGGAGCCCGGAGTAGAACCAGGGCAAGCTCGGGGACTACTGTCTCATTCTCAGAGAAGCCACTTCTTTGCGTGCTAGCCTGTGAGAGGGGAGACTCTGGCTGTGTATCCATTCACTATTTCCATTTCCAGTTTACTCAGGAAAGCGTTTGGTTAGATGGCTCTCATGGTGGTGAAGGCTGATTCAAACTTTTATTTTTGTTATCAACCTTGAGCCTATTTTTAGCTGTCTATATATGCATGCAGGATCACGAATATTTTAAATGTCACATATAAACGGAGGAGTCATTTTTCCCATCATGCTGATAGCACAGCTGGTGGCAATCATTCCAACTTCAAGCTAAGGTTGTCATAGTTAAAATTCTACCACGGATGAGTTTAATGAAGAAAGATTCATGGCATCAGCCAAAGCTTTGCAGAGACTACAGGTCATTGGACTTCCTGTGAATGTTTTTTTAATTGGGATGAAGTCTTCATGTCTATTAATTCTGATTTTTATATCTATTTCCTATTTATGCTGTTTCCTCATAGCCTATTCCTAAATTTTTCAATAATCCTGATGATTCTTTGCAAAGATATCTTGCTAACTCCAATAAATTAAAGTCAAATAATTTGTGGCAAACAAGAAGAACATAGTTAGAAGAAATTTGATAGCAGTACTAAATATTCACATTCATATGTAGTATTTTCTGGTTTAATCTCTCCTTGTGAAATTCAATTTTTCTTATCTCCTGAGGTTTTCTTCAGCATGATACAGCACAATATAATAGGACTTACTAGATGTAATTAAAATTTCACAATTCTGAAGTCAAACCTCTTGCAGAAAGATTGCCTCCCACTTTAAAGGCTTTTTAAACACCCACAAGAGCAAGCAGTCTGTTGGCTAGTCCAAATTGCTGGGAGAGAGCTCTAATCCTAAGCCTATTACTGCCTCAGACCAGGGCTCATTAGCCTGTCGATGACTTAACTGGCTTTGCTAACACGACACTCTCCCAGTTTATATGCATACACATATTCACGGGCATGACAAGATCCATCACGGCCCCTCTGCCTACCCAGCGCCCCTGCTCCAGTCCCGTGCCCCCCTTCCTGTCCCACGGGTCCCTGACTCACCGGTGGCCCAGCCTGGTGCTCACTGCAGATACACAGCACTCACACACTTCATCCCACAGGTGCCCCACCCTCGCAGATCCCCCGAACACCAGCATGGACT
>WBMZ01012320.1:0-167643 GCA_013400975.1 Atrichornis clamosus
CAAACCCACCACACTCATATTTGCAGGTTGGCTGTTGCCCCCCAGCTATTGGTAGGTGCCTTCCTCTAGAAAAACAGTGGACTGTGCCAACTCCGCCAGGATGGAAGATGGACAGAGCAGTGAGGGGCATCCCTGTGGCATGAAGGGGAAGCCTACTGCCTTGATACAGAGAGCTCAGCAACTGCTGCCCACCATTCTCTGCCTTCACGCAGATTGCTATGTGTCTGCCCAGCTTTCCCATGAATGTCCTCCACAAGTTGAAGCAGCAGTAACACATGCAGGTACTACTGTGCCCTATCTGGAATGCAGCTGGCTTAACTGGCATCTTTCTGCCAGTTGGCCAGAGAGCATTGGCATTTTCAAACTATCACCCACAGTGACTTCACAGAAAGAAAAGTACTATTCAACAGCATTAATCAATATAAATCCTGTTCTTGGGCTCATTTGCCTCATCCCAGGCTTGTACTGGTGCCTAACTCACACTTAACCACACATTCCCACTCTTTTTCACCGCTGAATAGTAATCTGATGGACACCGTGGATACCACCAGCAGGACAGCCTTTCAGGCCAGTTGGCATGTCAAGAGCTACTGATTTTATTAGTGCCTCTAGCAACTTGGAAAGAACAGTCTCTAGGGTTTTGTAGCAGGAATGCAGCTCCCAGAGTGGCTGCTAACCTGGCTGCCTTGTAGTGCTCTTGGAACCCATTCTGTGGCTGGCGGATGGCAAAATAACACCAGGCACAGCTCCAGCACAAAAAGAGGCTGCAGAGGTTTGTGTCCCCGGTGCAGGCAGGCTGGTGAATCAGTTACCTGCAGAGCCTACCGCCCTGTGTCCTACATGGAAAGGGAATGGCCTGCTGGGTTTCCTGGAAATTTTATTTTATTTCTTTTCTGAACACTGTTCTAACACCCGATGAGACCTAATTCTACACAGTTCAATAATAAAGCATAGTTCAACATCCAAATGTATCCAAGAAGAAAAACAAAATTCTACTTGCAAGCTTGGCATTTTCTTGTGGCAGCAGCTTGTTTGCTGCTTTTTGAGTTACAGCTGTTAGTGATCAAGTGCTGCAGAACATCCAGCAGCCACTGCAGCACTTCACATGCCTATTCTGTGCTTTCCATTTATTTTGTTCCCTGTTAGGCTCTTATGGCCCAGATGTTGCTATAATCCAAGTAATCCACCCTGGAGACTTGGTGAATGTTACATAGGTCAATATGAGATGGTTTTGCTCTGGGGACAATATAAATAACAGCAAAACATCCAAGCCTGAACCACAAACTTAAGGGATACCTTCACAGTCATATTCCTTCTATCAAATAGGATTTATAGTTCTGTATTCATAATTTGATAGCTCACCATTGCCAGAGAGGGAGAGCAAAAAGCATTTCAGCTTAACCATACACGAGAACTAGAACTTAAATATACATGTCTCAGTATGATTCAGACTGAATATGGGAAACCTTGGCTGGAGGCAGGAGAATGAAAAACCCTCAAGTCATGAACTCAGAACAAAACATGTGGAATGGAAGAAAAGCCTTTAAACAAGCATGGCAATATCATATTTTGTTTTAATTATGCTGAAAAAATGGGACCAGAGCCAGAAAACTCAGACAGATGGATTTTCTTCTCTGTCAAACCAAACTAGCCTGCAGATTAAAAACTAAAAAGAGTATTTTTCCAGCACCCTAATATGTTCATTCTTCTCTTCATTAAATGCACACTAATAGTGCAATTGTTGCATGAATACTAGTTTGTACTTCTTTGATCCTGTACTACAGATTGTCAGCAGAGATTTTTACCAGGTTCATTCCTTGCCTTCAGTAAAAGAATGCATTTCATATTGTGCTTACATAAAGAAAACATCCTCAAATTCTGATGTCTGCCTACAAAAAGTGATGGTTCTTCCACTAATGTCAATGTCACTCATATTCTTCCCGATTCCTTTCACTAAATTGCACATCTAAGGGGTGGTTAAGACTACTACTTTGACCTAGCAAGAAGTGCAAGTTTTGTGGTTAAGCCTTCAGTGCTGAACTGAGATCTAAAAATATAGTTCTCCACCTGTGAGGAAACAGGCCCAAAGAAAGGAAAAGAAAGCGGGGAGAAAGAAGGCAAAAAGAAGGAAGAAGAAATATAAAGGAGGAGAAGGAAGAAGAGAAAAACCTCAAGGAGGTAGAAAGGACAAGAGAAAAGAAAAGCAACTGTTTGGTTAAGAATTTGTTTGTGTTAATATGTGTTTCAAGCTAAGCAGTCTGCAACATACTTGGTTTGCTTGATTGGTCACCTCTGTTACAGGTGAGATTTCATTTCTGTGCTTAGTCTAACCTAACATTTATAATAGGAAGCATGATTAAGCAATCACTGGGAAATAAAATTTCTCTGGAAGAGAAGGATAATTCTTTAAAAAGGAACGCACAGTAGGCCCCATAAGTCATTCCTGATTCAGAACAATTAACACTTTACATATCACTTTTACAATACGCTGCATTTTTTATGCCTTTTATGTGAGAATGGAAAAGTAGGGAGAAAATAATGTTTATTAATCCTTGGATAAAGTTATAGTCAATTTTAGAATAATCCTGTGTCATGCATGCTGCGTGATGAGTATCAATATTGTGAAAATGTTTAGTAATACTTGTGACCACAGGTACGAATTAGTCAGGAAATAAACATAAACTGTGACCTTCCAGCATTAGCTTTTTAAAAAATGTTAAGGATCCAAAACGCAAATACGGAAATGAAAATTACTTCACTTACTGTCCTTAAGTTGATGTGTAGACACTATTGCAAATGCCATGAGGCACTTCTCTGCATTGTTAGGGATCTAATTGTGTTTAGAAACATAACATCCTCCATTTAAAAGAGGCAAGTTCTGTAGCCAAGCTGCTGGGAATGTGAAGTTGCCAATTTATCAGTCATGTGCACAGCCATGTCAAGACCTGACAAACACATAAGATACAGTTTCCCTTTCGTTATGCCCTACATTTTTATTACTCTTCAGCCTTACAAAGTCCCAGTTTCTAAACTGGAATGGTCATCAATTCAAGATGATAACAGCAGTTTGAGATAGAAAACTGAGCCCCAGACACAGCCCAGTAGCATTCTGCACTTTTAGATTGCAACATCATTTCATCTCAGAACACAACCTCCTGGGATCATCAATAAAACCTTCCCAATAGAAAACCTTCGCCTGTGGATGCAGTGCTGGGGTACCTCCTCCCCCTCCTCCTGCCCTCACCTCAGGGCTTGCAGAACTGTTTATCACACTTTTTCCCCTCACTTCTCCCTGCAGGGCAGAATTTAGTCCTTTCTCCCACAGGCTCTCGCTGTGGCTGCATGGCTCAGCTGTGCCCTGTAGTGGGTCTGTTGGAGCTGTCTGGAACCAGCTGAGCCCTGTGCCCTCTCCTCACAGGGGCCCCTCTGCAGCCCCTGCAGTCAAAACCCTGACACCAGCACCAAATACAGTCAATAATGTCGATAATTTTCACTGGGGACTGGTCCATGACTGAGAGTTAAAAAGCATGAGTTGGCGTATTGGAGGGAAGATGATCAGCTCCCACAATAAACAGTTACAAGGGATGTGACAGAAGGCATGTGCACACTGATAAGGAAAACATACAACAACCTCTACTGACAGTACTCACTACTTACTTGCATGGCTGCGTCTCTGCTGGCCTTCATCACCACCAAGCAGGTGTATTCACTCAGCCCTCTCAGAGACAAGACAAGGCAATTATCCTTCACATCAGCGAAGTGAGAGATTATTTGATCCAGGATGTTCAGGGCAAAATCACTACACTTTTGGCTACCATCACATCCCCTGGGTTTTGAGGTCAGTCTTCGATCTGAAGTATTTATTCTCTAATCAGAAACCTTCAAATTTGGTAAAAAAAGATCAACAAATTACCACCAGCAGAAGAGAAATTTTTACATTTTCACCCTGTTCCTATGATACAGGTTGACAACTGTAGAACGCAGTGCTACAGTAACGCTACCATAATCTACTTCTAACTGGTATGTCTCCATGAAAGACAGCACACTGGGAAAATTTACACCTGCTCAAGATCTGATGCACAGGGTGTGCACACATCTGCAACTACCATTAACATGGGTGTGCACTTATATGCTGCTACCATCACCACATACAGCTTTCCCTGCAGTTATACTGGATATCGGAAGTGCAACTATATCTACTTTTGATGTGTCTCAGTATCTTCATGCCAGTCACTTAGGAACTCACCATGTAAGAAGAAAAATAAAGTATCTTCCTCCAAGAAGAGCTGCAGTGTCATAGAGATGGCAATCTCTCTTTTTCCACTCATCAAATATATTTCTATCACATCAGTGTGAGCTTTTAACTGCACACTCAGCTTTGTCTCCCCACTGCCCTGATACTTTCCTTGTTATGATAATAAAAAAACCCCAAAAACCCAGAGCATCAGCTATGCAGAAACTCTTCACCAATTGAATCCAATTGAATCCAATTGGATCCACAGGAATCCAATTGAAGCAATCCTATTGCCCATCACAGAGGACAATAGAAAGCTATTAGAAGCAGGAACCTTGGGGTCAAAATGGATAAATATCATTAGGCAACAGGTGAAAAGTGTCCTTCATTATATATTCCTGAAGCAGCTTTCCCTCAGTCATCTCCACTCCCAGCAGGTAAGTGAGCAGAACAGCATGAGAGCAGAACAGCATTCTGGCACTACTGCAACTTGTACCAGTGTCTGCTGTAAGCATGTGCGAAAATTTCATACTAGAAACAGTTATTAAGGCCTCTTACAAATGTAAATCATAAGCAAAATAGCCTGTGCCATTTCAGCAGGGTGTTTATGTGCATTTGAACAGCTGTGCTAAAGTTACAGCTCTTTCATCCACACAGCTATTTCTTGTGTCTTGTAGCTGTGATGTAGACCTGGGAACAAAACATTCTTACATGGAAAAACACCACTACTTGGTAATTAAGCACATTGTAATTCACAACACCAGAAAATTGCCAGCAAGGCAGGATTGCTCTCTGATTAGAATAACAAAAGAAAATTCAGAAAACAAACCAGGTTTTGCTGTAGTTTTCTTGTGAGACTCTTTAAGGCTGTATTCCCTTTCTATTAAACAGGAAGAACAGTGCTCCCTTGTGAGACAGAGAAATTGATCTCATTTGTAGTGTCCAAACACTGCTGTATACGTTATTAAACATTATTACACGCTACTAATAAAGTTGAGTTTATTGTGGTGACAGGTGCAATCAACAAACTGTGTCATGATATTCCCAAGAATGTTGTGGAAACATAAGGCAAAACCTGTAACAGAATGGACATCTGTGCCGGTTTTGGCTGGGATAGAATTAATTTTCTTCATAGTAGCTAGTACGGGGTTGTGTTTTAGATTGGTGCTGGAAACAGTGTTGATATCACAGGGATGTTTTGAGCAGTGCTTGCACAGAGCCAAGGCCTTTTCTGCTTCTCACACCACCAGTGAGTGGGCTGGGGATGTACGAGAAGTTGAGAAGGGACACAGCTGGGACAGCTGACCCCAGCTGACCACAGGGATGTTTCAGACCATATGGCATCCTTCTCAGCACTGAAATCTGGGGAAAGAAGAGGAAAAGGACGGACGCATGTTACATGTGGCAGAGCCCTGCTTTCCTGGAGATGGCTGAACCACTGCCTGTCTGTGAGAAGTGGTGAATGAAGGAACAAATGAATTTTATGTTTTGATTTACTTGCACACGTTGCTTTTACTTTACCTATTAAACTATCTTTACCTCAATCCATGAATTTTCTCACTTTTGCTCTTCAAATTCGCTCCCTTATCCCACCAGAGGGGAATGAGAAAGTGGCTATGTGGTGTTTAGTTGCTCAGCTGCCAGCTGCAGTTAAACCATGACAAGATTGCTGAGGAAAACATACTTTGCACAAATGTTTGAATATTCCTGGGCTATTTGTGATAAATGGGCTGTGGATTCTGGAAAAAGGAGTTGGGTAAAAGTATCAGGCCAAAGAGTGGAAGGAGCATCCTGTCAAAGAGCACAACAGAAAGTGCCATGGCAAATATTTTGGTGATACATAGAGCTAACCTTTCCCTCCTATGCCAAGTCTACATCCAAAAAGAAAGAAAAGGGTTCAAAAACTTTTCCTCTGCTATTTAGCTTTACAAAGATGGAAGTAGAAAATCTATGAAACAATGACTCCTCTAAAGAATAGTATCTGAAACATATTTGCAAAACAAGTTAAGAAAAGGTCTCTGTAGCCAGAACTCCCCCGTAAAGTGATGAAAACTTTGAAGGGTCACTTCAGTGAACTAGAAAAGCATGCAAGAAGCAGCCAAAAGGCTTAAGAAACTGAAGCACCCTGAGCAATTTGGTGGATTAGGCATTGGCTTACAGGTTTTTTCTGGAGTTGACAACCTTGTCTGCAGAAAGGAATAATTGAAAAGTTATTCTAGTGGTTATGGGCTGGTGAGGGTGAAATGCACCATATGCAGCTTCCTACTCAGCCACAGATTTCACTAACACACAATACCACCTAGGTAGCCACTGCCTTCAGTTGTGCTCCTAGTGTAATATAACCCTTTTTCTGAAGGAACTAAAATGCAATTGACCTAACACTGTGGTTGGAAAAACCCTCAGTTTTCTTGTTGGATTATATTTCTCTTCAGATACATGAAAGTGTAGATGTGGAGCTTTGGGTCTTTTCCAGCCTAAATGGTCCTATGATTCTATGAAATTACACAAACACCTCTGCAAAATAGCATGGCAAAATTTTCAGTTAAGAATAAACTAAAACATTTAAAATGAGACACTGAGTCTTTAGATAATGGAAATCTGTGAAAAGAGAGTTTAACATACATATTTTCTTGTCAGTAGACCATGTTGCTCTCTCCTGACTGCATCAGAAGTGGTTAAAACTGTACCATCAACAGAACCTCCAGCTCACTGTGTGGAGTGTGTGGAGTTCGTGGATGTTTGAAATATGGCTGGCATTTAAATAGGACTAGAGAACAGCAAAGATATCTAAAGCCTGTTACAAATTCATGTGGCCAGATGCCAAATCCAGGGTGGTCCTGGACAGGGGAAGGTTATGGACTCCTTCACTGCTCATATTGTTATGAATTGCCATTTACTTAGCATAGTACTACATCCTACAGCCCAAGATCTTTATTTATTCCTCTGATTTCCCTTACAAATAACCCTGCCTGAGATCTTCAAAGACTAGATTAAGTAGAGGAACTGCACAGCAGTATTGTTAAAGCAGCTGCTCTGGACAATTGGTTAGCAAAGCCTTATTAAAGCAAATGTTTGAGTGTGGGGCTTTTGATCACACCAGGATAAGTTTCATCTTCCCGGTTTGGAATTTGGTCCTCAGAAAGAGCAGTCCCAGACTGTGGTCATGGACTGTCTGTGTTTACAAAACAAAACTGAGGGAAAGTTGACCTTGCCTGCAGAGAGGACCAAAGGGCAGACTCCTGAAGTCCCCTGACATACTTAAAATCAGCATGCCTGTTGTTTACAGCTTTCTTTTCAAATTTAGAAACAGAGCCTTTTCTCATCTCACTTGTTCCTGGCTGCAAAAAGGTCTCCAGCTATTTATATATGTTGCAGAGGTGCCAAAAGACACACAACACGGCTGGCAGCTTCCAGGGGGCTTGGCTCCACTAAGACTGCAACTATCCAGAGTTTTTTGGAAGCTATTTTATTCCAGCAAATCTTTTGTTCTGGGGACACTTTGATCTGAGAACTTCTATGTATATGTACTTCCTAGTCTGGTACCCTTTTAAATTTCACAATTAGACAAATTAGACAAAGAGGACAGAGCAGCTTCTCATCCTCTGTAGCCTTTTAGAAGCTCATTTATTTATTATCTATGCAGGTTCAGATTTGACCTTCCACACAAAATGTGAGATTCACTGCAATGTGGTAAATAGTGTAGGTTTTATGTTTTCTTTACATAACGTGCATCTTTGAATCTATTGAAGCAAAGATGTATCCAGAGACCATGAGCCAGTTGTCCATTCTGTCAAGTACAGAGTAGTTTGTATTTTCAATTCATATTGGTTTGATTTGCTTCTCCAACAAACACAAAAAATTTTGGCTTCCTTAAAAAATTAATATTATGAAGAAAATTTGTAGAGAGATTAAAAATTTAACTTCTGCTTAGGCCTCTTGACTAAGAGCCCTAAACTAAGTTATTTTCCATTTCCCTCTCTTCTTTTAATCTTTTTCTTTTTTAGTTGGGAAAAGAAAAGGAATAAGAGAAAACATGACAGAACTAAACCATAACTGGTTTGCATACTCCCATCTACTTTTTTTTATTTAAAAAATCTGTAAGTAAAAGAAAAATCGAAAAGACTGAGAACAACATAATTTGGCTTTCCATTCTTTCCCATGATCCTTTTTGGGTTTTCTATGAACTCTCCCATAATTAAGACTCAGTCATGGTGAAACACTTTTGTCCCTTACTGTTACCAAGTAACCTCAATTAAAAGCCATGCAGAGTGACAACAAAACACTGCCAACACATCAGTCATGCACTGTATGATAAAAATAAGTTCTTTTTTTGTGTGTGCTTATCTTTCAAATGCCAGAATATTCCTCAGTTCAAAGGAGCTGGGAAGGGTTACTTCAAATACTTTTTTGTTACCCTTCAATACTGTTCTCTTTTCCTGTTTTCCCAGCATACTGCACCTCTCATATGCCCTTCTCATTCAGATCCCCTTTCAATACCACCACTGGCTTACACATCAAGCAGAACTCTTCCTGCAGCTTCTCATGAACCTTCTCATTGCTGTGTGAACAACCTCCTACCTCACCATTGCTCCCTGAGTCCCATGTGTGTTGCTTCTGGGTACTGTAGTCTGATGTGAAGGTGAACCTCAAACAAGAAGTGACAAGTAATGCTTGGACCTAGCAGCTGCTTCAGCCAGTCACCATGGATGATATGCAAACTTCAACTCGGGACCGGATGGGTATTTTAAGCACCGCAGACGCACAGCTGGAAAGTAGCCCGTTTAACCCATGGTTAAAATCATGGAGTAGATCTGCCCGGAAACTATGCTAAAGTACATGGAAAATAAGGAGGAGACTGGTGACAGCCAACATAGTTTTGCTAAGGGCAAATTGTGCCTGTCAAATTTGGTGGCCTTCCATGAGGGGTTACAGCATTGGTGGATGAGGAAGGAGCAATTGATGTCATCTCCCTGGATTTGTACAAACCACATGACACTGTCCCACACAATATCCTTGTGTCTAGACTGAGGAGGCCCACAGCACAGTGGATAAGGAATTGGCTGGACGGTGGCACTCCAACAGTTGCGGTCACTGGCTCAGTGTCCCAGTGGAGAGCAGCAATGAGTGCCATTCCTCAGGGCTGGTCTTGGGACCAGGGCACTTCAACACCTTTGTGGCGACAGGGTCAGTGGGACTGAGCACAGCCTCAGCAAGTCTGCCACCAACACCGAGCCGTGTGGTGCAGTCAACACGCTGGAGGGAAGGGATGCCAGCCAGAGGGACCTGCCCAGGCTTGGGAGCTGGGCCTGTGCAAACCTCCTGAACTTCAACATGGCCAAGTGCAAGGTCCTGCACCTGGGTCAGGGCAATCCCAAGCACAAACACAGGCTGGGTGGAGAATGAATCAATAGCAGGCCTGAGGAGAAGTGCTTGACAGGTATTGAACAAGAAGCTCAATGCAACCTGGCAATGTGTTCTCACAGCCCAAAAGACCAGACACATCCTGGGCTGCATCAAAAACAGCATGGCCAGCAGGGAGAGGGAGATGATTTTGCCCTACTCTGGGGCATAAACGAGATGTCTTTTATCTTCTCTGCTCTGGTGAGTCTCCAGTTCTGGGATCCCCAACATAAGAAGGATGTGAACCTGCTGGAGCAGGCCCAGAGGAGGGCCAGCAAGGTGATGAGAGGGCTGAAGAACCTCTTCTATGACAACAGGCTGAGACAGTTGGGGTTGTTCAGCCTGGAGAAGGGAGGGCTCCAGAGAGCAGGCTTTCAGTACCTAAAGGGGACTAAAAGAGACCTGGAAAGGGACTTATTACAAGAGCCTGTGGATTAGGTATAAGGAAGAAATTCTTCATTATGAGAGTGGCAAGACACTGGTTGCCCTGAGAAGTTGTGGATGCCCCATACCTGGGGGTGGGGGCAAGTCCAGGCTGGATGGGGCTTAGGGCAAGCTGATCTCGTGGAAGGTGTCCTTGCCTATGGCAGGGGAGTTGGAGCTGGATGATTTTTAAGGTCCCTTTCAACTCAAACCATTCTAGGATCCTATGCTGATACCAGCTGCAAGGGATGACATACACCAACAAATACAGCTTAGCAACTGAACACTGAATAGGATGTAGTGTTTCTTAGCATAAACTGAAGCACACTGACACAGGTTGCCCAAGCCATGATGAAGCAGCTTCTCACGTAGACAGTAAATACTGATGGGCTCTCTCCAAGCAGCAAAAGCATACAGCATATTAGAGGAAAATGGCAGCATATATGGAGCAGGCAGATTCAGTCCGGAACTGGAAAGCTCAGAAGTGGATCATGAGGGCAGGGAAAAGCTACTGGCAAGGGAGGAAACAATGAAATAGAGAGAAAAAACAACTGGAAGCTAGAAATCACAGTGAGGGAAACCCATGCACAAACCCTCTGCTGAGCTTCTGGGCATGAAAGGTTGGGCAGAGCCTTGAGAAACCCTCAGCACGCTGACTGCTCCGACTGAAAATATGAGTCATCAGCCCCCAGGATGACTCACGGCTGCTCTCCCCCACCCTGAGTGGCAAATGAAAATATAGATGAAGAGGAAGGTCGGGCTGGGGACAGTACTACAAGCCAGGGAATTTCTCAGCCTCTCACTATGTCAACACTCGTGTCATGAATCCTTTCACATTCAGCAGTTGGTGGCTGAGGAGGAGACAGCAGTGACCATCTGGGCAAGGAGAGGGGTGCCATCCTCCCTCATGTTGCCTGCCAGGGAGGGAGACGTTTTGGCAAGAGAAGAAAGTACCTGAGAGACAGAAAAAGGGCAACTGGTACATGTAGCCGGTTAGCAGATGAACTAGAAATAAGAAGGGAAAAATCACAAAGGGTTTTGCATATCTTGGTTAATTAGGTTACAGCTGTGAGGATAGCACTGCTGAATATCTTGCCAGGGTGAAATCCTGTCCTCATTAGAGTCACTGGGAATTTGGCAACACACCTGAGCAAATCTGTTTTTTGCCACAGCTTTAATGACATGTGATACAGAGAAACAACCAAGGCTCGAGGTCCAGGCAAAGGCTGAGTTGCATTACTGGCTACATGGGTGCAGCCCATCCACATCTCCCTGAGTGCTTCTGCTCCAAA
Organism: Atrichornis clamosus; assembly: GCA_013400975.1. Lineage (NCBI taxonomy): Eukaryota > Metazoa > Chordata > Aves > Passeriformes > Menuridae > Atrichornis > Atrichornis clamosus. The sequence continues at coordinate 11,350 of WBMZ01012320.1, forward strand.
GGTGCCCAGTGCTGGGCAGAGGGGCTCCACGCCAGGCTGTGCCCAGGCCCTGCAGCTGAGGCAAATGAATGCTCTGACAGGGATATAGAGGCTCTGCGAGATGAACTTACTCACATTACCTTGGCAATTGCTGCACAGCCGGAAGCTGCCTGCTGTCACTCTGCTGCTAGACTCTGCTACAGAAGCAGCTGTATTTCACTGAATTTCCACCACTTTTCTTTGAGTGCAGAGTGGCTGCAAGGAGGGAATAAAGTTGCTTGTGAACCATTAATGTTTGCTGGAGTGGCACATGTTCCCACATCAGACCATGCTGTTCTCACTTCTCACCACCCGTTTACTTCAACGCCACATCCTCCCTTGTTACTCCCTTACATGTGTTAAGACCACAAGTTACTGGAGCTGTGACTCCACCACTTGGGCACTGTTTGTCCAACAAGGCATCCATTTCCTTTGACTCCTGGATTTACCAGTGAGATAATATTAAATAATTCTCACATTGTTTGGTCATATAGCACAGAGTTTGCTTTCTTTGTTCTGAGTTTTATCCTGAAGTCTTCTGAACACAGGTTGGACCATATTCTGTTCCCACAACAAAGGGAGTCGGGTCATTTAGTAGTATGCAAGAAAATTATTAACACAAATCTGAGCAGCACCATTTCAGCTTCTTTTCCCAGACTAGTGAAATTCAGCATTAACTCTATGCACAGTGAAGCATTCATTTTACTTAAGAACTTCATCTTCTTTAATTACCTTCAGCATGGAATCCCCCTCCCTTTCCATTCCTTTCTAGCAGTTTTTGGCCTCCAGCTAAAACAGTGCCCTTTCATCCCCCCCTTTTTAATAAAGCATTGCCCTGAACATGGAGCCAAAGAATGTCAAGATAGATATGCGTCTGCAGATACACTTAATGCTTGTGTAAATGAAAGAATGCTCAGGAGAGAGCATGCTTTACGAGTAACAGACAAGTTAAATCAGAATTTGAGAGGCTTGGGATTGTCTTTGTGCCTGTCATTCCTGCCTCAGGACAGTTTGGGTTTTGTGATTCCACAGTCAGCAGTGGTTTCTGACTGATTGTTCTCAGTCACAAGCTCTGCTTTGCTGCATGGCCTGGGCACTGCATGGGCTCAGCTGTGCCGTTCAGAGATGCTTCCCTCTTCTCATTCCTGTACGGATCGAGTTTTCAACACCTGCCAGGTCCTGCTGGTGCTGCTGGTGCCCAGCTGAAAGGAGTGTTCAAAAGCCATCAATGGCAACTCATTACATGCATGGAAACTCAGCCAGGAGACAAAGACAGTAGGAACAGAGGTCTCACTGCAGTCTGGGATACCATGACAAGGCTAGAAACATCTTCCATTTTCCAAGAACCAGCCCATATGGGAGAAGCAACTAATATGTGAATGCTGCCCTGAATGTTTTTAATATGGTCCTGAGTCTCACAGAAAATTAGGAAAATCTGAGATGTTTTGAAGGCTCTGCTCTGTTCTCTCTGCTGTTGACACTATGTTTTCAATTTTTCTGAGGTCATATTCCTTGGCATATACCAGTATGATTTTCTCTATAGCAACTAAGCTATTCTACATGAAAAAAAAAAAGAAATCAAAGTGTTAGAAAAGGCAAATGGCTCATCTAGACCAGTACCTGCCAATTTGCATCATGAAATGGGTCTCTCAGTGCAGTATTCTGTCTCAGAAAACTACTCTGTTGCCACACTTCATAATAAGACAAAACTGCAAATTTTCCTCATGTCAGAGTACCCTCACTTGTGCAATGTTCTATAATGTACAAAGGAGTAAAAGAAGGAAAAAACCCCAAACTATTGTGCCAACAGTCCTGAAGCTTGATGGCCTATTTTAGAATTTGCAATTTGAAGAGCTCTGCTTGTTTAGCCCAGCCAAGCAAAGGCTGGCACAAAATATGATTATCCCAGGTGTATTTATAGAGATACATTGGGGAGGAAGAAGAGCTAATGAAGAAAGAATGGCACAGGAACAAATGGGAATAAGTGAGCCACAATAAAATTAGGCTGGAAATTAGTAAACAGTTCTACCTGTGCTGTTTTGAAAAGATCTCCCAGGAAGAATACAGTGGGGAAAAAAAAAAGGCTATTTTTAGGAAATAACAAGATCATTTTAGGAAACTTCTATCACTGTATGGCCTGATGGCTATTTCAGGAATCTTCTAGCCCTATATACTTCTTTTTCTAGAGTGTTTACATTTCTTCTGAAAACATGGTCCCCTATGGGTTTTAGGATATGCTGTCGGAGGCTCGTCTCTGTAGCATATCATTCTTTTTGATCAAATTTTAATCTGGTTTTATTTAAGGTACAGACTGCAGACTTGAATGAAAAAACAAAAGTGATTTATTCAACCAAATCAATCTGATGTTTGTCCAAAAGATGCTTTCTGATTCACACGGGAATTAAATCGCATGGCTGGCAGTCCCCAAGAGGCAATCTGAAGTGATCATTGAGTACCCGTTTATATTAACTCTGTTAACCTCCGCCAGTAGCAGAAAAAGGGCTCAGTGCCAGCACATCTTACAATTTTAATTAGTTTGCTTTCAGGCGTGGTAAGCCCCATCCTGCGAGCCCTCTAGCGGTGCCCTCCGTGCTTGTGGGCCCGAGGGCTGGACAGAGCCAGGCCACCATCAGGGTGGGTGCTGCCACAGCCAACCCACTCCTCCAGGTGGTCAGTGCCACACGAGTAAAAGCCACAACGCACTTCCATCCCCACGCTGTACCTGTGGCAGGTGCATCACCTGCTCTGATGAAAGACCCAAAGGAGAGTGCCCCCAGATTTCCCATTTCCCTCCCACATACATCCCCTGGCTTAACTAACAGTATTATATTGCCTTACAAATGATGCCAAGATGATACAAGGCAACTTTTTGGTACATGAGAATCAGGCCCTGATGGTCTATATGAGCACAGGCATATTTCTGTACATATCATGTGTGAGCAGATACCCAACTGTGTGGCAGAGCAGTAAAACGCCGCCGGAATCACTCCTGCAGTGCTGCTGGCACCTGGGGATGCTGCAGAGCCTGCCAGAGCCACCACTGCTGCGTCCCCAGCGCGCTGCCAGCGCAAAGCCTTGCTCAGTGCCCTCCCAGCGGCACTGCGCTCTGCAGCTCTTTGTCTGCTCACGTTCGGGAATTCCGTGATAACTGCCGGGATATATATTTTTTAAATGTCCGTTGCTGCTCGGAGCCGTCCATTGTCATTGCTGCCTGGCCAGAGGGGGAAAACCCAAAGAAGCACTTTGCTGTGTTTCTATTTCGGTCTCCTGGACTGCAGAACACCTCATAGTTTAGCCAGTCCCTCGCTGAAGTCTGACTTTCACAGCACTAAATATAGGAATAGTGCACTCTGCAGGGGCTAAACTTAGCTTTGCTGCGTTAGAAGGGGAGGTACCTCGTTACTGGAGGCAGGAAAGCCAAACCACTGCAGGCAGGGAAACTTGGGTGATGCAGTAACAGCCCCTGCTCTGTTGTGCCAGTGCAGGAAGGAATTGAATTAGAAAGTTCAGTTCTGGGTTTGAATTTCTCTTCTTAAATAAATCTGTTCAATGCTTCAGTGAGGTTTTATAGTAGTTCACTTCCTCCAGAAGAAATTACATACCTCCGCATTATTATTGTATAAACATTTAGGAATATTCCTTATTTAAATCAAGGAGAGACTTTGAAATAATGCAAAGTAAATTTCAAGGTTGCAGGCATCTGAGCTTGCTACAGCTGGCATGTAAAGCCTTGCATAAAGAGCCTCACAGGCAGCAAATCATGACTACCTGCCATCTGAGCTTGCTACAGCTGGCATGTAAAGCCTTGCATAAAGAGCCTCACAGGCAGCAAATCATGACTACCTGCCATAAGCCTGGGCAGGCTTTTCAGGAATGTTAATCGCTGCTAATCAAGGAGGGCCAGTCCTCTCACAGCTGCAGCCTTTCACCTTTAAGTCACCTATTCTAGCATAGTTAGCAGGAGGGCACACGACCTAGACTCTGTTCCTAAGCTGTGCTATTCACTGCGGATTAGACACCATGCCTCTGTTTCCCCACCTATCAGCTGCGGGTGGCAGAATTCCTCCTGTGCTGCAGAGCGTTTTCAGAGCCTAGCGACGAGTTAAAACCATTGCCTTGGACTGGCCGGCAATCACGAAACGCTGGGGAGATTGGAAAGACAGGGTTTTGACCAAAATGCTATGCAGGAAAATGTCTCACTGCGTGAAAACAGGTTTCCTAGCGGGTATCATCACCCGTGAATCAGCAAAGGCAGGTGTATGCCAGAGGCAGCAGACCAAGGGTGTGGGTGCATCATGGGAGGTGTAGTTCAAGGGGGTGGCCAGAGTGGAAGCAGCTGGTACAAATTAAAACTCTTCTCAGGTATTAAGATGGCATTGCAGGAGGTGTAAGGGGAAGAATTTTTTCAAAACTTTACAGAATCCCATTTTTGCACTACTCTTCTTATTTACCTGCAGCATTCACCAGTACAAAACATGGCAATGAGCCAGATCAGATTCCATGTGGAGAGCTATTCTGTAATAGGAAAACAAATCAAAACACCACTAATTTAGTTATTTCATCTTCATACAGATGATGATGAATATACACAAACTACACAGTGGAGAAGATTACCTGTTCTAAAAAGAAAATATTGTTGAGACTCACCAAATTTTCTTGTCAGAATCAAACATAATAATCAAAAATACCCTTTTATGAGTCCACATTAGATTCAGCCCTGGCTAATCCATGACAAGCGACAGCTGCACAACCATTTTACTACAGACTGCTGACAAAAATACATTATTCACTGGTTACCCAATGTCTGTACTGGGAAGGTAAACTTATTCTCTGGTACAGACTGGCCCTTTTTCACATACTCTTATAGCCCAAAACGTTTTGGTCCTTGTTAACTTTCAAGCTGTGCCTGAGAATTGTCTGAGAGCATGTTATTTGGCTGGGGCTAAAAGAGATCAGTGACATTAGCTGAGCATTTGTGGGAAGACGACTGGGACTAAAAAGATAACAGAACAGTCATGACACAGGAAAATATGGCAGCTACTCCCTGGGCAGAGCNACATACTCTTATAGCCCAAAACGTTTTGGTCCTTGTTAACTTTTCAAGCTGTGCCTGAGAATTGTCTGAGAGCATGTTATTTGGCTGGGGCTAAAAGAGATCAGTGACATTAGCTGAGCATTTGTGGGAAGACGACTGGGACTAAAAAGATAACTGAACAGTCATGACACAGGAAAATATGGCAGCTACTCCCTGGGCAGAGCACAGGCCCTATACCCAACCTCTCACACACAACACAGTCTAGGGGGACAAACAGAAGGTGGAGCAGAGTAGAGACGCCATGGCCAGGCTCTGTCAAAACCCTTGCAGAGGGGGACCTTGGTGGTCCTTTCTAGCTAGTAAGCTGCACAGCAGCTGAAAACCAAGGGAGATACAGGAAGATGTCCTGCAGTTGAATCAGCAAAAGTGGTGAAATCACTCTCCTTGGAATGCCCCATGTCCCCTTCAAAAGGTTTTCTTGGGTGCCATACTGAAATATCTGCCACGAGGCTTGACCACCACTCAGTAACTAAGATGTACGACTAAAGTCACTCAAGCTCCATTTAAATCTTAAATATATAGTATAAAAGTGAGTTAATAATGGGGAGAAGTTGGCAAAAACTCCATTGTTAACTTCTGGGATCACTCAACGGCTGAACCAGTCTTCTTCCCCATAGGGACACCTAGTGGGTAAGGACTGTACTCTGTGTGTGCTGAATGATTATGTCGAACTAACTTTTGTTAGGGATTAGAGCTTGTTAGTGTATTGCTTTCAATACGCTTTTGCAGTGAAATATTATCACCAGCAGCCCTTGAACCTTGGCCTGTCACAATTGTATTAATGAAGAGTGTTATTCTGTCACCTGTTAATGTGAGTCCTTCAAGGGCGCTGGCAGTAGGTAAAGGTGAGGAGGCCCAGGAGAAGCTTTTTCTGGTGTATGGCCCTAAACAAGTCTGTTGAACCACCCTTCAATCTAGTGAACCACTCAGTGAAGGGTCCCCATAACGGGACACTGACAGGCTGCTCCAGCACAAGGGTCCCAGTTTTCCTGGGGAACTGGCAGACTAAGCAAACACTAAGGGTTGGAATAAACCTCCCCTTTTCATGTGACAGCATTATAAACAAAATCATACTCAACATACGGAAACAACCTCTGGGATAGTTTACTAGCATAGATATAGTCACAGAATTGAAAATAAGGAAACCAAAATTGTCTGTCTTTTCCCTCAGTGCATCCAGTAAATAATGTTAAGTCAAATGCTGCTTAGTCTGACTCACAGGCTACACACATCTACCAGCCGTCTCGTATCCCATCACCTCAAATTTTGGTGCTGGGAGTCAGTGATGGTGTCACTGACACACTGAGGCGCTGGAGTAGATGAGCCTTCAGAAAGGAACAATCAGCAGGATTTTAAAATTCAGATTACTTTTCCGATCCATCAACTTATCTTTTCTATTGCTTCTTTGTGTGCAAACCACGCTCTCTTGGTCTCATGCACAGTCAGCCTTGGACCTTCAGAAGGCCTTGCAAAAACATCTTATGACTGCATATTCATGAAGTGGCTATTGAAAGAAAGAAAAGGAGAAACCATTTCCAAATATAAACTCATTGAAACAAAGTTAATAAGCACGGGGAAAGGAAGGGACTCCATGCAGGACAATCAATAATTGGAATATTTTTGTGGTTTTCATTTCTGTCCCTGAGAGGCTGAAGATAGGGTAACTCCACTCCTTCAGTGAAGCCTCTTATGACCCTGATATCTTTTTCATGTAACAAAAGATATTACCAATTCCTTCAAAACCTCTGCCCTCTCTGATACCAAGGGGTCATGAGCACAAACCCAGTACTAAAACATTAGAGATTATATCCTACTTCTACACCTGTTTCTTGAGATCCTTTTCTCACGCTTCTCACATGTGCCAATAGAGATTTCAGATACTAAATATTCACAGCTGTACAACATGGCCAGTGACAGAACAGCTGGAAATAAACCTAATGAAACATGCAATATAGATGCATTATACCACAAAGCAGCATTAACAAAACAAAACAAAAAAGCCAAACACAAAAACCACGTGTCTATGTAGAGGAAGAAGAAAAAAAAAAGAGATAAAATTAAGGAAGTTGAGCTAGGACTCCAGGAGTTCCCTTGCTCTAAGGCTCATATCAAGATTTTTTTAATAACACTTAATCCTCTATATTTTTAAAAGACAAGGGATATTTTATCCTGTACTGGTTTGGGCTGTTGATTTTCTCTGTAATAGCTTGCATGTTGCTATGCTTGGGATTTGTGACCAAACCAGCACTGATAACACAGGGATGTTTTTGCTATAGCTGAGCAGTGCTTGCACAATGTTAGGACCTTTTCTGTCTCTCACCATGCCCCACCAGTGAAGCAGGATAGAGGGGCACAAGAAGTTGGGAGGGGACACATCCAGGACAGCTGACTCCAGCTGACAGAAGGGATAGGACACCATATGACATCATGCTTAGCAATAAACCTGGGGGAAGGAGGAGCAAGGGGGATGTTCAGAGTTACGGCATTTGTCTTCCCAAGGAAACATTATGCATGATTAAGTCCTGCTTTTCCAAAAATAAAAAACAATGGACACCTGCCTGCCAATGAGAAGCAGTGAATGAATTTCTTATTTTGCTTTGCTTGAAGCTGGAGCTCTTGTATTACCTATTATACTGTATTTTTGCAACTCACAAATGTATTCAATTTTGCCCTTCCAATTCCCTTTCCCATCTCCTGGGAGGGTGGTGAACAGCTGGGTGAGGCTGAGCTGAAATTTGGGTCTAACCCACACCGCATCCCTGACCCTGACAGACATTCTGTTAGTAGCCTTTCTGCGGGTCATATCTTTAGATATTTTAGGTGTAAAAAAGGAATAACCTTTCCCCTGCACTCCATATTACTATGCATTTTTTTAGACATTTGATGATTAATCATACTGTTGGTATTATTCTAAATTATCATCTTCTTTGATTCATTTCTTAATAAGGACACTTCCCCTCTTTAGCTTAACGCTTGCCATCCCTATCAACATGAGTGCATACTCTCTTTTAGCTGTCATGTAGATGAACACATTAATTTAATCTTTAAATCAATGTCAGCTGGGAGAGCAGTTTTATGAATGTAACTGAAAACACCCATTTTTTTGTTGTGCAAAGTAGATTGTAAAGCTGAGCTCTGTCTTCTCCAAGAAGAACATCTATGAGTTCACCTCAACTTCAATTCCATATTAATAGATTTAGAGATATTTTCCTATTTCCCTATTCCCTTTCCTGTATGTGCAAGCAGTAAAGGCACACAGAAGGAAACACAGGGGAAACTGATGAACTTTTGTTCAGGTCTACATTGACCACTGAAACTTCTGTAATAGAAATTCCCTGAAAAGAAAACCTTTCCCCACCTGCCTATGTATCTGACAGGCAGAGTGAAGGAAAAATGGGCCTAGTAGGCCTTCCAGCTTGTAAACGCCCTAGTTGGAGCTATTACAATGTGCTATTAATATTGTATATCTAAACAGACACACAGAGGACTTACAATCCTTATATAAAAATCTGATATGAAACATATATAACATCTGTAAAATGTACAAATAAATGTTTATGTGGTTAGGCAGACCTACAACATTTCCTGAAATTATTTGCCATAATGACAGCTTCATTGTCACACTGCGGGATCTTCCTTCCAACAGGGTTTTGGGGGCCTGTTTGGTGTAGACCTTTCAGCTATTTACTTAGGTTGTGGACTTGTCCTTCACAGAGTGTTTTTCTGTTACATTTTTGTTTATGATCTGCCACAATGTTTCTTCGTGCAAGACTGGAGTTTATGGATCTTATTTTGATGACAAAGAAAACTCCTCCTTAGGCCAAAAATATCCTTCCTAAAGCTTTCAACTGAAGTGACTGTTACACTTATACGAAGGCAATAGCTCTGAATAATTGATGAAACCACAGAAAGACACAAGACGTGCAATGCTATTAAAGGATCACCTGTGATGCAAGTTGAATATAAGAAAAGATGCAACCCATCTAAAAGCTTACACAGCCAATGCCATCTCCTTTAGAATTAGGAGTGATCAGCTGACTCTACCTTCAATAGCAACCAACAGATGTTTGATTTGAAGGACTTTTAAAAAATGCCTTGTAACTCCTTGTCCTTGAGGTGATTATTTGGTAGACAAAAAAGTGTAAACAATCTTCAGATAGGAATTTTTGATAACATTAGGAATAGAATGTAAAAGAAGAAATATAATACATGACCTAGCTTGAATATTTCTTCCATTATTCTGTCTTTTAAGGTAATTTATTAATTTGACAGAACCTTGACATGATTATCTTGGTGAGGCCAAGATAAAATAGAATTCACATAGCGTGTCAATGACCACAGTAAGTTATGCAACAATAATTCCATTAAAATAGGAGTTCACAATTTGAATTAAAAAGCAAAAGATGTGCAACTAAATACTCCACATCTATGTTCAAGCTTTCTTTTTATCTTGAAGAAACTTTCTGTGGTTTAGTCCAGTTTGCCGTATGACTTCAAGCTGAAAAAACAACAGTAGAAGAGCAGAGATTGATAATTTGAAGAAGGAAAGAAGAAATCACAAATGCTATCATCTTGTAACAAACCACAAAGACAGACAGACATGTTTGGATCATATCACTGTCAGAGATGTTAGAAGTGCACTATTTTGCTTGCAAGGAATAAAATGAAGGCACCTGGTAAAACAACAGAGCCTGATTCAGGATAAATTACAAGAGCTAAGGCATGAAAATGGATCCATTAGTGAATCTGTTTGCTTACTTTCTGCACTTCAGTCAGTCTGAAATGGGCTCAGTTAATGTATTTATTTCCCATTTAATCCTTCTGTTTAACTCCTGTTTTTTCACAATGTAACTTTATATTTCCACTTAGACCACATTAATACGAGCTTGCAAAGAAAGTCTAGTTTCATTTCTGTTAAATGTACATGAAATAGCTTTTTAAACCACACATTTTTAATTACATCATTTTACAAAGTTACTTTGCAGAATTCTTGTGGATGAACCAAACCTTCTAATTCTCTAGTTTAGATTCCTCATTGAAGAAGTACATTTTACCACACTGAGAAGGGCTGACTTTCTTTAAACAAGAGGGAGTTGGGCTCTACATTTAAGAAATTGGCTGATCTAAAGTTAGAGTTTCTTAAGAGCTTTTGAAGAAAGGTTTAAAAGCTGCAAAGACTGACATTCGCAAGAGCAAGGGAAAGAATAAAATGAAGCAAACAAAGCAACATCCCATGACTTCTGCCTGCCAATTCAACCTCCCAGTGCCAAAACCAGGGCAAAATATAGACTAATTTATCAAATACATCTTTAAAAAAATCCATTTCAAGTTATTGCTCTCCAGTTTATAAGATGCTTACAGATCTAACTGATTTGACATACAGGAAGTATAACTTTGAACTTCACAGGATTATGTCTTGCAAGGAAGTAAACAGAGGTAGATTTGCCACCAGGAATGTGCATCCCATTGGTACAGCCTCATGGCCTAAATATGCTCAAGGCCAATGTGAGGAGGGAGAAGTCCTCATCCAGAACAGGTGTTTATGCAGCATCAGTCAAACATCCATCTCCTGCACAGAGTTTAAACACATTCTGAAGATTTAAAGTACAGGCAGGCAATAAAAAAACCCTCTTAAATTAGTTTCAATGTGAGGAAAAGCTAGATTTCTATTGATATTAGAAACCTGAGCTCTTACTCCAAATCACCCAGAGCAATTTTCTGTAATCACTGCTGACTAATTATTTTCTTTCATTTCAGCAATCTTTATATTTAAGGTGGCTTTATCTTTTATGAAACTTCAATTTGTTATAAGTGAACAAGGTAGAGAGAAATCACTTATTCAAAGTATGAGAATAGAGGTTTTCAGTTTTTCTCTGATTATATTATTATACTTATAAAAATCAACTTATTTTGTATTTCAAATAAACTTAAAACAACAAATGTTAATAATTAATTATAATATTATAAATTAAGGAATTGAAAACTGTCATTTATTGACTCTCTGAGCTTTTGTAAGTAGTTCAACAAGCTAAATTTTTTAATGGAAAGAATAGGATGAAATACCTTTAACTATATCACATTCCTCTTTATTTATAAAATACAACAAACCATTTTCTGAATTAAGGAACTTTCTATTCATACAAATGCCAGCACCTACAGATTTTCTCTATTGGCATATTCACTGCTGTTATTCAGAATACTGTAAAGTGCAATTTTACTGAAGATTTTGAAACTTATTCAGTGTGGAAAATCTATTAAGTCATATTATAAGTAGTCTAGAATGTTGGTTTTCAATGTATGAATCCATGTTCCAGTCTCCTGCCAAGACTGACTGGAATCAAAGGGTAAATAGAAAGGTAATTAGGCCAGAAATATAAAACATTTCATTACCCCTTTCCTAAATCTACTACAGTGGGAAATTAAAATGGAAAGACATATTTTATATAATTGCTTTAGAATACTCATCTACAGAACATCTTTATCAGATTAAAATATGTCCGACAACACTGTGCAAAGATTTTCATTCGATGACATCAAAATATTTTATAATTAGGATCACAATTCTTTTGCAGATTTTGGAAAATGTAAGTACTAAAAAATGTAATTAAACCATTGAATTAAAAGACAATTTTAAGCTTATTGATTTAAAATTGAAGTGACTTAAAACAAGTCCTTTGTAGATCTTGTTGAATGAGACTGTGACTGCTAGAAAATAGTTTAATCTAATGACGTTTCCTTAACTCCAATTTGAAAACCAATTGTGAAAAAGTTTCTGAAATAATTTATTGTAGTAAGTATAATTATTATCATTAGTATCATTTATCAAATAATTGTGGATCAGCAATGCCATATCAATAGATAATTTTCCCTCTGAGAATCCAAAATGGAAATTTTGTGTTGAATTTTCTCAGCATCAGTTGTATACATTATATAAGTCACAAGCAATCTTCCGTTTCTACAGATAAGCACAATTTTTAGGTTTAGTTTTCAAGCAGAAATGCTTGTGAATCTTTTCCCACTTGTGTTCTCTACCTATTATCCACCTTTGCTTTGACGCCTCTTACAAAGACCTCTGATGCAAACCCACACAGGAGGTCTCTAAGAAGCAGCACAAGTGGTATTGTAGGAACTTGAGTCTCTCCCTTTCAAAATACATCTGGACTAATGCGTTAATGCCAAATTGAAAAATTTCAGTGCAAATCCCTTCTGACCAGTAGGACATACTGAATCCAGAGGCAGCTGCTTATCCCTGGCAGCAGTGCAATATTTGGACACAATTAGTACTGAAATATCAGCAGCTCTCTCAGAGTAAAGTACAGAATGAAGTTGCATACAGTATCCTGTCACTAATTACCCCCCAGAGAGGGACCTTCTAAATAGATGAATCAATGAAAGAAACTCATTATTCAATTAAATCTGTCCTGCAGAGATCTGAAATATGCAGGAGAATAAATGTAAATTAGACTATGTACTCTCCCCATACACAAAAATTATCTATACTTCTAAGCTCTCCTGTTACAGTACAGCACCATTTGGTTTCTCTACAGAGACAAAATGTACCAAGAAAGACAGAAATTTCCATTACTGTCCATGCTCAGTTTAATCTAATGTACAGCACATGAAAGAGGTCAAAACTTGTAGAGCACAGTATCGGTTGGTACAGTTTGTATCAGTACAGGGCTGCTCCTGACTGGAGTTGCTAGAAGTGCTCCCCAGTGCACCCAAGGCCCTGATGGTGTGTTCCTTGGAGGTCTCCCGCTCATGGGGTGGAAGCACCATGGTCCCCAAGCTCCCCACCCCTGCCCATGTACCCAAAGCACCCAGAGTCCCTTATCAGCAGTGCAGCTGGCCCTCAGACCATGCTCATTCAGTCAAGTCTGCAACAGCTCAGAGTAGAAACCACGCTGGCACAATACTAACTCCGTCAATAACTTGCACTGAGACAATTACTACACACAGTTATAGCCAAAACAGACCTCTAAATACCCAGGAGATAGGCCAAACACCATAAAAGAGCCTCATAGAAAAGAACTTCCTCCTAATGTCTGATCTAAACATTCCTTCTTTTAGTCTGAAGCCATTCCCCTGTGTCTTGTCACTACATGCTCTTGTGAATAGTCTCTTCCATCTTTCTTGCAGGCTCCCTTCATGTGCTGGAAGACTGCAAATAGGTCACCCCGAAGCCTTCTCTTTTCCAGGCTGAACAATCCCAATTCTCTCAGTCTTTCCTCGTACAAGAGGTGCTCCATCTCTCTAATCATCTTGTTGGCCCCCCTCTGGGTCTCCAATGAGTCCAACCTCATATTAACGAGATGCTGTTTTTCCTGCTCATAAAGAAGCTGAGTAAGATGCCAAGGACATTTCCACTTCTATAATAACAGAGCTACAGCACTGCAGCACAGGCACTAGGGGCTTCAATCAAGCTTTACTAATGTTCTCAGTAGCTTAGGTATTAAGTTCACTAAAGAATAAAAAAGGCATGGAAAGAACACGTAGGCAAAATGTAATGGATAGCCACAGGTGGGAGGAAAAATCAGCTTTGAATTCTCCCTAGAATAATTCCTTGCATAAGACTTTATATAAGCTGACAGCCTTTCACATTCTCAGAATAGGATCCCAAAATTCACTGGCAAGGCCTGCACCCTCCAGTAAGAACGGCCCCAAGACTGCACTCCCCAACTACTGCACTGTTTATTAGAAGAGAAAACAGGAACAGCCAGTTGCAGGTGGGGTTGGAACACAGTTTCGGCAGCATTTGGCACTTTGACGTCACCCGCTGGGTCAGCTTACAACCTGGCAAGCCTGGAGAGGCACATCACTCCCTGTCTGCGACTGTGTGGAAAAGAGATATGCAGGCAGGGGCAGGAAGCAAAGCTAGCTTGATCAAGGGCTCTCTGGAGTCCGGTCTTTCAAAGAAAACAGAAGAAACACCTCCAGCTCTCGGTGCCTCCTGGAATTGCTGCTCTACAACATTACAAGTGCAGGCAAAACAGGCAGCACCAGGGCACCCTGCTAAGCCAGCGCTGTGTTCGAGCACACACTTATTTGCCAACAGCCTCGCAGAAAGTTCAAACAGAACTCTCAAAAGATGAAAGGAAACCCCATGAAGGCTGTCCAGCTTTTGCCACGTGAGAGTAATTTTGCTACAGAGAGCTTGTATATATTTCAAGCCTCCCAGTTGTTTCTATGAATGAGACCTATGCTCAGCATCTCATTTCAAGGTGAGTCAGAGGCACAAGCAGCAAGTTTCACATGCCGGGCAAACACCCATCTCATTTGTTTTATTATTTGGAACGGTATGCCCAACGGAAGAAACAGGGAAATATCAGCATTATTTTAGAGCAGTGCCCAAGGGACTTGTCACCTGACATTCAGCATTGCCAGAATTCCCAGTACAATGAGGACAGTTACATTCCCTAATCTAGCTTCCCTACTCAGGAAGTGGCAGACCCGCTTCATGGAAGATAAGAGATAAGAGAGGCTTTTAACCTATATTTTACCTTCTAGAGAAAGTAAAGTTTTCCCTCAATATCTTGAAGAAAATACTGACAATATTACGTGATCATATTCCTAAATATTCCAAATTCTCAGCACAGAAAAGCAAACCTCTCTCTTGATAAAAAAGAGCAATGGTTTTTAAATCTAACCTCATTTTTTGGAGATCTTCAGTTTCTAAGAGTCCCAGGTTGGAACTCTTAAACCCATATCTCTTAAAAACACACATTTTAAATAAAGAGGATGAAAGCAACAATATTCTTACTGGACTGGCATAGTAACATTTTGCATGATACAAGTAGCACACAGAACAAACCCAGATTTTCAGAAAACTTTTGTAGAGTTTTCTGAAAAAGTGAGGCTCTTCCTTTGCATAAAGAACAACTACAATGACTTGGCATGGCATCTCTTAATTGTAGCCACTGACAGACAGGAAGGAAACCCAAACCTGCCCTGCAAGGAACCTGCTGTGCAACCCCTTTGTAAGAGCAGAGAGGTGGTGTAGCTGCACATAAGCTGAATCTCCAGGTATGAAACAGAGGGAAAAAAAGACAGGTGGCCTTTAGAAGTGTTCCAAGTGATCCTCACAAAGTCAGGCAGTTCACTTACCTTACCATTTCATATATCTGGTAGGGAATATTATTTACTATTTCACAACAGAGAGTATATCAGACTTCTGGAAAGCTCCCTCAGCTTAGTCCAGATCAGGTTCTGCCCAAATCTGCACTTAAACACATTCATAAGCCAATATTTCTTATTTCCCAACCCGCAAAGATTACCAGCTGAGAAGCCCTCTTGATCCTTATCAGGATTTTGAAGTGCCAAAAAGTATGAGAATGGATAACTTTGGATAAATAGGTTGCTGTTAGTTTGAACCTAATTGTTTAACCCAAATGGTGTGGGGAAGGATTGCTATTTAACGATGACACCAAAGGGGATGGAAATTAAGGATAATTACATTTGGCTGCCCTGTTTTGTTTCAGCTGGTTTGGGTTTTTTTGTTTGTTTGGTTGGTTGTGATTTTTGCTTTCCAATTCCCTTATTAGTCAGATAAAATTGTACATAGAATATATGAAAAAACACATGCAACTCTTTATGCACTTTGTGTAAGAGCTATTCATGTGTTTACTTGTACACACTGCACCAAGCAGGTTGAATATTGTACCGTCATATTGAGGAGAATAAGAGAAAATTCCTCGGAAACCGGTCAAGTCTATGGTGAAAGGGCCTTTAGAAGTTTCTAGAAAGACAGTATAGGTCACAAAGTTAATGCAGAATTAAGATCATGATACAGCTGACTAAGGAAAATATCGTATTATTTTTATAATTCTGCCCATGTTTGGCCTGGAAATTAAAATCATTAAAGTGCAGTGATTTGTTTGTAAACAGACTTAACATACAGACAAGAAAATAAAACTTAAAAGTAGATGCTCCTCAACAGTCAGCTTCTAAATAAGGGAGCTTCATATACAGGCATATTTATATTAAAAAAAAAAAGCTCCCTAAACGTAATTTCTCTCCCTTTCTGAGAGCACAGCACATTTTCCCTGGCTGCTACACCCTGTTGATTTTCAACCACCTCTGTTCTGCCTCACCAGCTTCCTGCCTTGCCGGGCTCCAGCTAGAGCTACCCATCCGGAGCAACCAGAGTGCAGGGGGCCTCCAAGGCACAACAGCCACCAGGACCATGAAGGCACTAAATCTGATTCTCACCTGTTTGAACTTGATCCTCTTTCCCTCTACTGGGAATATGCCTAAACAAGGTCATGCCCAAAGTCATCTGAAACTGAACTGCTGCAAGGCAAATTCTGCTGACAGGAATAGGCTTTCAGCAGCTTTCCAGGCCAGAAAGGAGCAGCAGACCACATAGCCTGACCTGCTTGACAAAGGCTGCTGCAGAGAATAGCTGCTGGGAAAAGGCACCTCCTTCTAACCTGGAGTGAGGCCAGGGCAAGTCTAAGATCAGTGTCTCCAGTCCCTGACTGAGAAGAATGAGGGGTGTTCACAATATGGCAAACATCATTCAGTTTCTTTCCTCTCAATAAAATAAGCCAGCTCAGGTTGCCCTTGAAATCCATTTTATTAGGCTGCATGTCCCCAAGGCAACCAAGCCTCTAAATCTGTGAAATTTCCTCCTCTCTTCTTTCCAACAGTTCTGCCCAGGGAGAGGAGGCTTAACACTTGCCTGCCAGTTTATTCTCTTTTCAATCTCTCTTTTTCCCTGGCTCCTCAGGCTAGCTAGCTCTCCCAGGTTTAAGGCTCTGGGTTCATGGCATACCTTTCAAACTTTTTTTCCCCAAGGTAAAGCTTAAATCACGAAACAGATATTAGGTAATAAGGAAGTAGATGAGCTATTAAGAGCTATGACTTACAGGGACTAGACTGCAGCTACCTCCATGCACTTCCTCCATCCACTGTTCTCTGAAAGCTCTACATTCCCTCCCTACAAGGTGGTGACTGCTTGTAGGAGGATGGCACAGTAGCACTGTGACATGGTTCATCACTCTGCTCAAGCTACCTCCATTACAAGCCGAGGTCTGAAGAAAGGGGAGCATCCTCCACGACCCACCCACCTCAGCCCACTCAGAGGAGAAGCAAGTGGACCCACAGTGCCTGGAGAAGTTAGGCAGAGCTTTGGACCGTGATCCAGCTGCTGAGCTGCCAAATTGATTTGCATTGAGAGCATTGAGAGCTGTGCTCTGAGTCAAAGAAAAAACACAGGAATGAGTTATACTTAGTCACAGGACATAGTAGAAATAAGAGAACAGGTAAGAGCATGAGAGTGCTTCAAAGATGAAGAACAAATCACAATTGTGAGTCAACGAAGTCTCTGAAGGAAGGATTGAGGCACAGATTTGGAGACAGAGCTAAGAGTTTGCAAACTTCTCCGTTCCAGTTCTCTAGGAGAGAATTTCTGCAGTTCTGCGCAAAGCACCAGATCTGCATGCCTCCCATGGGCTCCACTGCCATACAATACAACATACAAATCTTACCTAAACACTACTAACTATAGCAAATTGTCACTGAAAAATGCTACTGCCAACTCAAGGCGAACGTCCAGCTCCTACTTATTTAACAGTATCTATTTTCTAATGCCTTTGAGTCCTAGGCCATACAGTTTCTTTTACATCTAATTGAACAACAGAGTTCTATCCACCAACAGCACAACAATCCAGCAAAGACAAGTGGTTCCTGAGAACTACAATGCTCTCTTCACAGACAATTTGAGGAACAGTGCACTGCTACAGCACTACTTCCCTCTTTTGCTAGACCCAGACCTGTTTTCTCTTTGCGATAGGAGAGCTTTCCAATTATACTTTCCACTACTCCTACAACCTTTTGAGAATCTCAAGAGGGAAGGGCTATGCAAGGGCACTGTCTTTGCTTACATGAATCTGCTAGTTGCACATGGCAAGGGGAAGCAAAATAGCTCACAGGTGGACTGACTGAGAGAGGAGACGGAGCAAGGTAAGGACTGAGAAAAATAGGTGGGGCAGTCCCTGAATTTTGTCACTAGCAATCAGGTGATTCTGATCCCATTTCATTTGGGGCTGCATCAATATCTGCTTAGCCCTGAAGTACAAACTACCCCATCAAGCAGAGATTAGGTCATCTCTTCCCACATATGTCTTTGACAGTATGGTAGTGATGATCTCCTTTTCATTCTGTGTACAAAACAGGGAAAATAATTATTTATCTCAAAGAAAGTAGTATCGGGAATGGAGGAAACCAGTATTATCTGTCAGTAATTAAACCAGGGCACAGAGAGCAAATGGATAATCTGACACGAGACCTGGCACAAGCAGGTAGCTTTACTGGCCATTGGGACATCTGGCTAATTTGGGATGGGTTTGTGTAGGAGAGGAGAGGGAGGGCATTCACCACACCTGAGAAGCTTTGCTGGACTGGGTGGAGAGCTGCACATGGGGCCGTGCTGGACCATGGGTGAGGAATATAGTGGTCCATGACCACACTGAAAGCAGCCAAAATAAGTGCGAGAAATATAACCATGGGAGGGAGCTCTTAATTTATTGATGTCTTAGACATGGTGGGGGTTTCTGCAGCCCTCAGTGAGAGATAAAAGTAGTTTGCAAAGGAAAAGTGAAACAGCATTCAACAGTCACAAATCTCTGAAAGTACAAAGAATAAAATTAATGCTAACTTGAGAGGGAGAAATTTTCCCATCCTCTCTTACCTCCCACATTGCATCACTCACTCCAGTGAACTCAGGTGAATAATACAGACTGATGCATTTATCTAAGACATGGTTTCATACTCATTGTCATTATAATGGGGAAAAACCCCACAGAACAAATAAACCTCAGGGACTCTCTTTTAGAAAGCTCAGACTGGAACATTTTCAAGGGTAGGTATTTGCTGCAGCACCCTGTAAGCTTTTTTCCTTGCTCCTCTCATTTAAGCTTTCATCTGTAAAGTGACTCTCCTGCTATTACAGGCTCACTGAGCCAATGGCTAAGGAAATATAGAAACCAACTTAGAGAAAAATACTACTTCTTAGTCTGTATCTATTTAAGTGTACAGCTGCAAGAGCACCAAGTTCCATTTCATTGCATAGGTGGGGATCAAGAGCTGTGATCAGTTTTAAGAAATTTTAAGAAACACTCTGTGGAGCAGGATGTGGCCCAAAATTGTCAGATTGTAGTAACCAGTGTGAAGCAAGATAGTGTATCTCACCAGTGCTGTGGTTAGAAAGTGCAACAATGCTTCATCTGAGAGAGGAAGTAGAAAAGTACTTATTCCAGAGGCTACTGTAACTCTCTTTAAAGGAAGAAAAAAAAAATCCTCTTTGAAAAAAAAAATCATGAATTTCTCTTGCAAAAAATCTGGAGTGAAGTCTTCCTATCTTCTTCTGTGCTTTGGGGTTTTTTAGGGAGGGTTTTTTGGCTTAGGTTTTTTTTTTTCTGGAAGCCATAGGGGTTAACATCATAACTACAAATTAAAATTTGCCATATCTGTTAAATTCTGTGGTATGACTTCATGAAGGTTTAGTTATTAAAATGTTTACAAGGATAATTATTATTTTTAACAAATGCATTTACTAGAAATCAGCTGTTTTGGAACAAATAACAAAAACAAAATCAGAAGAAATAAATCCCAAGTTTCCCTTTTGGAAAGTTCAAGAAAGTGACATTTTCAGAAAAGGAATTTTGTATTATTCACCTGTCCCTTAATTTTTAACTTTTTTTTAAGCCACTGACCAATTTCAACCAATGCTAAACAAAATGCAGAAATCCCTAGGAATTTCCCAAAACCTAGTGCCTCAACAGCAGAAAGACTCAAGACAGTGCCTCCACTGTGGGGAAATCCATCAGAATCGGGATATTCAATGCAGCAGGTCTGTCAGCACATGTGAACTAGACAGCTGTAAGTGTGTGGAGGGGATGCATGGTTTCCTTTGGCACCTGAAAACATATGCTGAAGTGTTAGAGCAATTAGTGGGTGAAGACAAGAGAAGTTAGCAGATAAAGGACCAAAAGTTGAATCCAGGCTTACTGGTTCTGCTTACTGCTCTGCTCCCTGGAATCTGGTGCTCGATTATGATTCTCTTTCACACAGCCTGCCCTTCAAACATTCTTTGAAACAGAACGCAGAAGCATTTAATGACAGTGATTAGAAAAGTCTGTATACTTGTAAGAAATAGCACATGCTATTATATGTGAGGTATAGAAATATTAGCTCTTCAATATGCTGCCTGTGATGACCGTCATGGAGCAAAGGAATCTAAACACATACAGATTGGCCAAGGCATTCTCTCCAAACCATTAAGAGAACTGTTACCCACTGAGAAAACACAAGCATCTGAGCTTCTTCAGCTTTCTGAGAAAAGCTCAGGTTTACACACATTGGTTCTAATCCATCTCCAGTGCTACAAGGACTGACTGCCCATGGTTCAGCAAAAGTACATTTATTTCTCACGAAATAGTCTTTATTCTTCTCCTGAAGACTAACAGAATAAGACTTGGTTCCCATATTCTTGATCCTACAGAGATGGCACACTCAAAAAGAAGCGCTAAACAAAATCTGCATTCTCTGTCTTACATGACAGCTGAGCAAGTGGAAAAAGAAATCACAAAAAAACCCCCAAGAAAAGATGGAATAAAAAGGAAATCATATCACAGAGTCATAGAATAGCCTGTGTTGAAAGGGACCTTAAAGATGATCTAGTACCAACCTCCCATGCCATGGGCAGGGACACCTCCACTAGACCAGGTTACTCCAAGTCCCATCCAGCCTGGTCTTGAACACTTACAGAGATGGGGCATCCACAGCTTCTCTGGACAACCTGCTCCAGTGCCTAACCACCCTGAATAAAGGATTTCTTCCTAACGTCTAATCCAAACCTACCCTCTCTCAGTTTAAAGCCATTGCCCCTTGTCCCATGACTATATGTTCTTGTAAAAAGTCAGATACTGGAAGGCTGTTGGGCAGTATCCCCACATCGACTGAGAATATTCCACAAAGTCACAAAGGCACTTAACTTCTGTTTCAGCATGTACAATATTTAGGTACCTTCAGAGAAACAAGCTACAGTCACCTCTGTGTTTCTCTCCAACAATAGCATTGCATGGTGTTTAGTTGACTTCCCCATGTGGATCTCTCAAAGAACCAAAACTCACAATACTGGGATTGGATTGTAAAGATGAGGATCAGAATATTCCTCTTGTAAATCTTGGGTGAGTGTATTGAACTAAATGAAAACAAGACAACGCTGAATGAAAGAAAGAGCAAAGACCTCTGGTCCCTTTCAAACCAAATCATCCTCAGTCTAATTTTATGTATCTGAATACTTCAAGTTGAATGACTGGAGAAAGATTTTGAAGCAACTAACTTATTTAAGAGCACATAATACATCAAGGGAGGATGACAGGACCAGGGAAGAGCTGGCAGGAAAAAGCTGGCAGTGTAGTACTGGAAACAGATGGTCTACAAGCAAAAACTCTATTATGATTAAGAGAAAGTATTGTTAATAATGTTACTCTTCTAAAGAAGGAGTTCTGCCAAAACCAGTACAAAACAGAGTAGTTATTAAAAATGTGATTTAAGCCATCAATTTAGATTACAAATCATCATCTCTCAGCTGAGATGTGAGCACGTGTTTTCTTCTACTCCACTATAATATGAATTAAAATTCTAAACAAACTACTATTTCAGGTACCTATGAAATCAGCATGAAATCTACAGAGCGAAAGTGGTGAAAAGCAAAGGAAGAAGAGAGGGGAAGAAAATAATGGAAACATGACAGCTGGATGTCACTTGCTGGTAATTCTTCAACCAGTACTCCAAATGTCGAGAAACAATGCAAAATCAAAATACATTATGGTCCAATATATCCCACCAAACTTCACTTACTGTGTCCTGCCTAGGATACATACATATATGGCTTCTGTAGGTAATAAAGACAGATACTTATCTCCTGAGGGTCACAATGTCCATGATGAAACCAGTTACCTGTCACAGAGGGGTTTAAGCTGAGGTTCTTAAGTCCCCTCCTAAAGTCACTGAATGCCCTAATTTAGTCTCCAAAAGTGATTAAGTAACCTGATGGCACAAATTCAAGTTC
The DNA here is from genome assembly GCA_013400975.1 of Atrichornis clamosus. NCBI lineage: Eukaryota > Metazoa > Chordata > Aves > Passeriformes > Menuridae > Atrichornis > Atrichornis clamosus. The sequence goes on from WBMZ01012320.1 coordinate 33,540, forward strand.
AAGGGACTGCCGAATATTCAGTAAAGGCACCCATTTCTAGGAGTGCATAAGAATTTATTTATTTGTGAAGATCTTGGCCCTTCTTTTTTGAAAGCTGACTACAGTGTGAGAAAATCCAGTGCATCAAACTCGTTACCCTGATAAGTAAACTCTTGATACTAGACACAACACTCTGCTCACTGAATATTTCCTCCAGCAGAGTTGCTGTCATGAAACAGGGTATATACCACAATTATTTCAGTAATAATTTCTTGACCTTGTGAAAAATTAAGAAAACTATTTCATTCAGCAGTTGTCCCTGGTTTAGGATAATCATTACTTAGGAACAATTGAAACATCCGTGTGTTATCAACATTATTCTCATTCCAAATCCAAAACACAGAACAGTACCAAGAAAAAAATTGCCTCTCTCTCAGCCAAAATGAGGACACTCTCATGATTGCTCCAGTCCTTGCACTGACAGATGTTCTACACCACTGCCATAAGCCCTGGCACCAGCAGCCAGCTGCGTCTCTGTGGGCCCAGCAAAGCCTGGATTTTTCTACCAGGCTGCAGAGGGCACAAGAGGGGATTTCTGCTCTCAGGGTCTGTATGATGATGCCAGCTCAGGTGCTGCTTTATATGTGGTCTGGAGGTCCACAATTGACCTGCCACATAGTTACAGGCCCATAGCCACTGGCTTGTAGCAATGCTGTCCAGTAACTCAGACCATATTCTTTAGAAAGGACACCTAAACCTGGGTGATAGGACTAGCACAGTCTGCAAAAAAAGGCACTTTTCTAAGAGGTACAATTGTAAGAAGCTGACAGACCTGTTATCAACATCATGTTTACATGAAAGCACAATGAAATATTTTCTTCTTTCCTACAAATTATGCAGCTCTGATTGCCTAGTTTTCTTCATGGGCCCCATTCTTTATACTAGAAAATTCACACCACAGAAAAAACTCAAACCAAAGCAAAGAAACCCTGACACAACCCTATAAACTCTTATTCCTCTTTGAAACCATTGCCTGACTGGCAGGAGACTTAGTGGATCTGGAGTTGTATACAAAGGTGTGTCCACTCTTGCTTCTCCCAGCACGTAGTGGTATCAGCTTTGGCCGTATCAAATCACACAGCAAACACGAGTTCTGACAACCTCCACCAGTCATAGGAAATAGCACTGATACTCCTCCAAAGCTATGTGTTAACATGACCAACCATTAACAGCAGCTCTGGAAAGAGCCAAGGTGTTCCTGTTTCCATCATCCTTTAGCTCACAGTTCCCCTTTCCAGTGGTCCATTGGTCAGCGAGGTAACTCAATGTTACTCTGCCTCTGCAGTGTGGCTTAGCTAAAGGTCTCAGAATTGAGGTGTGAAATGACAGGAACATTTCTTAAAGGTTTCCACTACAGCACAAGAGCTCTCACTTTTTGAAGCCTGAAATAAACCCAACATAAAACACAGAAGCAAGTGCAACCACAGTGGGTTTGAGCAGGAAAAGCCTTCTCAGGGGGGCTGGTGAAGGACGGGTGGGAGAAAGGAGGTGGTTCTCTGTCACCAGAAAATGTACAGCCACTCAAATTTTCCACTTATAGTCAGGCCCTCCATGACACCCCAAAAGTGAACTGACCACTGAATGACAATATATAAACCCTGTGAAAGGGGGCTGACAGTAGACACTTTCTGCACTGCCTTGACACAGAAGCCACAGCAATGAAGCTCCACACTGCAGCAATCTTGCTCATCTGCTGGCTTGGCATCTTCACTGTGCACACAGTGAAAGGTAAGTTTGCAATTCAGTAGATAGGAATTGCTCCACATTCCACCTGCAGTTGGACAAACAAAATTCATTGTCATAGAGAGCTGATTTATAAGAAAAAACTTGCAGGAAATCTAGATCAAATCTGCAAGAAAGGCAGCTTTATGGGGGATTTTGTCTGATGTCCTGTCAGTTAGTGGTTGGTTTCTGCTTTAATGCAAGGAGAGAGTCTCTCATCTGAGAGCACTTAAAGGGTTTCTGTGCAATGTTGTCTCAAAATCATACAATCTTGAAGGCACAAAGTCTTTTAATCTCACTGATGCCATATAGCCAGGAGTAGTATAGGTCAATAACATTTCATTAAAAGTATTTCTTGAATAGGATGTATACTTTTTCTTTTTCCAGGTATATTGCTTTTATATGGGTTTTGTATTATTTATTATTTGTTTTTAACTATGTAGTCTTAATCCCTCTAATGTCCCTATTTTAAAAAGTTCTTCCAGTTCTGTATCACATATTGCCTATTTGTTTGTTTCCTGACAAACCTTTCGGTACATACAGGCTTTGTAATAACCATAACTAAAAAGGGGAGTAATAGAATTATAGAATATCCTCTTTTTTCATAGTGCCATACAATTTAACATCTTCTTTGAGACCAATTATAAGCCTTGAGATGAGCCACGCTTATTAGCCAGGCTTTAAATAAGTTTGTCTACAGGGGCGTTTAGGTCAGTGACTTTTGGATTAGGCCATGTGTATCATGCGAGAACATGAAGATACATCCATTACCACACATCTCCCAATCACAATTAGATTTCACAGAAAACACTGGTATGCAAGCCATAAGCAAACCCACATATATGCAGAGAGAAACAGAGAGAAAAGGTATCTTCACAAAACCACACCAAAACCAAATGGAAACCTGCTAAGCGTTCACAAGACTACGAAGATACACAGTCAGAAGGTTGACCCAGGGCCTCTGTAGCTATACCACACAACATTCTCCCATTTTGATTAGTGACACTGCTCTTCATCCTGGCAACCCATGGATTCATAACAGACTGCCAGTTCCAAATGTCATTCTCCAGGTTGTATAATTTGCCATAGGTACCACCAAGTCTGAAAAACCACACTGAGATGGTCTACAAGAGTCACAAAAAAGGACTAGAAAGAATGATAAAGAAAACAAATACACCTGGAAGAAAAGGTAGTTACAGGTGCAGAGCAGTTGGGTTTTGTTCCCAGGCTTATAAAAACTCTGCAACTATTCCCTGCACCCATTCCCTGAAGAAAGTGTAGCAGCAGAGAAAATATTTCCAAGACTAGTAAGGATTGCTTGACTGTCTTTGAGCTCTTTTAAGGCCACATTTTGAAAACCAGTCTGAGGCAGTAAGAAATGTGTAATGAATCATAAAAAACCATCGTGCTACTCGTGACTAAAGCAAGATCAGGAGAGAGATTCCTTCTGGCAAACAAAACCTCAGTAATTAGCAGCCCTGCCAATACCTGTGTACTGGCTATCCCACAACTTCTCCAAAGGCTGCTGTGTGTTTGTCTCAGCTATTCCAATTATTTCAAACAAAGAACAGCTCACAGATAGCAAGATTATGTGAAGCGGGTTTTATATTTAGCAAGTTGCACCTGAACATCTCTTGGACTTTTCTCAAGCCAGTTGCTCTTTAAATTCTTTATAAACAAACCACAGAGTAGAGCAGTGTTCTCTTTGTCTCCCTCATGCTTTCCCAAGTGGTCTTTCATGTGTGGGAGAAAACCAGACACTGGTAAATGGAGACTTACAGTAATGTATACATATACCTCATCTCACATAAATGAGCTCCCATTTTGAGTTATCATCATGTAAGGTAACAACAGCCCAGAAAATTTTATTTGAATCACAATCCTCTTTATTAATCACCAGTGCATTTCTCTGAATTGTATCAACATCTTGGAGAAAAGCAAAGATTAAGTAGCTCTCCACTGCCTATGAAATCAGAGTTATAACAAGAGGACGTAAGCACTTATTTTTCTGGCAGATATACCTCCCTTTCTTTCAACAATTTTTGTTAATGCTGCTTTTGGATGTCCACTGTGAGAGAAGTAGCCTTGCTTTCCTTTTCTTCACTTGGAAAGTAGGGGAAATTGCTGACCCACATTCAGGTGATATGTGGAAATCCACGCCGTAAAATTCCAGTTCTAAGTGCTACCTCCATATGGGCACTTATTTGCAGATGATGCAGACCTAATCATGAATGATGCCAAACACCTTTTTTACTATGGAAGCTGTGACTCCCTAGGGACAGAATTACTATACAATCATTCAGGACAATGGGCAAAGGTCTGTACCTTAATTGCAATAGCAATAACACTTTAGAGATGGTAGGATCCATCAAAAAAAGTAACTTAAGCTCTCTTGTATAAGTGGTATTGCAGCTGCATATCATGAGACACTCATGTTCTAACCACAAGTGGAAATCTTCTGGAATTCATAGTTTATTAAGTAATTACAGATAAATGTTAATAAAATATTTATTCCCTTTTCATTTATCTATTTTTCCCCTTTTAGGGAGTGCCAGCAGTCAGTCCATGCGTAAATTCCATTGTGTAACTCTGTCTTCACAGCAACTGAACATACGAAATCTTGTAAGCTATGAAAAGCAACAAGCACCAACAAATGCCATCATGTAAGTACCCAGTGCACCCTTCACCTTCAGACTTGCCTATGCAAACACGCTATCACCAAAAAGGGAAGGGGCATCAGAAGACACTTCATGGCCTGGCTCACTAAATCTGGCTAGTTCAGGTTACCCTTCCACTTCTCCCACCATGGACTTGCCTGGCGGCTGAGGGAGTGAGGAGAGAGACATGGGCCTCAGAGAGCTGGGAGATGTGTGCTGCTCATGAATAATGGCAGGAAGCTCACTGAACAGTCATATTTTTTGTGCCTAGAGAGTGGGGGAAAATCTCAGCAAGGGTGGAGCCATCAGAGGCCCCATGCATTAATTGAGCCAAGGGGTAAGATCATGTGAAAGAATATGGGGTAACCCAGAGTCCTCACAGGAGTTGTGTTTGGTCATTTGAGCTCACAAGCACTCATTTTTATCAAATCTGGGATCTGCTCCGGGAGGTCAATGTTCACCATTTATTATAAATGGTGATTTAATATAAATCCCAGAACAGTAGGTATGCTCAGTTTTGGTATCAGTGTATATGTATGTTACCTATATCATGAACAGGGAACTAACATTGCTAATTGCTGTTATTCTAACTAACAACACCTACAAACTCCAACATTTGACACTGTTTTCCTATATTTTTTCCTCATGTTTCGCATAAAAATCAAGAACAGCACACCTGGTTTTAGAGACTGGAATTTAATGGTTTGATTTTTTTCTTCCTATAGGTTTATCACTGCAAAAGGTATCAGGATCTGTGTAAGCCCTGACCAGAAATGGGTGCAGGCTGCTCTAAAGAAAATAGATGAAAGACGTGCTGCCAAACGCAAATAATCCTGTCCTAGACAAGCATCTATGGCAAACTAGCTGGAATTATCATCAGTTCTGCACATAACAGGGAAGAAAACATTACTATCTGCTTTTGTTTACTATTTATTAAGTGGCAATAAAATCTTTGAACACACACAAACTCACCAGAATCTGTTCATCACTGGTTGAATGCCTGCAGACTTCTTCATTTTATGGCTGAACTCTATTACACTGTTTATTTTCTGAAATGCTTGCTAATATTTATTTACAACTGAATGTAGATATCTTAACCTTGTTGTCCTGACCAGGATGGCATTTAAGGGTGAATGACAGATAGTTTCACATACTGTAGGGAAGAAGATGATCTCCCACAGAGCTGGAAGAGTGTGGACCTCCATCCTGGTGGAGATCAGAGCAGTTTGCAGTGAGTGCTGGTTTTAAGGTGCTATATAATTTAGTTATTCACACCTATATAATCTATATGCAAACTGATTTCATGCTTCAGGCTATCACCTGATCAGTGCAATATTCAGAAGAAGATCCGTGTGCCTTCTATATTTACACACAGTTAATATGTTAGCTGCAGTGTTAGCTCGGTTCACAAAGATGTGTGGATATTCTCAGCAAGGGATGATGTGGAGTAATTCAGTGTAACTCTGTGAATGCAACCCTGTTCAGTCTTGTCCTGGGGAAGCCTTATCCTAATAATGACATCTGTGAAGTTACTTCTGTTTCGCCCTCGCGTGAGATAAACCTGAAAAAATCAGTTTGCTTTCTTCCTTGCTTTTCTCTGAATGAGAACAAACCATGTCTGGAATCTGTACTTCACAAAATCATAGGAACTCCCTCCCCTAGAGAACCAAGTACATATAAATGTCTTATCATTTTAAAACTGATACACGCTGCTAACAGAAGGTTCTGAATTTTAATAAAGTTACCATAAACCTGAATCAAATGGCACATTTGTTTCCTTGATTGCAATACAGATGGGTACTGTTGAAACAGGTCCCAAGATTACAGCACAAATCTGAGAACTTATGGGCAAATTAGCTAGAGGTGACACTACATCCAGCTCATGACTCAGATTGTTCAAAAGCAATCTGATTCCAGGCTTTCTACACATATTTCAGCTGTAAAGTTCATATTTCAGACAATATCTCTTCCAAAGTTCAAGTATTTAAAAATCAAACTTCATACCATGCTCAGGTGATCCCCACATTATCAGAAGCAGACATGGAAGAAATCTTTTCTCAAAGAGAGAAAAAAATGGCATTTGAGGAGCTGGAATGGTAGAGGAGAGGTACAGGCAGAGGGCTCATGGAATAAACTTCATCTCATATTACCACATGTATGCAGCCTGCACTGCTGCTAACCTATGGGTTTCTCATCATAAATAACCTCTTAGTGATACTCATGGAACTACAGCACTTCCAAATGACACCACAGTAGTTCACACTACTCTAAAAGCCAGTCTTCACAGATCCCTGCTCTGGTCAGGCCTTTAGACAGAATTTGTCTCCTGTGCTGACATTCTGTCAGAGCTCAGTCCTGCGTAGGGAAATTGATTTAGTTTTCTCTATCCAGGACTGATTTTTAAGTAGTGCCATTGCTCAGGCAGAGAAAAGAAGGATGAGCATATGTGTTATAATACAGGACAGGGCCAAGGCAGGCTACTGAGCCTCCTTTACATGGAGTGATACTTCCTTAATGAAGTTCTTGATATCGACAAGACCAGGAAAAAATTGTTGTTACAAACTTTGTAAGAAGAGTTTTACAGGTAGAAAGAAATGATGATGATGTTACTGAAGTATGGCAATATGTCAATTGTGTTTATTCACTTTAAACTGCTGATCTCAAGGCCCCAGACCCTCCTATTAGAGAGAACAGAAACAATTCTGTTCCCTTCAGCATCATCAGACTCTCTATATGCTGCAAAACCAGGTCCCCTATAGAAGCATTTTGATGGTAAACTCTCTCACATTAATACCATCAACTTCCACACATCAAATTAATCCAGGACCAGAACTAACTAACATGCTTTTTACAGGCAGAATTTTAATGCCTATGCTCATACTCAATAATATCATTTCCTGGAATAAATCTTGCTAAAATGAATATAATTTTTTATAATTAGGACTATCACAACCTGAGGATATATTAATTAACCCTCACATGGCAATTAATACTTTATATCTGCTCATCCTCATCACAATTAATAGAATGATTAATAATTTTTAAGAGTGAATCATCCTACTTAAAAATTACACCTTGTTTGTTATACCTTGCAAGATCCGTAGTGATCCTTGAGCAGTTCTTGGGAGTTCATTACCATTGGTGATTAGGGCTCTCAACATCTCTTCCTACTCAGCCATTAACCCCTGTCTTTCCCTGACTGTTCCTTACCCCAGTCCTTGCTGTGATCCCAGCTGTGTGCTATTTTTGTCATCTCTAGCTGTGTAAAATACGGAAACTTACCTGTAATAGAACTGTTTCTCCCTAGCACTTTTCCCTGAGTCTCTTAAAATGTCTCAGAATGTTTCAGAAAGAATGGAAAATATGATTAAACCTCCTTTTCATACACATATACACAAAAGGAAAGTGCAAAATGAAGAACCAGCGTGCTGCTCTTGTGTTGGAGGCAAGTAAGAACCACAGTCTTGGTCTTTCCAACATTCTTAGGAAACATCTCACTTACAGAAAAACAGAAGTTAGGGTCTGAGGTACATTTGAAGATTTGGGGCTGTGGTTGGACTGATATCTTCCTGGCTCCTGGCTGCCCAACATTTCTTCTCTAAATGAGGTAGGGAGCAGGGGATCCATGGTCCCTGCTTCCCTTCTTGCTCACCCTTTGCTAGATTGCAGCCTGTAATATGAACATTGATTTTCTTTGATTCCTTTTGTAATATCTGTGCACCATTTTGCCAGAAAGGACTCTCCAAATACACATGGCAGAGCAGAGTGCATCAATAGAAAGAAAATAGAAATAGAAAGGTTGATTTGAAAGAAATCAACCATTTATCTTCTGTCATACACCACTAACAGTTTCCAAAGAGACTGAAGAGATCATTGTGTTTGGATCTTTAGCCCATGGAAAGGCAGGAAAGAGCACAGTGGACAAACCCTCAGCCTGTGTAAGTATTCACACCTTCACCAACTTCAACAGAGGCAGACAGGACAATTAGTCACCCCTTTGGAAACACCGGCTTTTTGCACAAAAGCAGTAATTCTTCCTGGGCAATGACTTTACATAGTTGCAGCTGTATCCTTCTCACTTCTTATTTATAATTAAGGAACTAGAAAGATAAAGGTTTACAATGACAATCAGCTTTCCTGGAAACTATTACTGCAACATTCAATCCCTAGTCCCTAGCTAGGGATATTCCTTGATTGTTTGGAAGTTTTTTGTTTGGTTGTTTTCTTCCATAGCTTCTGACTATCTTTTGTGTTTTGCTTTATGCTGGAGTTTTTAATCAGCAGATCACCTATTTTAACAGATTGCTCATGACCCTACATGGGAAGAAGAAAATGGAGGAAGACTGGGTACCTGCGTACATCAGTGATGCTATTTTGCCAAATATGACATGACAAACAAGGCATGTTAATTTAGCAAATGCAAATATTGCCTTCTCTCTTTCCTGTGGAACAGTGCAGTGCATGAATTTTGGAAAGCTAAACCTTATATTCTAAATTGAAAATTAATTGATTACTTAACCCAAACTAGTGAGATTTGCTGCAGAAGACGCTAATTCAAATTTTATGGCAAGTCATTACAAGTAAAAGTGAGGGGAAGATAGATGGTAAAAATAGCAAAGGAGTGACAAGGAGTTGTTTCAGGAGAAAGTGGTATGAGGTAACTACCATTAAGTCCTTAATAAGTCAGAGTCTTTTAGCAGCTCACTTGCTCCCTTGAGTTTTCATCTCTGCACTGTGGCACTCTGTGCTAAGGTAAGTTTCTCATCACCTTGGGAAACAGAAGCTTAAAACACATGCCATAAACCTGGAAGTCCTAAGCTATATTCTTCCACAAGCAAAGTTTCGGCAATGAACAAATTGATAACATCTGAAATTACTAATCTGCAAATGTTTGTCAGTGTAATTCAGAATACAGATTTTAGCTGGGTTTATTTGGACAGCATTGCAAAACTCTCTATAGAGTGTTCTATCATCAGCACCATCACTGCTGCACACCCCAGTGAGCACGTACGTCTGAGGGCCTCCCTGCAGTAATACCTGGCCCTGTCACTGCCCTTACGGCCTGTGGTTGTGCATGGCCATGATGGCCCTGAGCTTTCTGACACTGAGAGTTATTTCTGTCTGTCTTTTACCACCCCATGCTATCTATCCACCCACAACTCGTAGTTTGGTTAGAAGAACTGAAAAGTGAAGACACCTACCAAGACAACTCCTACAGGCACAGCACAGAAGATTTAAAAAGTATTCTGCTGTCATGTCATGGTTTACCTTCTCCCATTCACTGTTGTATGAAACAATAAATAACTATCCCCAAACCAGCTATGGGGTTGCAATTTAAATGAATCTTCTAACATTGTGAAGTTCGTTTGACTTATTTTCAGAGCATGTTCTGGTTCAAGGCCTGCTTATTGCCCCTACTCTGTTCCCTTAAAGGGCCCATTCCTGGAAAAGTTTTGGTTTTCCATCCCACCTGTATGGCTTAGAATAAAAGAGTCTAGACCAAATCATTACGTGTTTGTTATGCAAAGAAAGAGGCAGGTCCTGTCACCAAGACACAAGAAAAGGACTCCAAAAATACAAGCTCATGTCCTTCTCTGCTAATGACTCATTGTTCATTTTTGTACAGTGGCTGTCACTTGATTTGGGCTGATTATTATGTATTATATTGAATATTTCCTGCATAAAGTCCTTAAAAACTGAAGAAAAAAAACCCCTCAAAAGCAATTTAGAAACTGTAACACCTGAAACAAACCTGATAACTCTTTTGTTTTCTCTGGGTTTCTGAGCCTTTTAGTCCCACCCTGAGGTTACAGTTTTCTCAAGAACCAGTAGGTGAAAAAGTATTTGTTATAAGACTAAGCACTAAGAGTCAGAGTCTCTCTGAAATATTGGCGTTGAAAAGAGTGATGGTAAGGGTGCACAAGAACATGAATGCACACAAATGGACACATGTTCAAGACAAGGATTTTATAGGCTTCTCACTCCCCTCCTAGTGGGGAAAATACCTATTTGTTTCCCACCATCTGCTGTCTAACATCCACTGTCGTCAGCTCTAACATGCCCACTGCTCTGAAGCCATTAGCAAGTTACTCTGGCATTCCCCAGTGGAACAACACTGACTCACACAAAACCCCTCAAGTGATAATTGCCCAGTGCCTCTCTGTGCAGTGTGAGAAGGAAATGACTGTGAGGGCTCCAACCTAACTCCAGGGTCAGAATACCCACCTGTAAACAAACCCTGAACAGGAATTGCCATGCTATGGGTTGCCAGTTCACCTGGTACTATCCTTGGGGTGCTTTTCCTGAGGTGCTGTCTGGTTCAGGTTTGATTTATTAAGGCCTTCTAGCAACTGTATGTCTCACGAGGGAGACTTTGTCTGCTCAGAAGGATCTGTTGTAATAATATCTAATGAGTTAAGCAACTAATTTGGCAAAATATTGCAGATCTCCATTTCAAGATTTTTATTATGCTAGAAAAAAGTGGTAATCACCTACTGGATACAGTTAATTGTATGGTTATAAACACTTACTCTAAGGCATATGTTTTGTGGGCTCAGATTTAACTTTTAAAAGGAAAGTTCATCCAATTGGAGAAAAACAGTTGGAGTAATCTTCCCTCTTAAAACCCAGACTTGTTGATTTCTCCCTATTGTGACTACTTGTAGTAAATGAAAGTTACAAAAATTTCTCAATTCAGTCTTTTAAGCTAGAGCCATAAGAAACAGTTTTCACTCAGAGAAAATCTCGGAATGAGCTTTGTTGTTACAGCTAAAGATTTTAGTAGAACTATAGCTGGATGGAAATTTCCATCTCAAAAACAGTTTCTGAGATCTTAGGACTTCAGCTGACAGCCTGGACTTACACGAACATATTTGCAAACTCTTAAAATGTGTTTTGCTTCAGAGCCCACAGATTTCCTTGTGGCTGCCTGACCGAGCCCCTACTCAAAAGCAGGATTCACGAGGTGGCTTGTGGTGATGGTTATGTTCTGCAGCAGAGAGCACAACTTCTGTGCTTTCCCTCAGCCAGCCCAAGCGCTCTGTGGTATCAGCCAGGCCTCCCTGGAGCCAGGAGAAAGCATCAAAGTTTGGACAAGCTCCACCCCACAGAAGGGACGTGTGGTACCTCTTCTAGAGCTACTTCTAAAGATACTCTAAAGTGAGAGTAAACACTGGCATACACAGCCATTATGATTGCGGCTCCTCATTCCCATTTCCATAAAATGGAAAAATTGGGCTTTCCTTTGATGTGTGGTCTTGTCAGTGGTCTGCTTGGCAGAAAGTACCATTCTGTGTTTCTGTGGGGCTCTTTATGTACAACATTCAAAATGTAGACAGCACAATAAGCAGAAAGGTAGCTAATTAAAACAGGCTAAAATAAAACTTACTTCGGAGAACTTCAGCCACAACAGGGTTTGAACAGGAAATGCCTTCACATGGGGGCTACAAACAGATAATGGACAGGAAAGACAGTTCTTTGTCACCAGAATTTAAATCTTCTACATAAGACCAGTGCCCACTGTTCTGCTATCTTTTTTGGCCAAAACCAGGATCTGGTAACTGAACAACACTACATAAGCTCAATGAAAAGAGGCTTGTGCTAATCATTTTCTTTTCTGCCTTAACACAGAAGCCACCACCAGTGAAACTTACTTCACAGCCACTGTGCACAAAATGAGACGCAAATTTCCAGTCCAATCTGAAGACAGGAATTCCCAATCACATTGCACCTGCAGTCTGGTGAGTTTAAAATTCATTCTCAGACAGAGCTGATTCCTCTGATCAAAACAGAAAGAAATTCTGTTGAAGGCAGTTACAGCACAACTTGCCTAATGAAAGATTCATCCTCGTGCTGGGCTTCCAACTTACTGCAAGGAGAGTTCCTGTGCCTTAGAAATCTTTTTTGCTCTCCTGTAATTGTGAAATCTTGAAGCCACATATATAATATCTTTTAATCTCATTAATGCCTTATGGTAATGAGCTGCATGGGTTAATGACATTTTATGAAGATTCTGGAGTCAGTTCCAGATACAGTCTTCCCCTTTTTGTTTTGCATACTTGTATTTCACCTCTTATTTACCCTTTTCTAATCTATATACACCTAATCTTCTAGTAACCTCACTTATCAGTCAGCTCTCTGAGAATGTATCTTACCTTTCTGTTGGGTTCTTATCTTACTGATAATTACGTTACAGGTATAGATGTGAGGATACACCACATTTTGGTTTTTTGGAAACAAAAAGAGCATTCAAGACAAATGGGTATAAGTGATTTATGTAATGAAGTCTTATGCCTGACTTTGTGCAGTTAAGACCTTAAGACCACTGCTGCCTACTATTTACAGAGGTGATACAGCCTCAAAGGCACAGACCACACCTGCTGCTGAAGCTCTCATGTGATGTGCATAAGAACAAACAGAAAAATACTTTTGCACAGACGTTGATTAAAACACAAAAAAATGCGCATCCATACAACAGAGGAAAGGCAAAACAACGGATACCTCTAACTTTTTTGTGAAGTGACCCATGCACACCCTGAGGTTGCTGCCACCTTTTTTCTTGCTGCTTATTCACAGCATTTTCCTGAAGAGAAGTTCTATATCTGATCTTCCTTGTTTGTAGCATTGTTACTAACTTTCCAGAGCCAAATACTTCTGTTTTCTGGGAGGGATAATTTCCTATAAAACATTCTCATGTGGGTAGAGAGATGTGCAGGAGAAAGTCTGTAGAAAAATACCCTATAATTTTTTTGTTGCTAAGTGCAAGGGCTATGTGGAGGTGACAAGGCTTAGAAGAGTAACCAAGGTAGTTAATAGTTCTGTTGACTAACATGCTAAAGAAGAGAGATCTTGCCAAAAATTAGCTGAAAAAGAGACAAAAAGACATGCCTAGGAGACTATGCTCTAAGGATACTTTTCAAGGAATTTGCTGTTAGAGGCAAGTTTGGGTTTTTTTCTAAAAACCCAGTGTTAAAGGCACAGCAGGCAGCAATATCTTTTAAGAGGGAAAATAATTGCAAGGAGTAAAAAGAGGGGAGATGGATTGGTCCTGTCATGAAAAGAAGAAGTGGAGAGGGAATAACAAACAAGAACAGTAGTGCCAAAGGAATGTGGGAGGCAGATAGAGGATTAAAGACAAAAAAGCATCAGAAAAGTGAATGACAGGAGGAAAAAAAGAAGATATATTAAATTATAGATGTGGACCTTGGTGTTCCTGGCATTTTCCATTTTCTTTTAGAAGGCTGATTCCTGCAGCATGAGCTGAGAACATGCTCACAGACAGTCTGAGCTTCTTGGTAAGCCCAGCCTGTCATCTCTGCCATAGTGCATTCCCTCTGCAGAGCACACTTGTATGGGGAAGAGAGGAATAATGACTGGGATCTCCATTAATTCACTAGCACTCAGAACAAAGATGTTGGTCTTCTGACAATTACACTTCATTGTTTTCAAACCTGCATATGAGGGGAAGTAGGGGATGCCTTCCATTTTTGGATGTCTAGCTTAAGACAAATTAACCTTGCTTTTAAGACAAATTTAAGACAAATTAACCTTGCACCTAACTAAGCTGCTGTGCATATAGAAGTTAGAGGTGCTCTACAATACTGGAAGTTGGCACCCAAAATAAAACCACTGCAACCACTTGGAGAAAAAGGAGCACAGGTTTCATTCTATGTAAACATTGGTCTGCCCTTGGAGAGGTTTTCGAGATGTTCGTTCTAGCAGTATTTCGTCCTTCTCCAAAAACATTCTGGTTTTCTAAGCACAGCTGATGCTTTTTGCCAGGTACTTCTATCCTTTAGCTTAGTTACTCTTTCACTGACATTTCTTCAGCTATTTTCTGTATATGAGGCCTCCCAGAGTAGTTCAGAGTTGCATGCAACAACACCAACTGTCCATATATTGCACATGAGTATAATTACATGTACTCATACTATATATAATTATAGTTATACACAATGTATGAGTAGTTAATATTGCTGTCTGATTTTCTATGGAATATGTGATGACAAATATATTTTAAAGGTGCCATTAAAGCATTTATAGTGAATCTTGGATTAGAATCAAAAGTGTAATGACTGCCTGACTTTGCTTCTCCTCTGCAGGTGCCTTACCCAGCACACCACAAGATCTATGAGGACTGACCTTCAGTGGGAGCAAGTTGCCATGGAAATACCAGATGAAAGGTCAAAAAAAGACCTTCCAGCAGAGCACTATATGTCAGTCCCAACATATGCAAAGGGCTAGACAAGTGCACCAGCAACTGCATTTTCCCCAAAGACCACCTGATACTTCTCCCAAGACCACATCATCATCCAGATGCATTCACAAAGCTCCATTAGCACTCCAAGCCCTCTCTCTGACCCAGTCACAAATGCTTCCTCAAACATACCCTCAGTGCTGTGATCCCTCCCAAGCCAATTCCCAAGGCCATGTAAAGTCCTAAAGTTGTACCCACTCCCAACCACACTCTCAGAGTGCCACGGTCACTCAAACCCATTCATGAGTGACAGTACAAACCTGCAGCAGGTGAATAAACAATGCACCAAATGCAGAAAGATACGGCAAACTCACCACCTGTACCCTAAACTACTTAAAACTGTTAATCACTATTGCAGCAAGAAAGTCTCTGCACAAACATGGGCTCCATTCAACCCTACAATTCCACTTGTATTTTCTGGGAATTAACTACTACATGAGGTTAATAGCCATCCAGATGTAACTACATTAAGGAATAGGGGGATTCATCTTTCATACTGGCCATTGCTAATTTGATGGAACAATGGGGTTTGAGCCTCTGAGCCTCCAGAACTCTTTGAGTAAATCTATGCTCACCAAATAAGCCACATCATTATTTCACTCCAGTAAAGAATCTTGCTCATGCAACTGAAGATGACATTTAGTGGTTGAGATTTTGCTGAAATCAAAAGAAAGAAGCCTCAGGCAGACCAAAACATTTTGCAAAGTCATGGTCACTTTGGCAAACAAGTGGGTTGAAAATATGAATAGTAAATCACATAAAAATCCTGAAAGGTTTAACTGTTTCATCTATGTTTGTATTTAATATTTAAATTTAAATTTTAAAATAATATTTACCTTTACGTTTTTATTGTGTTTTTATAATTTCATATAACCTTTATAAATAATATAACCATTAATGTGAAATATCTTTAAAAGCATGAAAATAAAATAAATTACCAAGACTAATTTCCTGGGAAATGAAATAAAATGTTTTTATAAAGTTTGCATTTTGGCCTTATTTGAGACCAAATGTAAAATGAATGCTCTTGGAAACTCCCACAAATCCTGGCATTGATGCTGATGTGGTGTGGGATGAGGTACTAAACATATTAGCTGTTACAACGAAGGAAAAACATGTGAGAAGTCTGAAATCTGGCTGAGGAACCAAGTAAGTTCCAGTAATTCACTTTACACTTATCTGTTACTAAATTAGTCCAATTTAGCCCATACCAAGTAATTACAGAGAATATTTTAGAGGGCAAGTATAGAGGTGGAGGCTAGCAGACACTCAAGTCTTACAAAAATCATGTTCTGATTCATTTTTAAAGCCACTTGACATTTACACCTATGACAAAGTGGTGGTCTGGCAAAATGGGGCTAATGGAGGGGAAAATACAGAATAGAGAAGCCACAATGAACAAAGCCACGAGGGTGGTTGGGGGAAGGTCCAACAAAACCTCATTTTTACTCAGATACCAACTGCGGAAACTCTCTTGCTTGCTTCAGTGTTCAGCACAATGTCCTTACAGCCACCAGGCACTGCCCTCAGAAAAACCCACAGACACCACCTTCACAGAAGAGCAGGAAGAGCAGACAGAAGATCATGTAGCTGCCTGCTTGAATCCTAACTTAATACAGTAAAAGATTATTTATGATCACCTAGCCACCTGTTATACTTTTCAGCAAATGTTTAAGAGCTGCACAGGGCATACAAACAGCTGCTTTGAACTTGCTGTAATGTAATTAACTCATCCCTTGGAGAACTCAGTAAACAAATTAAAAAGGATACCCTTAAACCTTTGTTGGCAAAAAAATTCTAGAAGTCAATTGAAAGAATATATTTAACAAATCAATCAAGCTACAATTTTTTTCCCTTACAACTTTGAAAAATTCCGCCAGACCCTCTTTTAAAAATGTAGATCTTACCGACAAATCATGCAGTCCTGTTAATTTCTCTAATTCTTGTCTGTCAGTTCAGCTGTGATTTTGGGTCCTTCTGCCTATTCATTTGGTGTGATTTTTTCACTCGGCAAACACAACTCATGGCTTCTTGCTCATTCATGTGACAGACAAGCGTTGCTGGTACTCTTGCAGTCAAGTAGTAAACAGATCCAGACACACACACTCAGTGCAGCAGCACCATGCCATCACTATCCTTTTACTCAAGCAAAATTTTTCCTTTTGATGCCAGCAGTAATTTAACAGAATACAGATGGAGGACTTGCAGAATTTGGCCCAGTAGTTTTAACTGGCAAAAGTCATGGTTGCTTTTTCTGTTTATTCCCATGGGAATTATTTTTGCTGTTGATAAAATGGGTTACTGGAAAGCACTTCTAGGCTTTGGAAGAGCTGATTCAAATCTAATGAGGGGAGGGGAGAGCAGGCAGGTGGCATGTGTTAGTTTGAGATTATTCAGATCAACTAACCTTTAGTACCTTTTCTCTGCCAAGTCCTTTCATGGATTTATTCAGCACTGTATGAATTACTGCCTTTCTGCTTCTGCTCCTGGGGGCTCAGGCAACCAGAACCACACAAGATTCATATGTCCTTCTTCCAAGACTCCAAATATGAGCTGGTACAACCAGAGAGGAGCCAGTGATCCTCCACATACAGCTAGGTAAGACAAGAAGGCAAAAGAACTGCCAAGAATGAAATAATACTGTATGGGGTTGCATTTTTATATGAGCTGCTCCATCTCTCTTTCCTGGCTTCGAATCAAACCAGCTAGAGTTACAGAGCTAGCTGTAACCCCATTTTAAAACCCTTCCAGACAGGCAAAGGAATGCCCCTCCTTCCTGTAGGCCAGATTTTTTGGTGTAAGACAAATGCTCTATTAACTTTCAATTTAGCTAATGGACATATTCCTGCAGTTTAAATTCACAGGTTACAAAATTATCTGTTAAATCTCTTTCTGTTTTTAATTCTGAAAACACTTGTCTAACTGATTTTAAATTTAAAAGTTTCAAGAAGAAAGTCCAAGCACCCAAACAGATGGCTGCAGGCATTCTCCATCACTAGAAATGGCTAGTGAAGCTTAGCCTTGCTAGGGGAGACACAGTGACTGTTTGGGTCTGCTGTGCTTCTCTGGGATGCACAACCACACAGTCCTTTCATTGGGGTCTCTACAAAGCCATTATTACACCAGAAGAAATTCTCTGTTAACTTTACTTACTGAGTGTAAGCAAAATTCTCTTTACCTACACAAACACAAATGGTTCTTTTGTCATCAAAAGCATGGTTTTGTTTTTTGTTGACTATTCAGGAGGAGAGTTTTCCACTGGAACAACAGTAGATCCCATGTGATATGATGAGGAAAATACAGCATGTATCTGAGTGTGTTGCATGATGATTACAAATGATTTAGACTTTAAAACATCTAGGACTGCTGCTAGCGATGAGAAAGAATCCTTCCTAAAAAATTGAAATTATATAATCTACATCTGAAATTATGAAGAATTCTGCTAATGGCTGAGGAACAGATATATGGTTAAAAAAAAGCTTATGTTACTACATACACTAAAGTTCTATGACCAGACCGTCTGTAGATGAGCAGCAACAGGGAGTTGTGAAAACACCTGTCAAACTGTTCAACATGAAGGAAGTTTTTTAGGCCAGCTCATGGACATCTATCCATGCCAATACTTTTGGACCTCGCTGAAAGGTCTAGACATAACTTAAGGCCCAAAACTCACCTCCCTACACAATCACTCTCTGGGTGAACTGAAATGCTGATCACTCAGCTTTCCCTGTGCTTCATACTCCTCTGGGCACTTTCCTAAGCCACAGTTCAGCTAACATGATTAACCTCCCTTCTTGCTTCCTCTGCTGGTACCCATTAAAACTGAGGTAAATCCTAAAAGAAAAGTCTAGTTTTGAAGGTGTTCAGGCTGGAACCACTCTGTAGGGAGAGGACATCAGGTTCTAGGCTTCTCAGTCTAGATTATCTCAATACCACCACATTTTGGTAACAAAACCAAATTACTTTTCACAGAGGAATGGCCTCTGTGGTCACCAGATCGTGGCTAACAGGAAAAGCAACCAAGAGCTGGAACAGTAAAGATGTCAATAGTGTTTCTACAGCAATCTTCACAATCCTTATCCCTTTTACAGTGGAGAAGGTGGGATGACATATGCAATCCTGGAAATTCAGCCTGTGCTTGCCTTGTGTCATGCACTTTCCCAGATCAGATCAGGAGACTGGAAACATAATTCTTTCTCTCTTCTGAACCAGACAATGAGCATCAAGAATAGCCCAAGCTAACAATGTAAATAGGATGCTTTCTACTGAGCAGAAAGAGAGGTCTTATTTGAAATATTCATTTCAGCTGTTTGCCAGAGGCACATAAACCTCTTCTCCATGTTTATTTATGTAATCAATGCTAAGATAAACTTGTTATTCTCTCATTTTCAATTCAAGTCAGTCAGTGATTTTCTTCATATCCTTATGTTATCAACTGCTTAGCAGAGTCAGTAAATCAAAGAATTTTGTTATAACCAAATGGGCTTGCTAGGAGTTGCTGTGAGTTCTGGTACAATAAGCCCCTATGACTGTTATTTGAGTCATCTGGATATCTTTCACCCAAAGCATCGCCAAGCAAGGGAAGCATTTTTGAGGCTTATGAAGTAAATGCAGGCGTTACTTCTTCAATGCAAATGCACAAAGAATTAATGAGCACTGAGATTCAGGAGCTCTGTCAAACTGTTCTCTAGCAACACTCTTCAGCAATTCAGGATGGGGAGAGAAACGTTAAGGGCCTGCTGCTGAGCTGGGCAGCACTGGCAGAGCTGTGTTGAAGTCGGTCTTACAGAGATTTGCACGCTGATTTGAAGCTGCACCATTCCAAAACCGTAACTACAGCTTGACACATCTCTCCTAACAAAGAGAACTGGGATCCCCTAAGACAACATTTAAGTATAGAAATGTTGCAGTTCCTAAGAGCTTTCCTTGATTCTGGGACTACTCCTTTCCTACTGGCCAAACAGACTCTCAGGAGACTCCATGAGAACTGCAACAGGCTCCCACAAAACTTCAAGTTGAGATTGTCCCAAGAGTTTAACAGGAGACCACACAGCACTAGGATGTCAGTGGAATACCTCTATCATGGAGATGGGAAGTGCTGACAATGGTGATTTAAATCTGGTTTCTCAAGGCTTCTGCTGCCCCCACCATGGGACCCACAGGGAAAAGGGTGACCCTTCAAAGGTTCCATAGGTCTGGGCCAGCAGATCATGCACAAGCTGTGTGTGGCCCCAGGACAGCCCATGTGTTCTGTCATTCTCTTGGAGCAGTGCACTTTTAAACCCCACAGTTTCAGATTATGAAAGCTTGGGGTCCCTGACCCAAAGGGAAACAGAGATCATAGCATTGCACCAAAGCAGCTGTACACTGGGCACATGAGCTTTTTAAGGAGCACAAAAGCCCAAAGAACCCTTGCTCAGGGAGGCAGGACCATTGTTTATCAAATCCACTCTCTATACCAAGGGGTAACAGATATTCTCAAATTCTTGGCAGTAGCCTGGAGAATCCCTAGAACTGAAGTTCCAGGGAAACCAGGATGTGTTTCAAACAAACATACAAAATATTTCAACTCTTTTCTTCCCTCAAAATGGAAAAAAATACTTTCAGTTGTACAGAAAGTTCTACTTTTTTTCCTGTTTCCAAATGAAAACATCTTCTGTTTCCTGAATTTTGTAATTTCCCAAGGGTCAATAATCTCGAGTTTTCACTACCTCTAGATGTATAAACTTAATATATTGATAGCCATTCCTACCTGAGAGTGTCTGGTTGCATAATAAACATTTGTTAAGACTTTATTGTAACTCCAGCAATTAGGTATTGATAAATCTTACATATCATCATGTAATGAGTAAACTGACAGAGAAACTGAGTGCCACATCTGTTGTTAAAATGCTAGTAAGTGTTAGACCAAAGAACAGAGCAAAAATCTTCATTCCAAGTCATTCCTGAGTCTTGGAAAATGCTATGATCTGCCGTGATCTTGTCTCTATTATTGCTTTATATAACAACACATCTAATTAAAAATATCTGAAATAATACATATGAACAGTACGTACTCAATTTAGTGTAAATCATCACTTGCTTACCTACTATTAAGTGGATTCTCTAAACGTACATCAGGTCTCTCTCATCTCCAGAAGAGATCTGATGAGGAGAGGCCTCTATCTGTAATGCAAGAACTTACCACAGTCCTTCCATATACCAGTTTTATGTACTTCTTCTGACAATTTTATGTGTACATCCACATTACAGAACAGAATTATTTCCTAAACTGAAAAAATTATGATGAACAAACGTGTGTAACATTAGGAAGAAAGACAAAGTTAGTTTGACTGCATGAGACTGACTAGTGAGTTGATTCTCCATTGATCTGTGCTTTGGTCCATTGAACTCCCAAAAAGACAGTGAATGCTGTATGTAGAATTGAGGTTTCATGTAAATCAGTCATAAAACTGCCCTGATTTAATGGTGTCTAATACTCAGTTTGAACTAGAGCTGACATGGAAGGGAACACCAAGACTTTGAGCAAGGGAACTTTTGTCAGAGCTGTTCACTTACAGTTTTTATTTCTGTATGTGAATGATTTCTTTTATTCCACTGTAAAATTCAAAAGGAAAAGAAATCACAGAAAATGTGTTAAATTTACTTTTTTTCATTAGGTCATTGTTGCTCTGGCTAAACGTGGATCACCTCTGGCCAGGGTGGCTAACCACGTTTTCTTTCATTTTTGTTTCTAAGGTGACAAGCCAAATGGAAATCCACGACTTCAAGGAAGCTTTCAGAAGCTGCCAAGTGTTACTTTACAGCACGTTCTACTATGTTGCTTATGAAGAAAATTCAAACAAATGCTATCAAGTATATAACAAAATTCCTTACACCACTGAAGTACCTCTCCTTCCCTGTCCTTTCTGTAACTGAACATCCTGTCTCAGATGACATAACCAATTACAGCTAAAACATTGATAAATGATGGTTCCAAAAAAAAGACATCATCTCCATCCTCAGTGAGGGCAGTGTTTTTAGAACAACAGCTATTTCTGAGGAATAATTTGAAATTGTGTATTAGACAGACATATACACACTACCTAGACAGAAGCATAGATGATTTGTTTTAGAAAAGTTTTCAGAAATAGCCAGCACTATTTCAACCTCCTCCTCATTTTATATAAATAGCTACAGACACGTTTTACAAGCATTCACATATACGGAGTGAGATTCTTACCAGTGTGCAGTGCCAGAAAGTAGAAGAGCAGCCTCCTGGTAACTCTAAACCAGCCCACAGCATGTACCTATACAATAGGTTTAGCATTAAGTAGATCAATCTCACAGAATTAGCTAGTGAAGACCCCCACATTTCTGATGTTCCAACTTAACTTTCCACAAAGGAGTTGAATGGGCTCCTCAACTGCACAGTGATTGTCAGTCTTTTTGTTCTGAGCTTTTTTAAGTGAGTAGGACAGGGTGTTTTCCCTTGACAGTCTATTTCAGGTTCATAGGACAACCTGCTCTTCTGTGATTTATTTTAAAGCCCTGTCAGCAAATTCCTCATTCCAGACTCTTGGAATCTGAAGGTTAGTCCCTCCAACACTCCCAGATGCAGCGGATGTTCATTGAAACCTTTCATATTATTATTTTAAAAGTCAGATATTTTTCCACTATTAAAATGGTGTTTAGATATTTTAATGGTGTTTAAAAAACCCCCCAGCACCAGGTCACAGTGCTGAATTGGTACTTTCCCTTTGCCAAACCTCTGGCTTACACTGGAGACCAGGATCCCCTCAATCTCATGAGAAATGATCTCATTTTCTCTTACAGCAGCCAAGCTTGTCCTCTGCTGCTGCTGAGATTATGCAAATGTGTCTCCAACCTAGTATTAGTTTTTCATCTGTCCCTAGTTCTCTCCTGGCAACTGTCCCTTTCCTCAAGCAGAGGCAGCTAAGTGGCAAGCAGCTCTGAGGGTGGATCTCCACACCTACACAAAACCCCACAGGAACAGGCTGTGTTTTGTGTGAACACAAGGTGAGCACTGTGTAGAACTACATGTAAGATGATGTAGGAAGAGGAGACTTGATTGCTTTCACCTTAGTGTTCCTACCACACCTTCTGTTTCAAGATAGTGCTGCTGGCCTCTATATTTCTGCTGCTTTCCCTGTCACCCTCTTTTTAGTTATTCCCATTTCATACAAACTCCCATCTTTCTTATTTTTAGATCCATCTCTTCTCACACTGTGCTTTGCTCAAAGCAAAAGCAAACATATAAACAATCTTACAGCCAAACCTTGAGCTCCTTTCTTACTCTTCACTGCTCAGCCCTCACCAGAGACCCTGTGCTTCACAGGTCACTCTGGCTTACTGTGAGGCAGTGTTGTGCTAGAGAACAGATAAACCTTAAGGAAGGAGGAGGAGAAATTAATCCAGTGTGAGCTCAAGCCTTCTCACAAGCTCTGCTCAAAGCACAGGGGAGAAAGGCATGCTTAGTTCCCCCCATGCTCTCCAAACCACCTTGCAGCCAGATTGAACCCCAGCGTCCTGATTGTATCCGGCACCCACTGCACCCCTGCCCAATGTGCCTTCCTCCTTGCCTCTAAGAGATCAGGATGTGCCTGTTACAGCTCTCGTCTAAGCAAAAGACAGACATCCATCTGTGCTGCAGGAACACTTGCCCCAAAAGGCAAGGTTACCTTAGATAATGTAGCTCCCTGCCAGACAGCATGGCCCCTGGGGAGCTGGGAAGGGCACACACATCCATGCTGCCGAGACTGGTAGGTGTGAGCCAAAGGTAAACCCAGCCCTCTAAAGGGAATGGCTAAAAGCTCGTCACTGCTGATGTTGGGCACCTTCTGTCTCAGACTTCAGCCACGTGTAAATTGGTTTCTGTATGAAAGCAGTGAACCCTGCAGTAGCCCATGTCCTGTACCAGTGTTATTTGATCATGAAACTATGTACCCATACACAATATCCAGAGGAAGGATGATTTGGAAAGGATTTTGGAAGAGCAGTCATTGTGTGTGCCAGCTACAGGAAACCATGTGAACCCATCTCTCAGTAGAGCCAGATGCAAGACTGAGCAAGTGAGCACATCCCTGAAGCAGACATTTGATTCAGTTTCACCAAATAAGTGATATGCTTGCTACTTTCTTTGACAAATCCCACAGATGGAAGAAAGAACAGATAAAATCAGTAAAATAGTTAAAATATTAAAATAAATATTAAATATTAAACACAGTGAAACATTCTCTGTATGCAAAAAGCAGCCATTGCATTAATGAAACATCTCTAAGGAAACTATTCCAAGTTGGCCAGGGAAGCTGGAAGGATCTCTTCTACAATTGTTAATGGAGAGGAAAAAGCAAAGGATAAAAAAAGCAGCAGCATGTGAAACCAGCAGAGCATGGACTATCAATATCCCTTTGTTCTGCTGTTCATGTTTGACTTGGTGAAGAACAAGCCTAGGGCTGAGGACACAACCAGCCAATTGTAAATTTAAATATGTTTGCTCCCCTTCATGCTTGCCAAAACCACTCAGTGGTTCCTGGTAGCTTCAGGTTTGTGTGAGCTGAGACTACATGAAGCAGTGTTACCTCAGGACTCCCAGAACAAATCTACTTAAGCAGGTCTGTTCACCAGCTCTGTGTCTTTGTTGAGGCTGTGTAAAAGTTAGGCATATATTTAAGGATATCTGGGCATGTACAAACCTCCAGAGATAGGGTTATAGAACAGAGATCCTTGAAACAATTTTGAAGGCCCTGGGCCTCAATCACCATGGATGCTCCTCTGAAATATGAACATGACTGAAGACTACAAAACTACAGTCTTATCAGAAAAAAAACCCCAAAACTTTATTTGGTGAGGAAGGACAGAGTCCTTTAATACTGCAGTACAAGTAACAAATCAAACTTTGGTTCCCCAAAGTCAGAATGAATTTGGATGAGGGGAGCAGTAAAAGAGGGAACTAAATTTAGTTTTAAGCAATATTAGTTTAAGTATTGTAGAAAATTTGGATACATGGACAACAATACAAGTTAAATATGACATTTTTCAAACTGTCTTCTGCTTTATAACAAGACCAGCAAAATGTATGAGTAACACTTGGGGGTTTTGTTTGTTTGCTTTTAAAGTTTTTTTTTTTCATTTTCTAGTGAATATTTTCCAAGATTCTTTCTTAAATCTGTAGCCCCTACTCAGATTAAAAATGAAGGTTTTGAAACAAACACTTTAACAGAAAATTTTCCCCTTTAACATGAAAGTGCACAAGATTGAAGATTGTCCAGCACCTGACAGTGTTTCCATGTTCAGCCTGCTCAAGCCTACCAAGTCCAAGATAGGAGCAATAGAGTTGGCTTGTTCTATTTTTGCTGTGATCCCACCAACTTTACATCAGCTTAGAATGGTTCATCTGTCTGGTTGCCGCTCCAGTTCTCAGCCCAGCAAAGTAGTGCAGGCCAGTTTTCATGAAAACACAAATTAAAGGCCAGACTCATATAACCAAGCTCGGATAGGCAAGACGCAAAGATCTGCCAGTACTGTTACAAGCCCATGAAATGCAGCATTCTGACATCGTGATGAATAGCAAGGGCAAGGTAACATTTCAAATTGCTGCAGTATGATTTACCAGAACTTATCTGTTAGACCACTCAGAGACAGAAATAAAGTAGCAAGATTGGGAATCTACTATCCCAAATCCCTTTGTAACAGCCATGAGGGGTGGGGGAAAAAAATTAAAAACAAAAAGCCCTCTAAAAACAACTGCAAATTGTATTCCTGGGCACACTTCTAGACCTGACTTCTGGCTCAAAATTCACTGGTTTTTAAAGGCTATTTTTACAAATGCAACCAAAGGTAGAAGCAGCATCACATGTATAATTTGTATGAAAAGCAAACAAGTATGGAAAAAGTAGTCATTCCATAAGAACTGTCACAAATACCACTTTTTTCATTGAAAAAGAATTTTGACACAAATTTTCTTGTTAGATTTCATTAGAACATCATCAAAAGTCCATACCTTCCTAGTGCTTTGACCAGAAAGTGCGATATATCACAAAAATACCACCTCAAGACAGCCTTTAAATTCATAGAGCAGATTGAGGAGATTACTGTTTGCAAGCGCCAGGGAGCAAGGACTCTCTCACAGCTGCTCCTGAATATTGAGGAGATGCAATAAAGCTCAGGTCCCCATGTGGCAACAGTTTATATGCAACTATGAACAACAGAGTTGTACGGAATTCACTAGGACTCTACTTCAGCTTAAGCTTCTAGAAAGCACTGACAAACACAGGAAGTGACTGTGATATCCAAAGCACTTGTTACATTCAAGTCCAAAAGGGGCTTCTTTTAAGCAGACAGGCTTCAGCTTGATACAGAGTTAACAAGAGCATCAGGGAGAGAAGCTTGGAGTACAAGGGATTTGAGATTAACTCACATCCAAAACATAGTGTGAAGAGAGGAAACAAGAAATACCAAACAATTCAGACCTTACCACAGCAAGAAACAAGAAAAAAAATTACAGCAAACACAAAGCTTTGAAGAAATGAGTGGATTGAAATGTTCAAAAGTAAGTCTGTCTTCAATTTTATATGTCACTTAAAGGATGACTATTTCCTGTGACACGAAGTCTACAAACTCCCTGTTGCATCAATCCAGGGTTGGTTGAGAGAGAAAATAAATTACTATCACTGCCAGGGAAGTATGTATGCCAGTGAAAAGGCTCCTATCCTAGTAACACCAGACAGTTTTTAACATTAAGAGACATGGCCTTTGTTCCTGCCCACCAGAAGATCAAGATAATATATGAGTTCCGAAGGCTACTCTACTTTTTCAATTCTAATTCCTTTTCCCTGATACTTGGTTTACAGCTTCCTGTATGTATAAAATCCTAGCACAATAACACATCTTGCTTTGGATTATTTTTCCCATACAGTCCACAGAAAATGCTACAAAGTATACAACTCTCATTTCGACAGTAATTTGGTAAGAGGAGAGATTTACCTGATAATAGATGCCTTTTTTTCCTAGCAAGATTAGAGTGCATGGGTTAGTCTTCTGCTTCCAATTACACATGGCATTTCACAACATAGTGTAGCAGTTCAAAACTCATGTCCATAATTAGTTTCTTTTTTGATGTCTCAAAGACATCCAGTCCAATGTTAGATGTGCACCAAAAATGGAACCTTTGGAATATTGCTTCAATCCATACCCAACTAGGCTAGCACTCTCTTCCAGAGCTCCTGATATTTCAGAACTCAAAAGACAACTCTGTTCTCCAGCTGACACAGCAAACATTGCTGGAATGTATTTTATGCAAACTGTATTTACATATAAGGAATTACTTTTACTGTCAGCTTGACTTTCTTCTAGCTTTTTATCTTGAAAGCTGAAGATACTGTTCTAAATAGAGAAATACATGCATAGATTTGTGGCAGTCTGCTAAAAATCAGATTGACTCAGGCAATGTGCACAGTGTAATCTGTAGAGAAGTATTTTCACAGAAAAGTCTCCCTCTTCTTTGCTCGGCAGCTGCAGGTGATGAATGCTTCAGCACTCCCTAATGCAGGGAGAAGCAGACTCTTAGAAAGTGTTTGTTGCACAGCCAAGCAGAACCAGCTCAAGGCTTGTCATCCGTACACACGGAGTCGGTTTGGTTGCTAAAGGATGAGACACCAGCGACAAGCTGCCCTTGCCGTGGTGAAAGATAAGAGCCTGGCATGAAGAGCTGTGGGACATGAAGCCCCAGCTGCATGGCTGATAGCAGGGTGCTGGAGGCCGTGGTCCAAGCAAGGGCCAGCCACAGCTGCCCAGGCCTCACATCTCTCTGGCAGGGCTTTGGCACAGTCCAGGCAGGCAGCCCGTCTTACTGGCCACAGTAGCCTCCTTACCTTGGGCAGCTGCCACCTCTTTTATAACCAACTGGCCCAGCAGATAAGGTTAGATGCCATAAAGCAGGATTTCTGTAGGCCTTGGAGGCCACCCATTTCCCAGTGTCCTATCAGTGCTGCTTGTGGGGTGGTCCTTCTGCACTTTATTTTATGCCTTCGAATTCCAGAGGAGAGACATCATGCAAGCCACGACTACCCAAGAAGCGAGTCATAAGTGTGTAACACTGCAGTTATTCATTCCCAACAAAACATTTTATCTTAACTGTCAAACCTTTCATGTACCTAAACAGCACTGTACAATGTAGTGATAGTTAAAAATGAGCTGAAATACCAGGAGTTTTTCCACTTATTAATTTAATGTTAAAAAAACCCTTTATTCACAACTATTAAACCAAGTTTAAAAAAATCCCCTTTCATACATACTCTTGTGGTTTGGTGCAAAATAATGACTTTTGTTTCATTTCAATTTAAAACAATTGTGTTTTATGTATTTTTTATTCTTAAACAAAGAACAGAGAAAAGCATTTGAATACAAAACTAAATGAAAATCATCACTTCCCTTCAAAATACTGATTTAACTTTACATTTTTCAGGTCGTTTTTCCTCAGAGGAAATCCCAATTTCTTATTTAAAGACTATATTTTCCTGAGCAAATTTTCAGTAAAATTACTGTGCTGCCAGTAGTAGAAAGAGCCACAGGATTCTGCAGCTCCTTATTCCCCCTGTACAGGACTAGCATATTACACATATGTACTTTACCCCGATCTTCTCCTCATCTACACAAAATTTCTGTCTGTCCTATTTGTGTTCCCACATTGCTCAGCATCAGATTTATGGTACCAACATTTATGCTGCTTTATGCATCCCATTTCTTTACTCTCACCACACCCACGGGCTGGCTCCTCTCTTCTCTGTAAAGTACCTCCATCTTTGCTGGTTCACAAGTCCAAAATCAGTCTCAGCAATAAAAGGCAGCAGGAGGGCAGGTGTAGGTGTGGAGGAGCTTTCTCATGGCAAGGAGACTCTGATCCTTTCACCTTTTCAGTGGGTAGCTCCCCATTGAATTAGCTGGCTATCTTTACAGATTAAGTGGAGGAACACAAAGACATTCTTAACGAGGTCTGTCTAAAACAGAGACAAGACAAAAATCTCGTTTCCTGTTATTGTTTATTGCTTGTCTTGGAAGCCACAACTGCAATCTGGGTCCCTGATGTCCTTGGCACCAAGGAAAAGACAATTCATGCACCATATGTTCTACAATTTACAGAGGCGAGACAAATAGCAAGTGAATGCATCGCTCATCCCATTTTAGAGGCGGCATAAAGCCAAGGAGTGACTTGCTGAGGTTGACAGTCCAAGGGACTGAATGTAGCTCTCCTGCTTATCAGCTCAGCTCCTAAATCTTACTCTCTCCTCATTCAGAGCATTCCTGGCAGAACAAAGAAATTTATGCCTCAAAGAGAAATTCTATCCTGGCTAGGAGATGGACAACAGAAAGTTTAAAAGTAGTATTATATCATATCTTAGGTAGCAAAAGACCCTTCCCATCATGAAACTGCAGTATATTTCTTTCACAGTTCCTGTTGAACTAATGTTTCCCAGCAAAAGAGATGGGGTTTTTAAAGCATTAGCAGAATTGAAAAGTGATGGAAAACTACTTCTGTGTAGTATCCAGCCAGAATTCTTGTTTCAGGAGGACCTCTCATCATAGAAAAAACATCCTGGTTCTCAACTGGACCTTATATTTTAAAAATCAGTTACAATGGCAGCAAAAGTCAAGGTTATCAGCCTTGGCAACTGTAATATTCCCTGCACTAGCTGTATCTGAATCAATGACCCCACCTTTTTCAATTACAGCTGTGAATGGCTTTTCAGATTAGACTGTTCATTATATTGCAAGACCTGCTGGGATATATTCATTTCCTTTTTTTCACTCTCTTCAGTACTTATTTTCCCCAGAATTGCAGACTTCAAGACAAGCAATAATATTTGCAAAATCATACATTGCACTTAGATTCAAATACTTTTTTTTTTAGTTCTCAAAAAACAGACCTATTTTGTTTGAAATTTGCAAAATTAAAGATTTCAGGTTTTTATTTTAAAGGGACAGTTTGAGAGAAATTTCTTCTAAACAAAAGCAATTTATTCCTTTATTTAAAAAAAAAAATGTATCCTTCCAAATGAACTATGCTTTGAAGTTTCATTCACCACAAAGCAGAACACTTTGGCCAGAGACAAGCAACATTTTGTATGTATCTTTTGCACGCATATACATACACAGATATTAAATTGATCTTCACTAAAGCCTATAGGACCAATCAATTCTGAAGACAAAAAAAAGAGTACTGAACACAAAACAACATCTAAGTACGAAGGTGTGTACCCCTTCAATTTTCTCACCACAAACTGCTTACAAGTAAGCCACATTTTTGCATGTTAGAAAGGAAGCAGGAAGCCTCTGCAAAATTTAGAAGTTCTTGGCAGGTATATCATGTCTGTTCTCATGCAATTTCCTTCTGAAGGTAGGAAGAGAGATGAAGCTAAACAAGCAGCAAGCCAGGCCACAATAACTTGTGTCCTTTTAAATTAACATGAACAAAGAGATAAGGGAAGTAGGTAAGTTGGACAGCCTTGCAAAATGCAGATTGGGAGCATTTTTTACGCTTTTTAGAATGTAACAGCTTTCAAACTGAGCTGTAATTGCTAGCACTTCTGCTGGAAAAATTGAATATGGGAACCCATCTGGATTTGTTGACTGAATCCTGAGTCTTTTCCATTGCCAGCGAAACTCAGAACAAATCTGCTATTAGTTTTCTCTGTGGACTGAGTTGAGCCCTTAATGTTTCAGAATTACCTGCTTTAAGGTGAAGAACTACCTGAGGGGACATAACAGGCATAAGTCTTACAAAACTGAACACGGCCTCTAGAAACCCATCTTTAAGCCCGTCCCAACATGTGTACATTTTCATGAGTTAAAGTGAAAGCTGTTTGGAGAAGGGAGTAGGTGTGGCAATTACTCTAGGTCTCCCTTGGCTACAACCACAGAGATGGAGCGTATGTGACACTGATGAGACAGAACAAGCAGCCTGCAGTGTGCAGGAGCCCTGGCCACAGTGGGATCCCCATGATATAAGCAAAGCAACGGCATACCCCTGAGATTACTCTGGTTTAGAGGAGACAGATGGTGAAAGAGAAACAGACTTCTCCCAAACCTTCCAGATTACAAAGGCATATGAGGGCCCTTCCTAATCTTTCAGTCCAGTAGACAGAAGTGCTTTCCCAGAAAGGAAGATTGTGAAAGGCAACACATGCAGTCAATGAAAAAAAAAGTGTGGGGCTTGCTTCATCCACTTTTTGACACCTACAATGAAGATGTCTCCATTTGAGAAAAGAGAGACCACCTAGGATCCCCTTTACAGTCCAGGACAGGGGAAAAAAGCACTTTTTCAATGCCATTCAGCTGTCTATGTATTTAGAGATCCTCTTTAGGAAAAGAGAAAATGAACTGCTGATATGTCTATTGTTCTCTCTCTTATATAGAGTCCAAGTGACCTGCTCAGACTGCAGGCACCCACAGTGTCAGACCAACCCAGCATACTGGGTATAGAAGCAGCATGTACAGTACAGTCCTTTTGGTTTTATTTCTAATAAGATGGACTGTAAAGTACTGCCAAGATAACTATTTCCCCCCATCTAGTGGTGGGATTGCATTTTAAAATGTCCCACCCATCTTATCTGACTACATTTTGAAACTGGTGAAGGCTGAAAACTCTACTCTGTAAGATCCCAAAAACCTAGGGCTGTGATTGCTGCAAGTCACATAAACCGTGTGTCAGAAATCCTCACTTCCCAGTTCAGTGTTCTAACGTCCATATCATATTATCTCTGCTTTTCAAAGTGCTTAAAATACATGAAAGATATAAACCCATCATACTAGTCAATAGCTTGCTTATTTATAGATTGGGTACTAGGGATTGACTCTTCACAACTATAGTTTACGTCTATTTTTAGCACTCCTAAAGAGCTTTGTTATTCATCTGCAGAAACTGCCACTGACATGTGGCATCTGCCTCAGAGTCAACTCATCTTTTAACTGTTTCAGCAAACGTAAATGAAAGAAGCTTTATTTCTAGACTTAGAAGAACCTGTGAGGTGATAACTCAGGTCTGGGTCAGATTTCCAGCAATGTTCAGCTGAGCATCTGTTTCTAAGTTTCTAGTCATTGTTCATACTGTACATGTTAAAGTTATATCATGTTCCTAAACGACAAGTCTGATTTGTGTTTTATTACAGGCTGCTAAGCTATTCAGTGTAAGAGGGTACATCCTGTTTAATTTTGGAGATGTTTTAAGGAATTTTTCAAATTTGGGCTTTCAAAGAAATAGCTTCTTTACCAAAAGCAGAAAAGGTTTTTGATGTGCATTTCCTAAAAGAAAGTAACTACCTTATATACCTATTCTTTTACTGAATCTATGCTCCATACTTCTTCTGGGTACAGAAGACAATTAATTCAAATACAGCAAACCCTCTTGTGGACCTAGGTAATATTCTCTGAAGTAATTTTTTTAAATTGAAATGGTCTTGAAAGACTAAGCATTCACAGCTGAGCATTTACAAAGAGAGCAAAAACAGGTACCAAAAAAAACCATTTTATGCAGACCATAAGCAGTATTCCAAAAAGCCTATGACGAGATCAAATGTGGAAAAGTCTGTTACAAGACTGACTCTCTTACGATAGCACAGAATTGAGTAAATTCTTTGTAGGTTTAAACTTAATGAGCCAAATCCGTATTGTGAATTATCTGCCTTTCCTTTACCTCCCCACAGTGCACAGTTATTCCCATAAACAGAAATGTTCATGGATAATCACTTACCTTTCCAGTGGGAATGCACCTACAGTAAGGTTCCAATACACTGTATAGTTAAGTATTTCCAAGATGCAGTGAGATGAACAGACAACTAGCTTCATAATATTTTAACTAGGTCAAAATTCAACTCAGGCCATCTCCAGCAAAGCTGTAAAAAGCTTGCTGCTAGTCCTACGGACATTGTGTATTCATTCCACTAACTTTTCCCCCTTCCTGCACACCATCTAAAAAGAAATGCAAACAAGTGACAGCACAATTGGTCCTAAATTTATCCTCTTTCACCAACTCCAGATCAAACCTGGATATGGGTTTTCTAGCTCTCCTCTTTCGCTGATCTCCTGCTTCCTTACCAGAACCTGGGGACTAAGAGAAGTATTTTTCCACATAAGAACTAAATCACATTTTTTTATCCAGCCTTAGCCTTAAGTGAGAGAAGATTACAATGCTTTATATAACAAAGAGACACAATCCATTTCTTTTGCAAAGCAGGAAATATACTGTCACATCATAATCGATGGGGGATATCTGGTACCTAATTAATCTCATCCTCTTTGGCTTTTCATCCACTGGTTTGACTCCATTCCTTCAACTGACATACTTTTGTTTATCTCGTTTTATAACAAATAGATGGAGAAGAATTAACCAATCATGGGTACAATATTGCCTTTGCCTAAAGTTAAATTCAAAATCGGAGCAAACAAAGCCTGCATCTGCTCCCCTGCCTTCCATGCCAACAATAATAACCACTAACAATGTAACTATAACTATTATATAACTAACTACACCTGAATCAGAAGCAGAAGGTACCAGATCCTCAGCATAAATAAATCAGTGAAACGGAAAGCACTATATTATCTGCTAAGTTTTGTTTCACCTTCACTTTGAATCACGCCCCAAACCTGCCAAGGTGCTCTAGAAACAAGGGCTTGAAAGTGCCTGTACCAATATCTCAACATCACTCTGAAGTTCTGCTTTCACACAATTTACAGGTAGCAACTGAGCTGTCACTCACTCCTTCTGTATGCTTCTAAGTCTACTCATGCAAAACTCTCGCACATTCCTCCACATAATCGTCCTTTCAAAAAGTTCATGCCTGTCTTGAAATGGTCTGCGTGCAACAAAAGGTAAAAGTTGAGGGGCTTGTCACAGACCAGTTTGGAATCAGAGGCTGACAGGTTAGTGAGAAAGAAGGCCACAGGTACAGCCAGGGGTCATCACGGCAGTTGCCACCCAGAAGCTGACAGTGTCATATAAGCTGTCCTCAAACAGTACACCTGAGTTTGGCTCACCACCATGGAGTCTCAATGTCCCTTCCAGTGCAAAGCCTTTTCTTTTAGCTGGGCTATCAGCTTGAAGTTAGAAGAATTTCAACTTACAAGCTGGCTTTCACAGGCTGTGTTTTGGGGACCAGCAAAGTATCTGCAATGTGGTAAATATCACAGAGCACCAGGCACTGCAGATGCCTGTGAATATGTTGCCAGGTAAACATGTATGCCTACAGCCTTGTAAGAACAAGCCATTCCTTGGCAAGCAACTGGATTTAACCTGAACAGGCACAGATTACTTGCTTATTTTCAATTAAAAATAAAACCTCACAGGCATCTTAACTTATGCTTGGACCTCCCTTCAGAAAGAAACAGAAGCAACCATTGCTGTTACCAGCAATTAAATTTTTTTATTTGCTTTTTAGCCTGCAGTTTCAGGGATAGGATGACCTCAGGTAGCACTTAAAGACTGTCAGCACCAGACTTAGTTTTTGCACTGTACTCTGGATATGATGTAATTAACTATAAAACAGATGTCTCTAAACAAGGAGACAAATCACATTGACAGACCATTGTCCAAATTCAGTGAGGTGTAGCTGACCTAGAGGAAGAGCACAGCTCTACCAACTATAGCACACAAAGAACCTCTGCAAGATAGAAGAATCAGAAGGTTTTTAGCCAAAATTTTTGAGTTCTCTGCAGTCTGTCACAGGGTTCAGAAACTGGGATTAGTTAAACATTCAAACACTATTAAAACTCACTGTCTGAATTACTTGCTCTCTAATGCTCAAAGCTTCCAGAAAAGAAACGTAGCAGCCTCTTGGAAGTTGAGCTGTAACTTCTGAAAACCCCCATGCTCTAGAGACAGCTACAGCTCAAATGCTAGGGAAGGAGTGTGTATGGTTTGGGGTCAAAGCATCTGATCTCTTCAAGATCCTTCACCAGAAAAGCCTTACCACCCCAAGGCCTCTGCTTAAAAGCTACAGACACCAGTGAAAGGGAAGGAAACTGAGCCCGTGGGCATATTCTTCACTCTAGCCATTCAGATGGCCACCTATAGTTACAGATAAATCTCTTGAAACCACAGGTTATTTATTACCTCAGAAGAGCCCTATGACACCACTCTTTTCTCCACATTTCTCCTCCTCTGCAAGCCAAAGCATTATTAAGCACACAAAGCAGTCATCAGCAAAGCCCACTCTTTCCTTCACTCACATCAGTCTCATGAACCTCCCTGCACACAAACCCTTTCCTACCATTACACTTCACACAGACGCTCCCCCACACACCGCATTCCTCCACTCTGCTAACATTTCCCCTCCAAGTAGGCAGCATCACATACATTTTTTTCCCCCACCTTACCACGTGTTTCACACCATGAAGAAACACTATTTCCTGGCCACAAGACCACTGTGCTCTTTAGCAAGCCATACTTTCACTTGCGAGACCCAGAGCCTCCATGGACTGCCACTTCTGTTACAAAAACACACTTTGGTGAGCATCTGTGGCCAGTCCACATGGATCTCCTGCCTTTGGGTTCCAGCTCTATGATTTCAAGAGAGCTGGTGATAGCTTGAGTGAACTGTAGTGACAATGACAAACTTCAGAAATTAAAATCCTCTGCTGATCAGCAGAAAAGATACAAGGCATAAGCAGCAATAGACTCAGGCCTGAAAAATGACTTGAAGGCATGATTTCATAAATGAATAATACTGGTCTCTATGGAAAGACGAACCCCACAAAAGGCAGGAATAACCAAGGTTCTTCTGCCATCACTATTGATGGTGCCCTACACCTGGGCCAAGGGCTGTTCTCTACCCTTCCTCTGGGGCCTTCACATCCTGGGGCAGGGTGGCTGCCTGCAGTCTACAAAGGGGAATGATAAACATGAGACAGTCAGGACTGGCTCTGTGCTGAGGGTCTCTGATGGAGGCAAACCTTTCCACTGGTCACAGCAGCTCACCCCAAAGGTGTGCAGTGGATGCCTGTGTGTCAAGCCAGCCTTTTCTTTCCCCTATAAGCCAAAGACATCAAGGAAGGGGAAAAAAAGAAAAAGAAAAATTCATTCATTTGGTTGCAGAACACTAGGACAGCTTGTGAGGTACCAGGCCTGAATGACCCAAGTTGTACAATGAGTAAAAGAAAATGAAACCTAGAAGTCTGTGTCTTGAAATTTTCTAGATAAGCCAATGCCGCATGGCAGTGCTAGGAAGATACATAACACTTGAACCAGCCAAGTTATTGCAGCATCTGCTCAGTCTAGTCCTGAAGAACAGCTTGGTGCTGGGCTGTACCAACATACAGGAGCAAACAGGTTGGTCTTCCTGACCCAGGGGCAATGATGTGTAGTAACAAGATACCGCCTGACTGCAGCCCATTCATCTTTATTGTAACTTCCAAGACTCTCAGTAGAAAAATATATGGTTAATGTATGTTCAGCTCCTTTCTATGCTCAGAGGCACAGCTATGGCTCTTTACCTCCACTCCCAGGGGTTAACCACCCAGGCAGCCGTAAACAGCAATTTGCTGCAAGTGCAGAGCACAGACTGCAAACCAATAAAGGTTGATACTATTATATTTTCAAACAAATAAATGTTCTTTCCAAAAAGATAGTCACTCATGAGAACAGTTTTGAATATTTTTTTGCCTTTTACCCCATAATTTCTTCCCATCAAATAAACTGCTAAAAAAAGAATGAAGCAGGCTCTTAAGGAGCACAAGTCAAGCCCTTAGATGGCAAAAACTGACTAGCTTCCAATTCCATTTTTCATCAGCTGAGGATCTAGTCAGTCTTTGATTTGTTTCCTCAAAAATGATGACCTAGGCCCAAGAAACATACCATGCAGCTAGCTGCTTTTGAGAAGGCACACGATATGCAAATTAAAGTATTAAATGCATATTAAAAGACTTTGGGAAAACAAGTTTCTTCATAGCTTCCCTCCTCAAAGAAAACAACTACATACATCCGGCTAGGGTCTCAGGAACTGGGATAGGACTGTACCACAAAGTACAGTCATTAGTGGTGCCCCTTGATGAAAGTGCTCACCAGTCAATAACTCCCACTGTCCCTTTTGGGACCAGTCAAGCATGAGAGTCAATATGGCCCTAGAGTGTTTTGCACAAACTCTGAGGTAAAGTCACCTGAGCACCCAACCAGACCAGTGAATGCAGGAAAACTCTGAAGAA
This sequence comes from Atrichornis clamosus, assembly GCA_013400975.1. Lineage (NCBI taxonomy): Eukaryota > Metazoa > Chordata > Aves > Passeriformes > Menuridae > Atrichornis > Atrichornis clamosus. The sequence continues at coordinate 70,404 of WBMZ01012320.1, forward strand.
CTGATACGAGGTGTTACAAATTCCCAACCAGTCCCGACTTGCACAACACTGGTAGCTCCAGGCTGAAAGCAAAAAGACCTAACATGCGCACCTTGGTACTCTTCAGGAACAGACCTCAGATCTGTGATGGGAAATGCTTGAGCCTCCAAGGGCCCTTGAGAAACCATTGGCTTCAGTTTGATGCCTGGGACTCCACAGTGCAAAATGGTCACGTTAGCAGTCCCCACAACACACATAGCAGCACAAGGATTGGCCATGCCCAGGCACCAGGTGTGCTCCCTGGAAATTTAGTTTGGCTCTTCCTGTACCGCTATAGCCTGTAAGACAGAGCATAACACCATTAGTCTGCCATAATAATACTATTTGCAGCACAATAATGCTTGAAAAAAAACCAACCAAACAAATCCAGACTTGAATTGAGGAAAAAATAGAAACCAAAGTCGTGCTGTCTGGTGCAATAATGGCTCCCAAATTATATTGCTCCAGGAAAAAGCATTTGGGTTGTAATCTGGCACTGAAAAGACAAATCAAGAGGAAAGTACTTAAACCCCAGTGTCATTTGATTATCTCATGAAAAGGCAGTATTGTCTACCCCACGCATTTGTAAGACATTTTATAAGTGTTTGTATATCCTAATTTTGTGTGTTTAAACCACTCACTGTAAACATTAAGAGCATTATGCAACCTCTAAAAGTAGAGCTTGCCTTTGGTTCTCCTTGTATTTCCTGGTACATCCTAATGCTTCACACCTTTAGAGGTCAAAAGGCTTTTCACATGTTCTGCTGTGCTTTGTTTCTGAGAAGACCAAGCTGGTAGACAAAAATTTGCTCTTGTCAGAAATGCAGAGTTTTCCAGACTCTTTCAAAACCTCGCCTCTTGCATGTAAGTTTTTAGACTTCTGAAGCTATCTCCTGGTGAACAAAATGCTGCCCAAATCAGCATAAAATTTCATAGATCTAGCCTTTAACAAGATGACAGCACATTTCTTTAAAGGAGGGTTGACAAAATATCTTAGAGCTTACTGATATAACAGAGTACTGTACACTGTATCACTGTGATTTTGTGATGGAAATACAACTTGTTTCCTGGTTGGATCAGATCTAAGTCTATTCTGGTGTTCTGTCCCACTGGCAGTAGCCAGTACTAATGTTTCAAAGGGAAGATGTTTTAAAAAAAAAACCCTCTAAGAAACAATACCCACATTCTTAATGCTTTCTTCCATGCCTTAAAGCAGAGTTAGCTTATGCCTCTGAAGAATACAGATGGAACTGCCTTTTAAGTATTTCTCTCATATCATTTAATCAGGGGCTGTTTTAATATCCATGCAAGTAGATAATTCTTTCTGACCTACTGAGCTCTGGTTCACAACAGGAGGCAACCACAGCATTAATTTTGTGGTGTGTGCTCTCCATTAACTTTTTATCAGATACCCATGTACCATAGCTCACTCTGTGTTACTATTTTATTTTTTCAAATATGCAAGCAGCCCAGTTCCCTTTTTAGAACTGCAGCTATATGCTTCATTAAACTATCTGTGATAACATCTACCCTAATGTTCTGTCTTCACAGCAGATTGCAAATTCAGAGCCCAGGCAAGTGAAGAGAAACTTGGATTACTTTTGCCAATGGGCATTATTGTACCCTTATCTATGTCAAATTTCTTCTCTTACTGCACTGCCAAGATGCTTAATTCCTCCTGGAGTGTCTAACAAACCTCAACAGCTTTCACCAACTGAAACAAATTACCATGATTGACTAAATTCCCCAGTTTACTCTGTCTTTCCTTCTCCCCATTGCTAATGAGGATAGAGAGCACCACTGACCAGGCCCTCCAGAGTCAGCACACAATTAACTTGGCTTCATGTTGAAGGCTATTCAAGCAGCTGGCTTCAAGTATGTGGTGTGATGCGGAAGGGTACAAAACTGAAAAAATGAAACATTAGAAGCATCTCCTGTTTTGTATCCTGCTGGCTTTGCTGTGGAGAGCTGCAAGACCAATTGATGACTAATTAGACTAACTGGATTGAAAGGAATTAACAGGAATTGATATCCATGAAGACATGCATGCATTTTGGAGTTGCAGGTATCCAAATGATGTGGTTCTGTATCAGGTGGCCATTTCTCTGCAATTCCTAGAATCTCTTTCTTTATCCATTTCCAGAGAGATGAAACTAAACACCACCTTAGTGAAACGCTGTCACAGCATGATTCTAGATAAGACTTTTCTTGCCAAGTATCACATTAGCACAGAAGCATCTCAAGAGACAAACAAATGGAAAACATCACAGGAAGCCATGATTGTCCCAGATGTACAACAGAAGTTATAAAATAACCACAGTTATTTTTCATGCATCATTCTATTTTTTTTTGCCATGATTGGAGCAAGCTCAACAACACAGTGATCTTAGCTAGAAATGCTCATATTTAGACCCAGAAAAGACAAATAATCTATGGTAGACTTGCTTGATTAAATGATCCACCCAGCAGAAGCAATAGAAGTGGCTTGGGGTCACGTTTCTCCCAAGCCCTTTGTTTTCCTCTTCTGGTTCTCCTTCACAATTCAGTGCCTCAGAGCAGTGTTCCAATGAGCTCTTGTGTGCCTTTGGCACAACTGTGATTTTACAATCCACCGCACACCTTACAATTCACAGTGCCCTGCAAATTTAGGGCTGAGACCTCAGCACTGAGGCAGAGTGCATTGCAGTGAAAGAAATAAAACAACCACTTCCCTGAAGTAGTGAAAGCCTCACTCTTGACAGAGGAGAGAAGGTGAGCATGCTGTTCTCCTCAGTTCCCACTAGCCATTTTCATTAAGGATTACTTTCATCTCCCCTGGGTAACCCCATATCCTTGCATAAAAATGATCCACTCTATATGGACCCCATACACACAGCCAAGAGTGGGAGTCAGCTTTGTGTCACTCAACGGGCCTCAACTTTACAGTTTGTTTCCCAGATGAATGGCGCTGTGGCTGTGGGTCACATTTGAAACAGGACTTCCTTAGAGAGGCTGTGAAAACAGCCATATCACTCTTCTCATGTGAAATTTACCTCTTACCAAGCCCTGTGCTCAGGCAGCCCTAACCAGTCAGTAGTGGTCACCAGGAAGTAAAGCCCTTTGCTAAATCTGATTAGCAAATTACATTTGTCACAGTCCCATCATCATGTAGGATACAGCAATTTTATTTTAGCACCACTCCTTATGTGATCCAAAATCTGTTTTACTGCATTGAAGGATGCATTGTTGTTTTGTCAATTTATCATGAGAAACTTAAGCAAGAAAGAGCTCCAGCATTCCACAGAGTGCTTTTCCTGAACAAATAGAATCAAGACATAGACTGGCTTGTTTCTCTGGCTCTCGTGGCTACCCCACCTTACATTATCCCATGATACTTCACAACAATTTCAGAAGCCCATCCACAGAGAAAAACTGTCTAGCACTATGGTGGTCCTACCACATCATGCTTGCCAGAGATGTCATTCTCACAGCATCAGGATGTCAGCTGGTACTTATCTCACTTGATGCCCAAAGCCATAGAGAAGCCCTTCAAAACATGTACAGAGCCTTCAGTTATCCAGTCAGACAGGTTAAGGCCCAGCACAACAGCTGAGGCCAGACTTGACCACCCAAAGTAGTCAACATGCCCCTTTTTTCCCTTACACCCAAGGAACAGATCCACTCCAGTATTCTGCCAGAAATGATCATCCCTACCCTTATGTCAACTATTTTTCTCCACTCTATTTTAAAACAGAGATAATCAATAGGGAAATTACTTGCTTTGATGTTATTCAAAATTAATCGATTGCGATCTCTTTTAAGTCTTTTGCTCTCCAAAATAATTGAAAATATTGTGGAGATTGCAGATATAGACAGCAGTATCAAAAACATGAAAAATTTATGAAGTACCTGTTACTGTACTTGACAGTCCCTGTTAAATAGTACAGATGCAGTAACTCTGTCTTCTTCTGGACCATTTTGTTTCATAGAACACTCTACAGACACCAAGTCTCTGTGAGAATGACACAAAGCACAGAATGAACAAAATAAGGCAAGAGTGGATGGCCAGTGTGGAAGAGGGGAGGTGGCAGAGATGTTTTCTTTTGTCCTAAGTAGGAATGGATACGAGACAGACATCATGATGTTTCTCATCACAAAGCAACAAGACAAGGCACTGCCTGGGCAATGGGAGACAGATAAAGCCAAGTTGAGCGGAAACCTCAAGAGCACCTTGTAACAGCAAGAACAGGCATCGAGAAAGGGAAAATCCAATACTGCAACCGTGTTTGCATTTTATCGGCATAAGGCAAAGGTAGAACTGGTACTCGAGGTTTCCTAGTTATTCAGTATTCCTAGCACTGCCCTTGCCAGTCCCACTCCGCTGAGCTACACCTGCTTTCAGCTCTCGTTCCCCCGACAGACACCCCGGCGCAGGGCGCCGAGCCCCGGCACAGCCCGCGGCCAGGAGAGGGAGCTCCCAGCCAGCTCGTCTGCTAACCCCGCCGGAAAAACACCCTTCCTCAGGTTTGCAAGGGGGATCACTCAACAGGGAAGGTACTAAATTCCGTACAAATTACGTGTTGTGGGTGGGGAGGAGTCTGAATGCCGGGTGCTCACACCCCTCTGAAACGAGACGGGGTTTAGGGGCCCAAGTCAGCTCCTCGGGGCTGCCCACCAGAAGGCAGCCAAAGAAGCAGCTCTTTGCTGAACACATCTGTGCCATTGCTGGGGGCCCACGGGCCTGTGACATGTTTTGGCTGTCCTGCACCATGCTCCTGGGCATTTTTAATGTGGGAAAGGCTGGGAAAGTCAGCATAGGCAAAGAAAAGGCATGGGAGGGGGGGAATAAAATTCACTCTGTAGGAAAGTCATTATGAGAGCAAAGCTCTGCTGTGATATCCTCTAAAGAACCAAAAGGAGACACAGAACAACAAGGAGAAAGAAACCACTTCCATTCTGGTTTGGTCATCATTAGTTGAACTAAAAATCAGCCACATTTCTTCCAGCAGTCAAATCTTTCTTATAGGCTGTGACATAAGAAGGGAAAATTTAAAAAGGGCACAGAAAAAATTAAGCTTATAGTGCACCAATTCAGAAAAAGTGCCAGCTATTCTTGACTCCTAAGCCTTTGATAAGATTTTAAATTTCATCTGACTTTCAGTTTTCACTCATTGCTAAGGATGCTATAAGGAAATACTAAAGCACTTAAAGCTAGAAGCTACAAATCAGCTTTAAGGGTCTGGAAAAGCAGCCGGACTTGAACCCTGAGTAAATTTCCTTGTCTTTGACAGCTCATGAAAAATATCTGTCTCAATGGACTGCCAGAAATTTCTATCAGCAGTGCTCAAAATAATCCAGTACTTATCAGTTATTTTGCTTTGCATTGGGAGTGAGAGGGAGCAGAGTTTCTTAGACACAAACAAGCAAGAAATTAAACAAAACCAAAACAAACAAACCCCACATTATTTTCTCCACAGCTATATATCAGATGAATGCACAGGAGCAGCACAAGAAAAAGTTTAACAATAATTTAATTTATGGCCAAACCACAGATCCTACTACTGTAATTGACTGTGGTAAGGTGATAACCAACAGCAATCACACTTCAAACAAGCGTGATCACCTTGCAATCCATGTTTGAAGGCATGCAGCACCCAGAGTACAGTCCTGTATCTCAGCTGGAGAATATTTTACCAATCCTGCTTTTTCATTTGTTACAAACCTATCGTCAAATTTGTTAAGACGCAACAACAGGCAACTTCTCAAGCAAATGTATATCAGAAAATAGGAAACAACATGTGATTTACATCTGAAATAAGGTCCCTAAAATTTCTTCTTTCAGGATAATTTTATATCATGAATTTCATACTTCAGATGGAAGACTCCATCCTCATAATCATTAGTTTATATTTCTGATTACAGATAGTACTGAAGGTTGTATCATGTAGCTTTGGGATTAAATGAGTGATTACTTTTCAAATAGGTGACAATCCTCCAAATGAGTGACAGATTAAACAAATCTCTGAAACAAAAGGATAGAGAGAAACCATCTTTTCTCCCTTGGCAAGTTCAAGAGATGGCTCAGAAGAGAAAACTGCAAAGCAGTAACATAGACTGAAATATTTAGAGCTTCTGTATGATTAACTTGTTACACTGAATGGGAACTCCATTATTAAACATAAAAATAGGAATGTGACTGGAGAAGAAACCATTACTGGAATGGTGCTTCAGGCAAGCGACATAAAAATCCCCCAGAGTTTCTTTGCACTTTGAAAGAAGACAGAGCAAGGAAGAGAAGCCACCGGGGAAGAAGCCCCATAGTAAAGCTGCCAAAGATAGATGACCTGTGCAAATGTAGTATTGAGTGAAGGCACACATTCCTCCATTATAAAAAAAAACCCAACCGATCAAGTCTGAAAGACAGAGGCAAATTTCAGAACAAGCTCATGTGCCAGCTACAGCAGTGTTTTCTGACTTCTAACAAAGTGTAAAGCAGCAGGCAGCTCTTGGGAAAAAATGCTAAGTTCTTGCAAGGTCTTTAAAAGCATGTAACAAAAGACAAATCTCTGGAGGATTATTATGTATTATGGATTAGTAACAAATCATCAAGTCCCAACAGAATGTACACCACTGAATGTATAGTTGGGGATGAAAAGAACAGTGGTCTTCAGTGACAGCTGGAATTCAGCAAGAAAATTTAACAACTGTACTCTATGTGCAGTGGGTCACAGCCCATAGAAGATAAGATTTTTACAGGCAAGTAAGAATATAATGGAATATTCCAAGATCTATCTGGATATTGCCATTATCTGTTCAATACATTATTAAATAGAAGGAACAACTCCTGCTAATAACTTAATGAAACAGCTAATTTATCACTAACAGTAGGACAAAATATACAGCTAACATTATCCCAAAGGTACCCATCAAATGTAGGTAAAGATGTAAATAATTTTACCTGCCATGTAATAAGAGGATAGACCACATTAGGTGCAAGGTAGCAAGACAATCATAAAAAGCACAAACGCATAGTGTGGTCAGTGCTGGTACAAAAATATGAACTTTCAATACTGTCATCACAGATTAAAGTCACAAAAATCTGCCACATTTATTGTTAGACAAACTAAATCATACTCAGAGTCCACCAGTGAAGTTTCTATTAAAATTCTAAACTGTTATACTGTTATGAAAATCCTGTTCCCTAACTATAACATCAAACAGTCTTTTTACTCTAACAGTTGATATGTATTAGTTTACATTATATACTGCAATGTAAGGAAGCAGTGCAATTTTACTGTAGGCTTTGGTACTGTTCATGTTTATGTAAAACAAAGTAAAGTACAGCCTGGCCCTGGAAATAAGGGCTTTGCTTCTTGGAACCTTAGAGCTGTCCATGAAGGACAAGAGATACCCCTGGGACAACCAAGATAACACCAGCCTCCTGGCCCTTTTAACACACCTTTGAAACCCTTCCAGCATTGTCTGGCATCATAGATAAGTAACTGCAGCAAAACTGACTCTAGGGACATCTGGATAAATAGACAAGCTGCAACAACACTGCAGAAATACAGCTGCTTTGTAGTTACTATGATTAGCAATTGGCAAAGTGAGAGCAGGTGAATAGTCAAATTGTGTAGTACCTAAACACTTGAAGGGTATACAAACCCTGTGCAGAACCGTATTCCAGGTACTCCAATTTAGCTGGGAAGCCTCCTGCAAACAAATATTTATTTAGCTTTGTAACTTTGTTTTCCAGCCTCTCTCCTCGGTTGGCAGAGGTCAGTTGCAAAGTTTTGTAGCATTATCAAGAGTAGTCCCAGGACTTGTTACCTGTACAATTCACTCATCAAGTGCTAGCATCCTCTGGGAAAGAGAATAAGCAACATAGAAAAACATTTTACAGAATAACTGAAGAAAAAGGTCAATTCAATAATAGGAGTTCAAAGTTCTCCACTGGCTAAAACTGTGGCATTTTGTCTGGCTCCAAGTCCAAATGAAATGGCAGAAACTGGAAGAAACCTTAAACATTAGAGATTCCAGGAAGATTAAAAGAGAAAAACAGAAAACATGTTGGTCTGGGATGTGACTCTGGTACACAATACAATCACTTTTTAGAAGCCAACAAAAAGTTAAATAAAATCACCAATGATAAAATCCTAATTTGTTCTCAGTTCTCTTACTTCAGACAATAAAGCTGCTCTCCACAGATGGTATGAAAGGAATATTACTCACTAATCCAACCTGAGTCATTAAATAGAGAAGTGATTTAAATGATTTTTATACCTACTTCTAGAGAACATACTGTTCTGGAGGAGATGGCAGTTCCACTCTTCCCAGTGGATTGGTGCAGCAGCTCCTGTGTTTGCAGCCAGGACATGCACAGAATGCATGGCCTGCTTTTCTACTTGCACAATCAGAATTCAGTAAAATTCACCAGCTTTGCTGTTCCCCAAGAAAATGTGTTCTAAACTAAGAAGAGAGCTCTAAGTAGTACCCAACTGCAGATCTCTGCAAGTAGGCTGAATGTCAGTGGTGTACTTTCTTTGCAAGAATAAATAAGGGACAAAAAGGATACATGGAAATGTGTTTGGGTTGCTCCTCAGAGTTGTTTAACCAAAAGTAAGAAGCCAAACTATCAAGCAGGCCACATTATGCAAACCTAGGTGATGGGCTGTAGTAGGGGAATGGAAAAAAACCCTAAACTTGAAAGTGTTTTAATGAGATTAAGATTGCCCTGGGTTGAAGAGAATTGCACATAAACCTCCAAAATTTTACCTTGTTATTTTCTGGCATTTTGTTATTTTTTAATCTATCATGTATTGCTCTAGGATGCTTCTCAAGACTGAAAAAATACTTGAAAAATCATAGATGCTTCATTGTTAAGTGGTTGTGTCTCATTTCACATTCCTACCACTTTCAAACTTTATAACTTTTTGACTTAATTGTTATTGATGCAAATTTCCACCTGGGTGGTAAATTATCTGTTTCAAAGCCTATTTCACTCAGTGAATTGATATGACTGCACTGATTACCTTCTGGGAAGGAACAGAGTTGATTCCAAAGAATCTGGAATCTGAGATATTTCCTAGCAGTGGAAGAACTAAAGGAGTATTACCTTTGCCATCTCAGAGGTGCCAGCATGGGGTAACCTGACTCTAGATCCCAAGAATTTGTTTCCAAAGTTTGTGTCATATGCTTTCCCTGCCAAAACTCCAAGCAAATCTGCCATGTCAAGAAAACCTGAGCACTTGGCTCCAGTTTACATTAACTCCCTCAAAAGTTTCCAGGAATGAGCCTGCAGGTTATACAAGTCAGAACTGACTCAGACTATAAGGAAAGAAAAAGGAGATTCACAAAAGAGTCAAAGGAGCCCAATTTCATAAAAAGAAATGAAGAGAGGGAGATGTTTAGGAAAAATTAACTTCAGTGTCTACCTGCTGCTTTTCACACACCTGCTCCAAAGAAGAGAAGCAAGAACTTCCTTTGCACAGCCAGCTCTGAGACCTGAATAGCCCGTATTTTGTTCCTTGCTATATCCCTCTACAGCCATCAAGTTCTAACACAGTATAGCCCTGTTTTATTCACCACAAAACCAATTATTCAGAGTGCTGGGGCTCTCTCCCGCTCTCCTGAGGAAGCAGAAGGTCTCACTGCCCAGAACATTTTCTGCAATGTTCAGCCAGCATTTGGTACACTTATTTTTGTTCCCTTGAATTTGTCTGTGTCCTTGTGCTCCACTTAAGCTTGTATAGCAGCTTGACTTCCTCACGGCCTAACAGTTATCATCATTTAACTGAGTTCTGCAGAATTCCTCCTTTTATTGTTCTTCACAAATCAGTCTTTACAGTTTAGCTGTTTATAGATCCACACTGGAAACCACAGTAACTTCTGCAGTGTGGCAATTTTTTCTGCACTTTTCATCTCAACATTAATCTTTTCTATAGCAAGAACACCACAAATATTTGAGTGACTCAGTCTGCTGCTTCCACCAAGCATACACATGTCCTCTGCAGCTCCTAACACTGGAGCATCAAGCCCATTCCATCTGTTGAGATCATAGCAGGTTGCTGGGAGGGCTGGAACAACAGAGACACAGCCATCTGTGCTAATCAGAGTCACTTACAAGGTTACTCCCACCTGGGAAGGAAGGAAATAGCAGGCAGGCATAGTAGGATAATACACTTTAAGCCGTTTGTTGGAAAAGTGCATTACCCCTGCTACTCTGGACAGAGACCAAGTTGGATAACAATGTTCTGCCAGCATAAAGTCAGCCTGAAGTTTAATTTACCTAATGATCTAGGCACAAACTCCACTGAAGGAAAAGATCCAGCTGTGTGTGAGTACTGGTTCCAACTCTCTCTGACAACTGAGCAACTTTATGTAAGTAACCTCAAAAAACCCAATTGAAAAAACTTTCTATACTAGTAGGATAGCAGTGATGAATCATTAGCAGTAGTGACAAGCTCTGCACCAGCAGAGCTTTGAAACTGGTGCCAAAGACAAACTTGTTCCATGTCATTTAACACAAACTTTGCTGTGCTCACTCGTATACAACAACAAACATAACAGCACATTAGTCCTTCACTGCAGTTTTTAGACACTATTGGAAGTCAGATAACCAGACTATAAACATCCCTCCTTCAGATTAAAACAAACAAGTCATACCTGCTTGTAGAGGCAACAGCACACAAGGGTACCTTTTTTCCCATTGTGATATGCAGTCTGTTTTGATATTCTTATTCGGAAATGGTGAGAAGGGCTGTGATACAAGATCAACCTTGATATGGCAACTCCTGCTCTTGATCTGCAGCAAGAGATTAAGCTCTCCATGACTTTATGTGCACTTCTGATGGACAGAGAAGGGTATGTTGGATGGAACTGCTGACCTGCCAGATAGAGGAGGTGTCTCAGATGGATTTCCAAATATTTCTGTAAACCAAACAGCAAAAATATCACACAATGACAGTTGACATTATCACAGAGAAGCAGAAATTGGAAATAAATGACAATGTGCAGTACAGGCCTGACCAGGATTCAGCTTGGCTTGTCAAGGCATAGTTACAGAATCCCAAGGATGCTGCAGGCTCCACTCTCAGGAAGATGTGACCTAGTCTTCTGAGAAAGCTGAGGTTTTAACCCATCCCATCCCATCCCATCTTCCCTTCAGCTCATAAAGGCAGCAGCTGTGTCCAGCAGTAGCTGCAGTGAAGCCAAAGCGATGGACTCAATGAATATACCAGTAGAGTATAACAAAACAAGCAGGGCCAGGCTGGCAGCATCAGACTGGCAAGCCCAGGGTGTTTTGGATGATACAAGTTCATGCGGGTTTGAGGTGAAATTAGACAAATTCAAAGAAACGAGAATTACTAGAACACACACAATGCCAGGTCTAAGACAGTACCCTGGGGAAAGTACCACCCATGCTAGAGCTGTGTCCTGTACTTCCCCTGCCCTTCACTGTTGCTCACTGTCAGAAACAGGTGCGAGGTTAGATGGCCATTTGACTGTGTACAAATATTCCTATATTCTGTCAGATTTGGGCTTAAGGTATTTAGTATATGCTCAGCTGATTTGCAGAAGAGCAGCCTCTACACTAGAGACAGAATGAAAAGCTACAAAGTTTCATGCCACACTTAGCAGGGTGAACTCGCACTGCCATCCATTCTGCATTAACACTACAGCACACAGGAGAGGAATCAGACTCCTCTGTAGGCCGGATGTTGGGATTTTATAGCTACCCATCCTTCCCCACCACCAGCCTGCACACTGCACAGTTCACCCCCTGCAAACCACTGCCTTCTCTTGCTCTATACAGTCTTTCAGAATAGCTCCCTTGTCTGACACGTAACGAGGTCAGGACTTAAACACTTGCTTTTCTTTTTTTTGTGCATGTGTTTCTTTTGTGTGCATGTTTATATTGAATTAGTTTTACAGATTTTTCTGGCATTCAAAAGACTTCCATATGCATAATAAGAGAGCCAGTATCTGATGTCAATTCTGAACTTGGCTGGTTCGTAAATTCAGTATAACTGAGTAATCATTCAGATTTCAGGCTCTTTCTGTTAGCATAATTCTGCACCATTCCACAGCTTATTACATGAGAATTTTTCCAAAATGACCTCTGCATTCAGTAATTTCCATTAAGAATATCAATTGCCTGCCTCATGGCACTGAGACTTAAAGTGCGCATGTATGGTCATTTCATTGCCTTGTGAATAAGAGCTAAAACTTCTTCCTAAACTGATCCTGCATCAGGATGAGTGATTCAGGCCTGTGGTTCTGCTGCCTGGACAGTATGTTTTACTGCATATAACATACATAACAAAGCTGAAACAAAGAGAAAGAAATGTGGTTTTACACTTGGTTTCCAAAGTCAGAGCACCAAAAAAAATCCCCAAAACCTAAAATCAAAACAAAACCAAAAACCAACCCACAAAAACATGCAAGTATGGTACAGATATAGCAAAATGACCAGAAAGACATTAGCTGTATAAATGCTATTCTGGGCACTTTCCAGGTAAGAAATTATTCCTTATGGAAGTGGAAGAAGAGGAAGGAGAGCTCTCTTTACCATGACAAGACCTAATTCAACAGTCCAGGTGCTACAAAAGAAACTTGAGGAAAATGAGCAGCCACCTTCCTCTGATACATCTAGAGTTAGCCATTATAACTGGCTCAACAGCATCCAGAAGCTCACCATCCAGAAGTATGGTACCAGACAAGAAGATCCACTACTTTGTTCTGGAAGCAAAGGTACCCAGTTAAATGGATCTGTGGCTCTTGTGGAATACAGAAAATTCCTAAATACAGGGGTGTTTATGCAATTTGTGTTCTGTACATTAAAGCAGCACTAAAAAACAAGAATGTGGGGAATTCCATCCAGCTGCTTCAGTAAGACCTGCTAAGCATCTTCTCTTTGCAGTTTTGACTCTTTGCCATAACTCTGAAAGCAAACTCCAACCAGAGCAAGTTCACAGTAGCAGTTCAAACTCACCAGACTTTGATGGATCAGTAGAGGATGCACCTTAGAACTTATCTGCATTTTCATCAGTAAAGCTATTTGTGAAGTGTCCTCCTTCAAGCCTTCTTCATCCCTCAGACCCATTTACAATAAGACCTCCTGCTACAAATGTATGCTGGATTTATCATATCACATTTGCCAACTAATCCTTTCCTTTGGGCATCTGAAGGTAAACATTAAGATAAAAAGAAATTAAAATGTATAAAACAACAGATCATGAGGCACTTCAAAAACATTCACACATCCTCGCAGCCTCCAACCATGAGATCAGGTACAAGTCAGAAAACATTTCCCACAGGGAAGTCAGAGGAAACCAAAGTAGAGAGAAACCAAGCCTGAGATAAGACAGAGCTCTGCTTTCTCAGCGACACATTAGACTGCACTGCAGGTCAAGTGCCTGTGCTGCAAGCAGAGGTGCAGATGGCTGGTGTGTGCCACAGCACAGCATGGCCTTTACCCAGGGCACACAGAAGCTGCAGGAAGGCAACATAAGCAGGAATAAAACCCTGAAGCTGTGCCTTCCGTGTGCAGGCTCCTCACATATGCTATTAGCTCCTTTCCCTCACAAGCAGAAGAGCTGCAGCGTAATTAGAAGAGGAATAAAGGGTTTGCAAGCAAGGTACAAAGTCTAGTTATGCAACTGTCCCCGGCCAGTTGGAATAGGGAAGTACAGGCATTTCCAGAATCATCAACTCCATTGTTTCTTCAGGTTAATAACACAAGCGGAGAATGAAGCCCTCTCTGCCCGGCACAGAGGAGCTCTTTGGAGTTGGTTATGAGTTCAGTTTGTGTTGGAGTGGGACTGCATCAGCAAGATGACAGTTTTGTAGCTGCTTTCTGTCCTGCTCCCAGGCACACACGTTGGAAGCAGGCTCCAGACCACTTTAACCCTCATCAAAGCCTCCATCTGAACAAGATGCCATATAATATTAATCTAATACAGAGCCTTCTTAGCACATGGCAGGCTACAGTAGTTCCTTGAGTCTGGACACAATCAGCCTCAAGCACTACTCAAAGTTGAAGTAATTTTATTTAATTCTTGTACAACCGTGCTTGGAAGACAGAAAGGTAATTTCCAATGTCCTCCATCATTAACATCAAATGCATTTATTCTCTTGGCATATTAAAGGAAAAATTTACTTGGGACTACAGAACCCTTACAAAGAACAGTGCAAGGTGTACTCACATAAAGATTTGTTAGCAGCATCAATAGTTGATGCCATACATCAACTGTAGTGGTGAAAGCTCCTTTTGAGGAGGAAAAAAAAAAGGAAGAGATAGAAAAAAAATTAGAAGGAAAAGGGAAAACCCTCTCCAGCAGCTATCCAGAACAAGTAGTGATCATGTCCCCAAATGAGCATCCTTGTCAGGCACATCTCCAGCACAGCAGGTCATTTCTCCCCATCCATTTCCCACAGGAAAAGATCAGGCCACCTGCTAAGCACGGGCAGGTGCTGTGTGCCAGTTCTGTGCACACAAATCATTGGGTGCCCTCATGTAAAGCAAGAGCTACAGCCCCGTGGGTGATGCTCACAGCTGTGACTGTCACTTCAGGGTGTGAGAGTGTAAGGCCATGAGAATAACAAAGCAACAAGGGAAAAGGAAATAATATTACAGAGGCACTGCAAAAGTAGTCATGGCAGCCTAAGAGCCAGAGCATGGAGTTACCTTACAAGGCAGGTTGTGGAGCCACAGAGAAGACACTGAGAAATACAAGGGGCTGAGGCACCTAATACACTGTGCAGCAACCGTGGTGAGCAATCAACTGTAAAACAAGAAGCAACACTACCATCGAGCTTGGATCACAACCTGAGACATAAGCAGGGCTGTCTGGTAAATATCCACTTGCAAAATATAACCTTCAATGCACTCAATAAAGGAGATATATTTACAGCAACTACTGCTACTTCTAGCTTGATATCATATACTCTGTCCTCATCACAAAGATACCAGCTTACACCACACTGCATTTCCAGATCACACTGATTTCCATGGTCAGCCATAAAGTGATCACTAAAAAAAGCCAAAGAAGCAATGGCTGTAGTTTCCTCAGTTTTGATACACGAAGACTGTCAGGTAATCTGCCTCTCTGCTGTAACCATGCAATAATTTGTTCAGAGGGAACCCACACACACACATCCTGGTCTATGTGCTACATTTTAGAAAAGCTATGAGATGTGATCCTATTGTCAGCATGCTGCGGGGTTTGCTGGTGCTCAGGAGGCTCCTCATTGCCAGCAGCTTCCCTGGGGACTCTATCAATAGCTGCACTGCCAGAATAACTGTATGGTGCAACAAGGTCCAGCAAACCCCAGGCTGATTTGTTTAGAAGAGGCAGAGCTGCATTGTGTGCAGCACAGCTCTGTGCTCCTGGCTCCTTTTTATCAGAGCATACTTCACTGAAGAGTGTACACTTTCCTCAGAAAACTGACACCATCTCAAGCAGCAGGCAGGACAGGTTGGCCACTACTGAAACACCACTGAAACCATGTTTTCTTTCCACATCGTTTCTCTTCTACACTTACCACATCATCTGGGTTAGAAAAAGAAGATGCAGGAAGATGATCAGGTAGCAAAAGTTCAACTCTGAGTTCTGTCATAATCAGGTTCATTTCACAAACTCCCTGCATGACCTTTGAATGTCTGCTCCCAGGAGATTTTTCTGCAATGCATTCAGACACCTAAAATGACAAAAAAGGGTTTTCAGCAGTGTTTCCACAAGACCAAGGTGCTCAACTCCAGTTATTTTAATGTAGAAAAGGATGTGAAGAACAGGGAAAAAACCCCCACATACGAAAACCATAAGCAACCTCTCTGAATTCCTTTGGAAGTGTGACAGTCTTCGTGCTTCAGATTGCCATCCATAACATGAGGGACTCAGCACATAAATAGAGCCCTCATGAGTGTAAATATAATGTTCTGTCATACTACCCAGATACCTTGCAGTATCTTGAATAGGTACCTTCCCTCCCCCCTGACAACAGCCTGGAAGGCAGGCAGGACTGGGATTTCATTAAAGTGGTTGAATTCGCTAGACACCCTAATCACTTATTTGAACTAAGTATGAGAAGTACCCAGCTCATTCACTGCACATCCCAGTTAGTTAAAGACATAATCAATATAGCAAAAGTAAACAAAAGAAATAGCTGTAGCCTGCAAAAGAACAATATTCCCTCATTCAGCATTCCAAGAAAAATCAAAGTAATCCAGCACTCTAATATTCCTTGATCAGCTTTTCTCCCACAAAGAAGAGTCTAATGAAGTCTATACTTGTATGCAAAGATTACTTTCAGTTAGGAAAGGCAAAACTTGTACTAACAGCCAGTCAGAAAGGTGAGGCTCCCACTGCTTTCACAAACTTCTCAAAAGGAAAAAATGCACATAGAGCAGCAAACATAATTCAGAAACTGCTGACCAGAGGGAACAATCAACTTCTGGGTTGTCAAATTGTGAAGCCATAGGTACTCCTGGATGGCTGGCTAGCATATTCTATAGTATAACAAGACTACTTGTACAGAAACATGGAGATTAGATTGAGAAATACTTTAATATCTTATGATCTTTCTTTTACATGTTGTAAACTTCTTGATGTTTGGGGAATGTAAGAGCAGACAAGTCCATGTGACTTTCCAGGAACAGATCCAAGTGTGATACTGCTCAGAAACAGATTTGTTTCCTTGTACAAAGAGTACATGAAGCTCCATTCATGTTTTGTGCCCACTTCAGGCTAGGCAGCAATGCCACAAAAACTCATAGCAAACTTACAATGGCTCTAAAATATGCCCACTGCAGACTGAGCATTCAGGGGACACTGTGCATCCCACCCAAACAACAGTGCCAGCGCACAGAAAGGAGAATCAAAGTAAGTAAGCCATGTTTCAAGCAGCAGGTTGCCAGGTCAACAATCCCTGTGACAGAGCCCTTACTTCCACAGATGGATGGAGCTATTCCTTATGACTATTAAAGCACTACTACCATCTATTCACTCTAATCAGGCTTACAAATGCCCAGTCAGAAAGGCTGGATGAATTCCCTACAAGACCATTCTGCTGGGCTTTCAACAGCCTGTCAATCTGTGCCGTGTGAAAGCACACCTTAATAAGCAAGACAGCATTATTCAGAACCTTTTGTCTAGGTGTGACAAAATTCGTAAAAAGCAGGAAATTACATCCATTAAGATATGCATGCCAGCAGCGTTTTCATTGCTTAGTGCAATTAGAGTGATGTATAACATCCAGCTCCTGCTGCCCACAGAAAAGCAGGGCTATCATTTCAGGAGCTCAGACAAGCCAAAATATCAAGTGACACTTGTGGTCATTGCAAACCCAATCCTGCTGAAAGGCTTTGTTCTCTTACTGCCCAGGCACACCCATTTGTTCATTACAGCAACTGAAGGAGCAAACAAAGCACACATCTGATCTTGACAGCAGCTCCAAAGATTACACTCTCACTCCCCCTTTATGGCTCTCCACTGTGAGATGTGCTTCACACCAGGAAAGACAAACCTTCCCCTTGCTCCACGTCCTGCAACCAGACCTCTGCTGGTGTCTGAACCTGGGGAATATCATTGTTCATACACATACACGCACCCCCATCCCATTGTGCTTACTGTCCTTTAAATATAAAAAGAAATAATGCTTTATTTCTACAAAGCTTCCAATGATGTAGTTGACTGGAAAACCTAATCTCTGAGTGAACACAAATAATTTGAAAGGTCAGGAATCCCATAGTCAAAGGCAATGCTGGACTATGGCAAAGCACAGATAGGCTGAAGGATCACTGTATGCTGTTCTCTTATTTTTAAAGAAAGAACCAGCCTGTGGCCATGCAAGTAGCAAAGTTCATACTGATTTACACAGGACTAGCTTCTCCCAGACCATGCTGCCCTCAGCCTGTCCCTCCTTGCCTCCGTGGTACCAAAGAAGCAGCAGTACCAGAATGGATACTGGCCATTAACCTAGAGATGGCCTGCACAAAGAAATCAAACAGGCCAGGGAATACTTGCATGCCAGAGTATGAACAATGGAGAGAGACTATCCTGAAGAATTCAGACCATCATCTTTTTAAAAACGAACCTCACTCAGCTGCTCCCTCACCAACACAAAACGAATGTGGACTGCACCTCCCATCACAAAGAATAGTAAGCAAGGAAATGTAGAGTTACTCTACAAATGAGTGACATTCCTCTGCTCAGCTTCTCTACCCAACGAAAGTATCATGTCCCTATATTCTTTTATCTAGTTCACTCACTTCTAAAATGAAACTATTTTTACTCAGAAAAGACACTGTCAATTACTAAACCACGTAAAGCCCTTCTTACACCTGCCAGATTTTCTAGAAAGGTCTCTACTATTGTGTGTGAGACAGGCTGTGTCTGTCAGACCAGCATTAATACTTCCCAACAAACACTTGTGATCAGATTTAAGTGCACACATTAATACTAAAAGAGAACTTCTCTGATTTCTTAAACAAGTACTGGAAATTTTGTTTCCCACAGAAGAAAATTAAGGATCCTGCACTAGAAAATACAAGAACAAATAACACTGAAGGAGGTTGGAGAAAGAAATTACAATTAAAGTCGGAGAACCATAGCTGTCCTGTTTTCAAAACACCAAGATCCGTTTTCCTGTCATAACCAGTCTGTAAACAGCTACTAGTTCTGGAGAATGGGATTCACTTGGTACGTGAATGGTTTACAACTTAATGTGCTTACTTACATGAGCACATTAGGGCTTCACTGACCAAATGATAGGACACAACTGTTAATTTTCTTGAAAAATTCATAGAACTCACAAATAAAAAAGCTGACTGCCTCAGTTTCCTGATTGTCGTTCTTCAAACATATGTGTAGGTTTTGGCACCTTTGATCTGGGTGTGTGGACAGGCAGGGAAAAGTTATTTTAAGACACCAAGCCCATCTTCTGAGCACAGAGAACTGACATTTACACTCACGTGGCCAGATGCACTATGAATTTACAATACGTGGCCACAAAGGCTTACTTTATTTCTTTACACTTTTTATTTCAGACACAAATATCTTCCTGCAGCAATGATGATATTTATTTCTCTGCCTCAATTTACTTTATTTTTCTACCCCACTTGCCTTCTCTGTTGCACAGCCACACTGCTGATCCCATCTCTATTCATTCATATCTGCAGCACTACTGTTTGCAGCTTGATCTCACCAAGCACAGTGCTGTCCAACTGTACCACCAGGAGGTAGGATAAAGAATGCAGGAAATGGCATTTTTCTTCTACAGCAGTGCCACAACACAATTAAAAATACTGAAGTGCTGTAAACAGAAGTGAAAAGTTGAGAAGTAAAATAGACAATTTGGTGTTAGAAAGGATACAGCTATAGTAACATGTTTGGATAATCTTACACTTATTCATTAAGAGTAGAGGAGAAATCCCAGCCTGACATTATCTTCTTGCCATTCTAGAATCAGGCACAGGTTTCCAAAAGGAAAACCAGCAGCCTGCCTGCCATGTCCTTCCCTCTTCATTTCAACCCTCAGAGAGGACCCAGGATCTGTCTGCTCTGCATACAGACCCAAAGTAGAATATAGGCAACTTTTCAGAATCCCAGTTTTGTGGGGTTGGGGTTTTCACAGTCAGCATCAGATACAGATGAGAACTCAAAAACAGAATTCATACTTATGTTCAGTGGTCAATGGTCTACTGTGAGGTGTCAGAGCTTCACTAGAAAAAACAATGTAAAAGAAAAAAACCCACCAAAACAAAACACTCCCCAAATAACATAGCCTTTTCTTACTACTCCTTCCTCAAAAAAAAAAAAACTTGCTTGCAATGTAAGTGTTGGTTTGACCATCCTGTGTTTTTTGTTTTCAGTTTCTTTTGACCGTACAGAGGCAACCCAGCTCTGAAGAAGCACACATAGATCTACTCCACATCAGCAGATTTGTTTACCAAGTCCCAGTCTTGATTTCTTTGACTACAAATGCCTTTGAGATCAAAGCTCTGTTCCATTACTTCTCTGATAACAAAACTGATTTAAAAGATTCATGCTTGTCCCTGCCCTTTATCATTCTTTCCTTCTCTTCTCTCCATTTCTTATCTTTACCTAAGAGATGTGGTAGATCTCAGCTGTGCCAGACTCAAATTTGATGGTTGCTTAAAAGTGAGGGGAAGCTGAACCCCGGGTCTTTATGTTGCACCACCACTAAAAGTAGTACACATGTAGCTGTATCCTTAGCAAATACCTTTTGACAAGAAGGGCTTTTCAAACCCACATCAGACCAGTTTTAGGCACAGCTACTCAGCTGCAGTTTTAAGCAGTACAGATCATGTGGCACTGTCAACTAGCTTTATTCTTTTATTCTATCTGCAGAAGAAGAGATGAAATTACATGGCATAAAATCTGTGAGATGAAACTTCTCCTTTGACATTTTCCAACCAAACTTTAACTGGCAGAGTTTGTACTAGCTCAGCCCTTTTTCTTGTATGGACTGAGCACATAATCTTGTTCCTTTCTGTTGTGGGGCTCATCATCACACAGAGCCAGAGCTTGCAGAGGAGGTAATTACAAAAAAAAAGCTCCAAGGTTTCAACTCACAGAATGAACATACTTGGTACAAAAGCAAAAGTATCAGGTTGCTATGTGGGGTTTTTTAATAGCAAAACAGCATTTTAAAAGGTATTTCTATCAACCATAATCCTGTTTTGAAGACTTTTTACACTGAAGGGATTGGTAGCTTCCATCCTGGGTACCAAGAGAGGCTTTGTTCCCTCTGCCTTCCACAGTTTCTTAACACTCCTGCAGGGTCACAGAGAGAAAAAGATAACATCCAATTACCCACCAACAGTGGCAGTAACACACCTGTTCTACAGCCAAGGTCTCCCTGACAGATATCACATCCCAGGAACCATTCCATTATTTCAGATAGTTACTTGGAGATGGTGGCCAGATGGCAGTAGCGGGATAATAAGTTGGCAAACTTGTACCTGTCTTCACTTCTTCCAAGGTACAGAAGAATAGTTTCCAGAAATACTCAGTGTCAAAAATGGCTTTTCATAGTCATTCCTGCTATTTTCTAATGACTGCCTGCCTTTGCTGTATTTGCATCACAACAATCAACATAGGAGCCTTGGTAATACCTAAGCTGGCTGGTCCCACTCTAACTGTGCTCTTTTAGCAATCATGCTGAGCATGTCATTTAAGTTCATCTGTTTAATGAACAATCAGAAATCACTTTGGTCATTCTTACTGGAGATTTTTCTTCTACAGACAAAATCTTTTGGTCTGCCTCACACTTGATGATTTATTAATTACTAGTCTCACTACTACTAAGAGCAGAAGTGTTATCCACAGGGTACTGTTGCTTACTGATAAAATAAGGGATGTCATCAATTGCACATAATAAAGCTCTATCACAAATTGCACAAATTTGTGGATGAGGGTTTGTGTGTGCTTCCTTGACTTTAAAAGGGAACTTCTTGTCCCATCCCATTTCTCTATTATGTTCTGGCATCCCAATATAGCTACATCATTATTAAATAAGCTACAGTTAGAAGTGGCCTTGCAAGAAAGTGCCAACATTAAATCAAACCACAACTATCTACGCTCAACGTTTTCACCATCCAAGCCAGGTGGGGGCATATCAATATTCCAAGAGATTTAAGTAACCTTCAAAAAAGAACAATTCATAGATCTCTGAATACTTCAGTAAGGTACTTCAGTTCTCAAACACTCCATAGCAAAATGTGTTTTAGAAGAAAATAGTCTCTAAAAAGGAATTGTGACATTCATTGTAAGAATAAAGATCTCATTTAACTTTAGAGCAAATAAAACCCAGTAAGCTTCCAGTGCAAAAATTTACCTTCTTATTAGCGCAGTACTTGAGAAAAAACATAATAATATATGCTTAAATTTATCTATGCTTATTTAGGGTATTTGACTTTATACACAAATAGATATAAATAAAAAGCCAGGCAGAAGTTTCTAAGCAGAGCAACAAACAGCATCTCCCTCTTCCCCTGGGAAAACTTTCTCCCAACTGCTGATATCCCAACAGGGCTGGAGGCAGAGAACTGGGAGGCGAAGCCATCCCAAACGCCTACAGGGAGAACAGGCAAGCGCCTCAGTATTTTAAGCCCTCTCACAACCCGGCCTTTGGCTTGCACCTTGCTGCCAGAAACAATGCTTCCCACTCCTGGGCTGTATTCAGCCACCCTGACAAGTAAAGCTGAACCTATTTCCTAGGGAACCAGTGCTAATTAATCCCAGTTGTTCCCCTATAGAGATGTGAGGTATTTTGTTCCAGCCTCTCTGCAGTGGCAGACAAAACCAAGGAAACCTTTTTGATTCTATCCCCTCCTTTGTACAGCACTTGTGTTTTAAGACTGAAGAAAGATACAGATCTGCACAGCACTTGTGTTTCAGGACTGAAGCAAGGTACACTCCAGCAGGACACATGTGAGGAACAGAAAGAAAACTAATAAGAAATTGAATGTCAGGCATTATGGTGACAAAAATCAAAACACTCTGTGAACTGCTTCCTGCTGGTGTGTACTATAATGTAGAAGCTGCTGTTGTAAGGAACCCAAAGTACTTAAATGCTAATTTTGTGATATGATTGTACACCTTGTTCATAGCACCTGGAATACACTTCATACATGTGTAGCCAATGGAGCAAAGACACAAGGAATATGAACAATGCAACTGTTTTAAGGAAAAGTGTGACTCTGTTCCCATCTCCTTCCCCACTACCCAACCTGCTCAACATGAGAACAAAACATGGAACACCAGGCAGAACATAGGGAGGGTAGGAAGCTCTACATGATTACTTTCCTCACTAAACAAGTGTCAACACAAAGTTCCAAGTGACTGTTTCCCCCCTTACCTGAAACAAAAAATCCAGATCTAGTCAGTAGGCCAGAGGAAAGGCACAGAACACAAAACCAGCACTACTCAGGACTCACACCTGCAGGCTGATTCCCACCTAGTAACTCTAAAAACTCTCTAGATCTTGATTACTTACTAACCATTTGCCAGCATTACAACATCCCTTAGCCCCCACATGGGATGAAACAACAGTCAAATATATCCACTTGTCCTGGTTCTGACTAGAACAGGTTAATTTTTTGCAATAGCCAGAAGAGAACACACAAGGAGGTTATTACATACCACCTCACATCATTGCCAGGGGCAGGGGAAAGGGACTCTCTTTCCTGGGAAGAAGGGGTTCCTCCTGTAGCAAAAAGTGGAGGGAGCCATCTATATTGTCTATTATCAGGTGTTTTCCATGTGAATAATTTCTTTTCTCATACCTTTTGCTATTAATATTGTTGCTGTTACTGTTCATTTTCTTATCTCATTTCTGTTCTCTCAACCCCTTTATGACTCCAATTGGAGGAGCAGAGGGGAGGAAGCCATGCCTGAGTTTTTTTAGAGTACTAAATTGGAGAATACCATACCTAAACCACGACACCCCTTTACAAGGCCAATATTTGCCCATCTTGTTGGCTCCACCTTTTCCTGCACAACCTGCTCTCAGAAGCAGTTCCCAATGTTTTAAAACACACCCTGTTAATAATAATACTGACCTAGTTTATTAAGACACAACACTTCAAGTGTTCAAAATTCTGCCTTTTACTTTTCCTTCACCTGTAAATGAAACTAGGAATCAACATTAATATCATTTTGCAGCCCCAAGGAGGACTGGAGGTGTGCTGTGTTCAGTGCTCTGCAAACACATGCTGAGAATCAGCCTTACACGAATTAATCTATAGTTGAAAGAGAGAGAAGGGGATAAGGTGTAGAAAGTTTGCTTAGAAAGCAAAAGGATTCGTCCACAACAAACTTGCAGAACAGGCACAGAACCTAGGCCTCGTAGCTCCCATTTCCTGGCTATTTAAAGCCATTTCTGTGCTTGCCTGGTACTAACGGTAGCACATCATCACAGTCAAATTTATCTTAAAAAGGGAGACTGCCTATTCCAAAAATGCAGCTCAAAGAGAGCTCTCCAAGTCATCTAGTCTATAAGTTTTTTCTGAAACAAGATCAAGCTTACCATGATAATCCCCAACATGTTAGTAAGATAGTTCTAAAGCACCTCCCATACCAAACAATCTATAACTTTCCAACATTTCTGGACCTCATAGAGGAACATTTTTTCCTTAAGGTCTATACTAAATATCCCACATTACTGAGTAATCCAAACCCTGCACCTGCAATCAAACTAATAATACAATAAATAAAGAATACCTTTTTCACTCAAGTTTCTGAGTTGCAACTGTTTCTGGCACATTTTTTTTTCCTGGGTTCCAGGAAAATGTAGTGCAATTAGCTACCATTTGCATTTCCAACGGAAGCCTGGGAATTGTCTATCAAGGACTGTCGTTGAATGCTTTGCTCCCAGAGTGAATTCAGTTGGTTTCCATTTGAGAAACTAATTAATTTTTAACAATCAAAAAAGATAGGAGTTGATGGTTCCCTCTGCTTTATTAGCAGTGAGAATGTGATGAGGTGGCTTGGGTTCAGAAACTGTCTGCCCTTGATGACATCTGCCAAATTTACCAGCTCTGGCAGCTCATAATTAAAATCACCTTTCAGAGGGGCCCTGAAGATGGTATCAAGGCCTTGCTTACTCTTTTAGGATACAGCAGGAAAGCCTGTCAGGTGGAACGTGTGGGCCGAACCAACACCCTAAATGGCTACAATGCTTCAGTGCCCATTAGGAGGCCCCCAGGCCTTTTTCTTTGTGTAGATCATTACTGTTTTACAAGCAAGAGGCAGCTGTGAGGGGAGGCTGGGGGTGCCCACACATTTGGAAGCAGGAGTACCCTAACAGCCTCCTGGTCACATCATCCTGAGTCCCTCCCAGGAAGCACACATTGCTAGAGCAGCACGGAAAGCCCAAACAAAGCCTAGGCTTGTGACTCCCTATGCAAGGACACATCATCACATGAAAAGCTGTAGCCTCAAAGTAAGACGCCCTGGGGAAAATCTTTTTTATTATTATACTCAACAGGTAACATGTCAGATAAAGGTATACATTCTTATTAAAAAGACACTGCCACCCCAAAGTCTTCATAAGAAAACAAACCAAGAATTACAAGTGCCATATATGGCAATCTCAAGAGTGTTTAATAAAGCTGAAGAACTGTCCTAGTAGAGGTAAATGAAAAAGTGAGCTCATGCTTCATTATAGCAATGCCTGTGTTAGATCTCATACTCCCAGCTAGCTGAAGGACAGTGGCCTTCAGATATTTGTGGAATTATTATGTGTATAGGGAAGTTTCATCCCCAGTTACTCAGTAAGAGAGAAGCTCCTGTGTGATCAGGCACTACGTTTCCCAGTTTGCCAAGGGCTGCAGAACTTGGAAAAAACCCAAGGTAAATAGGAATGCAACCTCAGGCTGGGCTCCTCTAAGCTGAAAACAAAGAAGGGGTGGTTTAATAACATCTCTTCAGGACAACAAAGGCTCTCTAGCCCTCAGCTGACTTCCAAGTAAAATGGAAGCGTTTAAGTATTTTGTAGGAAGACAGTGTTGTGTATTTCTACAGCATACTATGGTAAAAATTAATTGCATATCCTTAAAAATATTCATCCCTTTCATTAGATGAGCACTGCAAAGTGGAAACTTCTTTTGAAGGCTTGTTTCTAGCCTTTTTTGCCCTCCCCTAAAGTAAAGGGGTTTAGATCCAGTACCTTCAAAAGGCACGTTCTAGAAAAATAAAAAAAAAATAAAGTCAGAAAATTAGATTCTATGGGGGAAGAAAATTCTTTGTCTCTACTGATGCTGCCTGGAATCCCAAGGCAGTGGTTGTCAGTCTGGGAAATGTAAGTGCTGCTTAAAATAAAGACGGTATTGTGGAGTATGTAGTCCTAGCAAACGGTGCCAAATACTCTCTTTGCTAGCAAAAGCTTCAGACAAATGAGTGACAGGGTGTTGTTACACAGTGTACAAGACAGGTGATTATATACACAGGTGACCTGCTAAAAAGGTCAGAAGGAAGGGCTGCTATTAAAATACAGTGGTCTTCACCCAACTTCTTTGCACTGACAGGTCATTCAAATCACCTTGTGCTGTACGAGGGATGGATAGGAGAGGTCTTAAACAAACTTACCTCTAAAGCCAAAGAAGGCACTGACACAAATGCCATAATAAAGAAGACATGGGGAAAAAAAGAAAATAAAAGGGAGGGTGGGGAAGAATTAAGTGACCCCCAGTTTCTTTCCTGACTTGAAGCCTGTGCTCAGCAGTAAATCACCCAGCCACATTGATGCAGGTTAAGCTTCAGAGGTGACACACTGATGCTGAGCAGAGGAAATTCTGCAGTACTCATGGGGAAAAATGTATGAGGAGCCAGCACAGGAAGAAAGCTAAAGATAACTTTGCTCACTGTTAAAGACAACTGTATTCACCACTGATAGTTCTTATCTAGGCAAAGCAGGCTTGGCCCAAACTTCAGAGACAGATTTGCAGAGAAATCTCACCACACCTTAGGGAACAACACAAAAGATAGGAGATGGCACTCAAATCTGAATCAGTGCGCAGGAGTG
This sequence comes from Atrichornis clamosus, assembly GCA_013400975.1. Classification (NCBI taxonomy): domain Eukaryota; kingdom Metazoa; phylum Chordata; class Aves; order Passeriformes; family Menuridae; genus Atrichornis; species Atrichornis clamosus. Next base: position 96,951 of record WBMZ01012320.1, read on the forward strand.
GCACAGATATTTGGGACACACCATGGAGAGATAAACAGAATTGACTACGAACACAGTGTTAAAAAAAAAATAATAAGCCAGACTGGCTCAGCTTCACTTCCCCCACAAGAAAATAGACACCAAATTTGAGTGCAATAATAAATTATCCAAAGCATTGGATCCTTCTTCTCTCTCAAATACTTCAGGAACTTTAGAGTCACAGGACCATGACTATAAACAGCTTCTTCTGTGTCTCTAATAAAGAAGATTTATTGATAGCTCCATGCATCCCTAGACAAAGAAAATTCAGGTAGGCATTTTTAAAGAAACACATAAGAAAAAAAAAAAATTCAATCCCATGAACAAGGAGCCCAGGAGTACAACAGGACTTCAATTTTCTCTGCCTTTATCCAGTAATGCTGAACCCACTTTCTCACTCCTCATCCTGGTATTAGAAAACACTGTGCATAACTTCACAGAGCATAACTTCACAGCACTGTAATGAGTCTTATTGCTATTCAGAGGTAATGCAGCAGCCACATCCACTAGGTCCTTGCCATGTCAGACACTGCACAGCACCTACCTGAGGAGATTTAGCAGCTCTCCCAACAGCTCTCAGTTGTTGTGGCTTTTAAGGTTTCAGAACGTAGCATTTCTACTTCCTCCCCTGCAAAACTGTCCAAGCAATATATCTAACTACCAGGGAATATTATGCAGGAAAATGAAGGTGAACAAATTTATAAATCTCATTAGTGGGATGACTATGCTCTCTCTTCAACAGCCTACTATATTGTTTTCAAAGGACAGTCATCCAAATGCCAAAACTGAATTACCAGTAAATGGCTTCTGATTAGGAATTTCCATACAGAGGTGCCAAGCACTGACTGAGACGAAAACCAAGCTTTCCTCTCCCTTGTTGGTTTAGGGCAGCATGAGATATGATAAACCCAAATTTTAAGCTTCCCCAGAGCCTCATATCCCAAAGATTCCTATTTTCTGTAAACAATACCTTGGATCAGAGGGTTTTAAAGAGCACATTAGTAGGAGAACAGGCAGTTTCAAAATCCAAATTAAAAGATATGCTCAATGGTTTAGAACCTGGAATTTAGTTCATGCTGTTCCTAATGCTTGAATATTTATTTCCTGTAAACTAACATAAAGCAAAATGCCTTTTAAGATAAACAAAAATAAAATCCATTTGTACAGCATTTCCAAGGAGATAACTGGGCCTGGAGCTTTGTGAAGTCAAGGGCAACTACTGATTTTGCTGCTGATTCCCCACAGAGATGGAATGCCACCCCTTTTGTAGCTGCAGAGTTGACTGGCTCAGTGGGATACCAGCTCAGGTAACAGCAATGATGGATGGTGCTCCTGGCTCCAGCAGGCTGCCAGCTGGCTCAGCAATCATACATACACATGTTGAACTGTACCATTCTGTGCCTCTCCACTGAACACACCTCTCTTATCCCACAGAGAGGCCTTGACAACCTGCAAAGCTTGTTTTGGTTTCCAAATCTGTTCATATTTGTTTCTGCAATACAGGAAGCAAAGCCATTGCACAGCTGATGACTAATAAGAAGGAAGTCCGTGACAGGGGCAGATTTTGACATGCAGTTGAATCCTTCACTTGCATGCAAGCCTGGATGCCTTACCTCATGCATAGCACGGGTCAGAGAGGAGAAATGAGATGTCTCTGTCAGCTTCAGCAGTGATTTTCTGTTTGATTCTGGTACTGCACTGAACGACTTTGAAAGGAAGATGGGAACTACTTTCTACATTATAAGGCTCCCACAGTACAGGATATCCAGCAAGGAGACTTGAAAGAGTGTACCCCTAGTACAAAAAAGGCCTTCAGAAAGAAAATATCCAGAAGGAAAAATATTTGAAATATGCAATTTTACATATTTTGAGAAGGAGCAAGGCTAATAGTATATGATTTGTGCCTCAACTCCAACCATCCCATGGCTGCCCTGATTACTAAATATTTTATCCAGTCACAATCATTAGTTATTATGTCTTCCAAGAACAAAAAGGCATCTGGAAATACAGCATTAGCTTGAAAAGAAGTGAGGTTTCTACCCCTTATTAAATCATTTCACATGCCTAAGAGTCCTTGGGGATCTTCACTGGGTACAGTGGTCTTTGCTAGCTTCTGTCCAGAATAAGCCTCAGCAAACAAACAAACAAGAAACCAGCATGCAACTATTTACAAATGCTGTTATCTACAGTCAGCATAGCAGATCCCTTTCCATGAGATTTCAGACAACCTAAAGTCTAACTGATCACAAAATACATTAGCAAGTCAATATATCCTTATCAATAGTGAATACTACAGTATTAAACAGATTTTTCCAAAAAGACAGAGAACTCACAATATATGAGCTTAATGCAATTGATGACATTTGATTATTTCTCATAAGAAGTTTGCTAGAACTGCAGAACTTTTGGTGCTATTAATCATACATATTATAATAAAACTAGCTATGCAGGCCTGCAGTAATTGCAGATCTGACTAGCAGTAATTTTATTATGTGTCATGCTACCCAGGTAGCAAATTCTTCCCATCTTGGGGGTGAGATGAATGAATCAAGTTTCATATTTGGTTTTCAGTTTGTTATATTTTCAAAGTGGTGTGCTTCAGGAAAGGACATCTTTCCAGCAAATTCACCATTGCATAGTATATTTAGTTCTCAAGCAAGGATATGAATTGAAGCAGAATTAGTGTCCTAAACCAGATATTCTAACCTGAACAAGGTTGCAGTATTAAACATTGAGCATAGAACAGTTCTCCCTTCGAATATACAAAACCTGGCCACAGTTAGGAACAGCTGCACATGAAGAAAGAACTCAGGATCTCCCAATAAGATGAGCCTCTTCTGTTGATCTTTCAAACTAGTTCCTCCTGAGGAGCAGCCACAGCACACTCATTAAATGCTTACTCATCCCACCTACTGACAGGAGACAAAGATTCAAGACAATACATATTCATGTCATATGGGTCAGGTTCTTATTAGCAGATGACAACCACAAGAAGCAGAAAAACATCTCATACAGCTTTCTCGTGCCTGCCACACTTGGTGACTTTACATGGCTTTACCTTCAGCCAGCAGCACACTGCAGAACCTGCCAGCAATGCAGCAGCTCAGTTCAAGTGCACACCCTGACAAAGCCTTAACGACGACTTGCAAGCAAGGGGCTGCATTATGGGAGAAGGAGTTCATGGCCTCACCCGATTCACCCACAGAAGCCTTCCAGGGATTGCATGAGAAAGCAGCTGGGAGCATCAGTACTTTTTCTCCCCTTCCTGAAACAAACACAGGGCTCTGTTGCTATTTTTCCTGTTTTCCCCCCAAGCTCTTCCTTCTCCACATGCGGCAGAGCAGGTTTGTTTTCCCCACAGCTAGATGAACTCGTTTGAACAGGGAAACCAAATTCCACCTCTACTCTGTGCTAATTGCTCCTCTGGCTGTAGAGGGGAATGTGTACCTTCCACATAAACAAGTGGAAGCTACTTTTAATCTAATTACACTTGGATTCTTCAGCATCCTATGGCAATCACAATGAACTCCACATCACCACTACAGCAGGTAAATAATTACTTGGACATTCACAAAAGTGCCCCAGATGGGGCAATGCCTGTGTTACAATGCAGTCATTGGAGGAAAAACACAAGGTAGGCATCTCCCAACATAGTGACATAGATGTTGCTCCTTTTACTGCCCTTTTCCTTGGTAAGTCTCTTAACCTGCTCTATTTTCATTACTTGCAGACTGAAAATTGTGCACAAAAATTAGTATGTCGTAGAAATGAGAAGCTAATTCATGGAAATGCATGTGCTGAATGCAGTTCACTTTTCTCTTTTTAGCACATTCCTTATGCAGCGCAGGGGCAGCCTCATTACTGAAAAGAAACAAGATGAACTGATTTAATATTTCATAGCTGTAGTTACAGTAAACGTGATGTTAGTTGGTAAATAGGAATTGAGTGCAGCCAATGACACACCGGGGTATTTTTGCAGACGGGCAGTTTACAGTTCTATTTTTACCACCTTTGGGGGCTACAGTTCAATCAGTGGAGTAGCTCATCTCCATTACCCAGACACGTCTCTGTGACGCCATTCTGGGTGAGCACCACAAAGGACTACTCTGCATCACGTATGGCTGCAGGCTGCGTGGGTTTCTGAGCAAAGAAAGGCAGGGGAGGATTTCTGCCTGTCAGCAAGAGAAAAAAAGAACCGAGAGCTGGATTAAGCATCTGGAAAATTACTGCAGCCTCACAGCTTCTGCTGCCTGCTACCCGGGATGAGTCATCACCGGTTGCCGCGGCAACGGCTATTTTCCTCCTCCGGCTGCTGATCAATTCTGTCTGTGTGAAGGTCCCCTGAAAGCAGGAGCTGCACAGATAATGCAACAAAGTCACAGAAACTCCCATCAAAGAGTATTTGCATTTTGAATGTGAGAGTCTTGGGATTTACAGAGGGAGAAATAAAACAGTTGGGGCAGAAGGGCAGAGACAGCAAACACTTGGTTTTATTCAACTTTCATGCAGATTCCAGACAGGCGTGGTTAACAAATAACCCTGCTACCATTTTCCACTAAGCAATACCTATAAATAAAACAATATCCTCTCCCAGACGTTAACCTACAATGTTCATCATCACTGTCAGATGCTCTATAATTTAAACTCAGGCTCTGAAGTGGGGGCTGGCACAGCCCAGCACACAGATGCAAGAGCTGTCCAAAGCATTAACACTTCTCAGTCCAACCTCTACCCTCCAGCCTTGACAAAATGACCCCAGGCAAGTCATCTCATCTTGGAAATACCCTACTCACCACTTCTTGAAAAGGCAGAGTTGAAGAGAGCTTGAAACTTTGTAGCTAAGCAATACTCAAGTCCCCAGTACCCATCAGGTAACCCTTCCCTGCCAAACTTTTGGGGTAAATGGGCTGGATGTTAGGTTATCTCTGCTGAAACAAGGAAATCTATTTGTCAACTCTGTGGGTATCATAGAGTTCACTCAATACTTTCAATAAAATTCATCTGATATACTTTGTTTTCATCTCTTCTCCTTTTTTAATTAATTTATCCCCTGAGGCAGCTTAAAATGGCTGCTGGGAAGAGCCTGATGTTGTTGGGTCAATGAAATGAATGGCCTCGTCCTCCACTTGTCTGAGATTATCTACAGGAATGTGAAAGCTACTGATAAGGCAAACCTCCCAATAAAACAAAAAAAAGGGAAAGTCAGCCAGGGCATCATTTCTACTGCAAGCAAAGAGACAAGGCTTATGTTTGCCACGCTAGTTTATAATGTTGATCCTTTACAGGTGTGCTCAGATTGTGGCCACCCTTGAACCTTAGAACCTCACACATGGCTCTCATTTCTCCTATTGATTTACATCACCTGGAGCCTCTAACACATGTGAGGTGCTATTCTTCAGAGCCATTTGGGGACTGAATGGGGAACACACTTTTTGTGACTTCCATCTCTAGAAACTCTTTTGACTCAGTTCCCTAAATGGGAAGAAGTCACATGGGCATATAAAGACCTGAATGACTTACAATTCATTTATGTACCAGGTTTTGTTTCAACATATCATCTGAAGCAAGGACTTGCATTCAAGCGCAAGTTCTCTAAGACAGGAACTTTGCAACCTGAACTAAGACGTAAAAGACTTTCTCTCCCCATGCCTCCCTCCCTTTTTTTTGGTTTGTTTTTTTTTTTTTTAAGTTTTTGAAACAATCCACTAGACATACCTGCCTTTTCCACTGGAAGCAACTTGCCTTAGTTTACCTCCCAGGATGGCTTTGATCTTCAAGCAGCAGCTTAGGTAAAATGTTTACTCATTTGTTTGTGAAAGGGTAGACGGGGTGAGATTTTCTCCTATAAAGTTGGGGGTTTTTTTGGAAACAGTCAGATATTCTTTTAATTTCTGTTCTTTATGTGTCATGTCACCGTGTAAAAACGAGACCATGACTCACTTATTTAAAATTGCTTTTGAAGCTATGGCTTCTCTACACAAAACCAATCTGCTAACATCCTTCAAAATAGTTTTTTGTTTACTGTGGCTTTCTTGCTGATGACCTGTTAACTGTTGCGACTCTCACAGAACAACATTGTTTCGTTCCTTCTCCAGCATCATGAAGTAATCAAATTATGAAAACAAGTCATACAGAGCAGCAAGGAAAGGAACAGCAACAAGAAGGATTAAAATTTCTGTAATTGCACCATGAAAATGCTTTCAGCAAAGCATTCTAGCCCACCTTAGGCTCAGGGAGAGTTTCAAAACAAAAATCAACCAATTTGCTCTGAGGTCTCTCACCAGCAGAACATAGGTAATATACTGTTGGAAGTCAAGGAAAGCAGCTACCTTTATAAAGAGCCATGGCCCAAGCCTGCCCTGCAGACATAGCAGTGAAACCACAAAGATGAAAAATGTACCCCAAGGGTCCTGTCAGCAAAAGGCAGATAGTATCTGCAGGTATGGGAGGATAAACATGTAAAAAGATGTCTATGATATGGGAAAAGCTGAGTATTCCTGAACTAGAGAAGTTATTGGAGAGTGGAAATGGCAGCAGAACCTTCAGCCACTAATGCTAAGGGGGTCATAGCAAAAAGAAAGCAGAAGTTACTGGGAAAGCCTTGCAAAAGATGAAAATTTGGTCTTTCATGTCCAGTGCTTTGGCATAAACAGCTGAAGAGATGACATGAGCTTCTGAACTTTGTGGATCTCATATGAAGGTGCTGGACTATTTTGCTGATCATGCAGCAAAGCATAAGCCTAATGCAACCTTTAAGGTCAAACTACAAAGTATGATAGTCATCAGGCTGCCCTACAAAGGAGAATTTTCCAGCAGACCTACACTGGCATAGTTTTAATATTATTATTGATGTTAGCTCCTTCTGCATATAAACTTAGTTTTCAGTACACACACCTTTTTCTGGTGTTATTTATGTTGCTTTGAACATCCACATGGGGAATCACAGAAAGACTGGTACAAATTCAACACTCTAACTGGAGTGCTGCTGTCTTGTTAGGAAGTAAACAAAAACTAAAAGTCTGTCAAAGGCAAGAAAGGGCTACTGGTGAGGACCAGGAAAACACACTGAGAATAGCTCATTATAGACCGAGTACATGCTCATGCACTCCAGTTATTCCCATGGGGAAACCACACACTGCAATATCTTTATTGCTTTAAAATAGTAAGAATACATCCCAGGAGGAGATGATCCAAAACCTTAACTGAACTTGTGTGCAATGCTGAGAATTTGGGGCCTTGTTTGTTCACACAGCCTTGTGCCAAACACAACTGCACTGCCTGAGGCTTGGGGAGGTTGGTGTTCATAGGATAATGCAGGTTGAAAGAAACCTTAGGGGAGGTGTAAAAGGAAGAGGAATAGGAGACTAGCTGGCTATCTGCAATCTCCAAATTCAGTTTGTTCTGAAATATTCTCTTCCAGGGTTGGGGGGAAGAGAGAAGAGGGAGTAATATGGGACTTTCCACTCACACTACAACTAATTCCAGCTGTCAACAGTAGTTTCTTATTTGTGGTAAGATATCAGGGAAGGACAAAGTGAATGCTGGTTCCTTTCCTGAATTCATCAGGCATTTTGCAATTCACCCAAATTTCATTTCATAGTTTAAATTCCCTTAACATATTGACAGATAATTCCAGGCCTGAGGGCAGAACTGAAGGAAGACTGCAAAGCTGAAGTCTCAAAGACTGAACCTTACACAGGGACATGATTTCAGTAGTGAGGAGCTCTCCTTATCATCTTAGTTACCTTAGTGGTTTCTAGAATGAAGCTGAATCCTTTTGCCTCAGATGAGGAAAGTGGGGAGAAATACTTTATCTCCCTGTAGCATGGGTGAAAAATTATTATTAGTTCTTTCCAGTCCTCAACAGCATGAAGAGATCCATAAGCTGATGCTCTTCCTTTGAAGGCAGCCACAAGCCAAGTATCACAACAGGTTTTCAGACACAGTCAAAGTTAGAAGGTTTTGCAGAACAGGCAGGCTACATCACAGACTTGCAGGAAAGGTAATGCCCACCTGTTCCAATCATTCCAGAACAGCATTTGGCTCAAATATGGAGCTCAATCAATTGGCTCCATCAATTTTAAAACTATGTTGTGAGACCACATGCTGACCCAAATGCACCTCTAAAATGTATTTATTCTTCAATAATGGTCACAGAGGAGTTCCACAGGCTTTTGCACCACTGGCAGACAAGCATTTTCCTAAGTCATCTAAAACAGATGGCAACACTGCTTTACTATGGAAAACAAGAGATAAGGTTAAGTTTGAGACATGTCTCATAAGGAGGTACAGGGCGGAGGGGGAGCAGGGAAGTAAAATTCATCAAGCAAAATCTGCTGGTGTCAAAAGTTCACAGAAGATTCACAGTTCATAAAAATAGAATAAGATCCAATGTCATATAGCAATTGCCATCTCTGAAATTTCTGAAAACCCTGTACCAAATCATTAGGTGGAATATGGCCATTTAAGGTGCATTAATGTGATACTGCATGCACAGTACAAGAGTAAATATCTTAAGACAGCATCAAGAAATCCAGACGAAATCAACCTGTTTTATATTAACTAAACATTTTTTGTGAGAAAGGATGAAGTAGCAGAGAGAAGATAGGTTATTAAAAGACTTTTCTTAAATCCAGGATTATAACCCAGGAAATCCAAAGCAATTGCCAGAAAAAAAGATACTTCATAATATGCTTCATATAAACAGAAGGATATATGATTTAATAATTTCTGAAAACAGGAAATTTTTTAGAAAAAATAGACCTCTCAAGCTCCAGAGCTGCTATATGAGTAGAAGGAACAAACATATTTTCATGTAAAAAGGAAAAAATTAAAAGACCAAACAGACAGCAATACACCCAGAAAAAAAACCTAAAAAGGCAAAACAAACTTTTCTTCATCCCAGGAAGATTATTTAGGGGCAGGGAGTTGGTGAATATGCACCAGAAAATAAAACTGATGTAAATACAATTAAATTAATCTGACTCAATTATATTTGATAATGAACATGAAAACACAAACAAGCATACAGGCCATTTGAATAATGCATGCTGTTCTTCCACTCTAGAGAGAATATTAATACATGCAAGATTAAAAATGTTATTTGTAGATGGTCTCTAAAAATAGAACAAGTTGGTTTTAAGAAGCATAACTGGGAGAAGAAATGAAGATGTTGAGATTCTTAAGCAATGCTTACATTTGCTATTTTTTGCTATCACTGAACTTGTGCTAAAACCATCCCAAAGATTTTGACAACTTGGCCTCAGTATGAACAATGCCACTGTAGATTCTGAACAGTGGTTGATTAGTGGTCATTGGCAAGGAAAGGAAGATTCTGAACACACCTGAAGTGTGCCAATTTCTCATATCAGCCCTTGCACTTTTTGCTAAAACTCTTAATATGAAGACAAAGGAAAGCCTGTGGACTTCATCCACTATTGCATCCACTTGCATACCCACACTTTCTGTCTGGACCACTAAAGAGCCCAAACCCCCTAAAGGCTGTATTATCCCCTCACCAATCTTCAGAGCCATCTGGGCAAAGACTGAATATTTTTGCTTAACACACCTCAAGTGGTTAATCCCATCTTGCAGTTCCCTGCAACCAACACCTCTCCCAGTCCAGGTTAATAACTTGAAATGTTAGCACCTCCCAGTGTCCCTCAGCCCAGGGACAGTGCTGATGTGTTACCACAGCAAGTTATTTATGAACTTGCACCCTCTTGGCTGCCAAGGACCATTGTGAGAGCCTCTGCTCCCCTTCAGCCCGTATAGTACGGGGACACATACAGCTGCCTCAAAGCTGATAAGCTAAATTGACATTAGTAGAATGAAAAAAAACCAACCAAACCCCACCAACAAGAGAATTACTGTCTTCAAATGTGAGAATGAGCCTGTTTCCACCAAGGACTGCATCTATGGACATAAACCAGAAGGGATGAAAGCAGTTAAGAGATATTTTTAAAAGTAACCAAGAGCTAAGCAAGCCTAAGGAGCTTCAATGCCCAAGCACAGTATATCACATACTCAGCCAGCTCATCTACGTCAGCTCTGCAGTGCAGAATTGCACATATATCAGATATCAAGGCAGTACTACCAGGCATAACATTGTCCTTCAAACCAGCAAGGCCTTTGAGATGCATTAACCAGAAGCCTTTCCTTACATGTTTTTTCCTTTTACTGTTTCTTGAGCTATCCAATAAAAGGAAAATCATGGAGGAAAGCAAATTGCCAGTGAGAACTCAGGGCATGAGGCAAAATCACATCCCTCCTCCTCTAAAGGATTCTCCAAGCTGGCCAGGAATACCAGAATATAGGTAGTAGGGCTTCCTGGAGGGATTCTTTTGTTTCAGGCAGACAGGGCGCATGACTTCCAGCTAGGAAAGGGCTGGTCACACTTAGGGATGATTCAGCTTCCCAGATCAGATATTGATAAGGCTCTCTTTGTGGATAGTAGTTGGTAAATTGCTTTAGGATGCTCTAATAATATCATGGTATAAATTATTCTAATTACTGGGTGTGGATTTATGCCCTACAGGACAGAAACCAGCCCCTTGTTCTCTCAGAGGAATAATTACAAAAAAAAAAAAAGAAAAGGCACAAAAAAGTCTTATCAAAACCCAGCAGCTCTGCAGTCTATTAACAGACAAGTCATGCTACTCTACCATAGTTTCATTTTTTGTGCCTCTACCCAGGACATTTGTATACCCTAGTGCTTGCTATTTTTAGTGACTGCTCAGGAACAAGTCTACCAAGTAGAATACATTATCCCACCATTAAAAGCTGTCATTTTATAAAAATAATTTTTCTGGGATTGTATAAATTAGTCCCTTGACTGGCATGTCAAGACTTCTGCACTGATGATTTTCTGTGTCAGTCTGTTAACCGTTTGATGTTAAGGTGAATCTTACCAGCGTATTTGACCCAGCCCTAGGGTTCAGGTTGAAGGCTGCTTAAAAGGCAGAAGCAGATGCACATTGAGTTCTATAAGCAGCTCCCTGAATAACAGGCTGCACTACCCTACCTCGAGGCCTTCAGCAGCAGACCTAGAAAGTCCCACCTGTTAAATACATCACTTAAAAATCCATCAGTATCTCACAGGAAAGGAAGACCTTCACAAGTCTGTAATCCCATTTCCAGTAGCCACTTAGAGGTCACTGTAGGTCTGTTCAGTGGTTACTCTCAGAAACTGCCAGCAAATGCTATGCTTGGCAAAAGACTAGAAAGGGGACTTGTAGGCTGGCCCCTCTCATCTCATATTGCCAGACCTGAATTCATACAGTCATGCTTCACAGCCAGCTATGGGTTTTTTAAATTGGCCCAACCTATTTTGGATACATTTATTTCTCCAAATTTCACGAAGGAAAAAGAACAATCAAATGACAACAAGCTCCACAATTTCATTATGCACTATGGGAACCAGCAGGCTTAAGAAACAAACAAACAAACCACACCCAGTTTTAGGGCATTGCCTCCAATTATACTTCAATAAATAACAATAATATTTTCCTGTTCATCTTTAGCATATCATTTATAGCATTCCCTTATATCCTACCACAGTCCTTTCTCTTCCAGGGTAAAGAGTCAAACTATGTTATACCGTCTTCCATAATTTCTTCTATCTCTTCTATAAACTTTTAAATACAGAGTTATTAGAACTGGCCACAGTATTCAAGAGGTGGGTTACACCACTGACTTATACAGACACAGAACAGATGTTTGACTATCTTTCCCTACAATTCTCAACTTCAACTGCTGTGTGCTCACCAGACAGTCTTTGAAATATCCACAATAACCCCAAGATCTTGCCTAAATTATAGCAAATTACAGCCCATTTGTGTATATATCTATTCAGGTTGATTTTTTTTTTCTACCCAGAGGTACTCATAACTTCATATATCAGTGTCCTCATGCAATATCATCTCTAACAGATTCGGGTCAGCACTATAGACAGACACTTGTGCTCTAAGAGCTTGATCAAGACCCAGTGCATTCATCACAGCAGCTAACAGAGAGCAGTCAGAAACTGATGTCATGTTTTAGCCTGGCTGGACAGTGGTGAGCTCAACCTGCTGAGCTCACATCTTATTCATTCCACCTCACATAATTCCTTTGGACAGTGTGATTTAGGAAATACTTTTGTGACAGGAGTGCACTGGAGATAGTTTGTACCACTTCACTCTCCTACTCAAGGTGCATGCAAGGAAAAATCCAATTAAAAAATAAATACCAAAATAATTTAAACACCTTCCAACCCCAAAGTGCTCAGTGAGGAGCATTGGCTATATTCTGCTCTATTACACTCAAGCACACCTAAACCCTTAGAGGAAAAAGTATGATAGATGTCACAGAAGCCTCAATTTAAATTAAGTACTACAGCTCTGAAGCTCCCCACCCCCAGTAGTAGTAAGCTGAAAGCATACACACAGATGCTTAAAACAGAAGCCTATCACAGCTTTCAGATTCACTGAACATCCCTGCAAAACTGTTTCTTCTTGCATCTTCCTAGCTCTATCACTAAGATCTTCCCGTCCCATGCGAGTCATTAAATAGCCATCTAACACCATCTGCTGGATTGGGAAGAAAAAAATTATACTGGCAACTCCCTGCCAGGCAGAAAGGGAAAAAAACCACGCCAAACATTAAACTGTCTATGGATCATCTTTGAATTGGTCCTTCTCTCTCACTCACATCTTATTTTTACTTTCCTTCTTCTTTCTGAAAGGCAAATCTGGGCTGCTGACACTAACAGCCAATAAGAGACAGAAGGTCCCCTGCTCTGGAGGATCAAATTTTACAGGGGGCTCTGCCATGCAATTACACTTCCAGATCACTGACCTGTACACCAGCTTTACCCCTTCCTGATTAAAGAAAATAACACCAGAAAACAAAACAAAACAAATCAAAGAGCCACCCTGAAAACAAGGCTTCTGCAAAGTCAGGATGGAATTCTGCAGGAGTGTAGAAATGAACTGGATTTTTGTCGAAAATTGAGTCAAAAGCTGGGGATGGGGAGCCTGTGCAGAGTGAGGAAGAAGCCATTACATATTCAGACATTATCTCAGACATCAGCCCTTGGTTTTAAACATCCTGTACAAAGGCCAAAGTACCAGTTCTCACCACCATGCAAACATGTACTTTTCAAAGACTGGCAGGGATATTTTTAACATCCAATTAGGCAGCTGCTACTGCTGTCGGATGCAAGATGATAGCTTTTAATTAGTTATTTATGGCAGGAGATTGCACTTCCTTTCTTGTTTCTTCAGGTCAAATTTATTTCACACATCACCTAGTTCCTTACAACATGGGATGCAATGGTTAATCTTTTTGTTTCACCAGGGTGAACACTGGCTGAAATTACGTCAGGTATAAAGCACACTGTGGAGGCTGTTTCCTACTTCCCACTCCCTTTCTTCCCCCTCTGTTTTCCTACTTCCATACCGAAATTAGGGATGAATCACATGTTGAACAGGAGACATCAGATTTTATGTAAGGTCCTGATTAAGTCAGTCAGACATTGGGTGAAAGGACAAGTTCTCTACTGACTCCTATTGCACATCTATTAAGTCAGTGCAAGTACTACCAAGATTTCACCCTGTGTAACTAACAATGCACCTGCTCCCTTATTCAAGGTATTCTTCTGCTCCAGAGTTTTTTAAAGCACCAATAATTTAGCAAAACCTCACAGCAGTAAGCAGGCTGGTTCAGATAATACTGTAAAAGCTAAAAGGAGTCCTGAATCATAGGTTCCCCTCAGCAGTAAGGGGAAATAAAGGTTATTCCCCATGCATCAGTGCTGCCCAAAATGGAAGCTTACCTTCTGTGAGAGAGGCAAACATGATCATAGGGTGAATTTGAAGTATTTCCAGAAGAGAAAAGGTAGGTTTTGTGGCATTATACAAGACACCAGTAAGAATGCCTCTGAAATACTGCAGACAGCTCTGCTCACCAAGTTCAGGATGGATGAATTTCAACTGAGTCAGCAAAGAAAAGAGCTCTAGGATGAACACAGCAACAGAAAAACAAAATAATTCAGAGGGGGGTGAAATAAAACTAAACCTTTTCTTGGTTAGCTGACAAAATTAAGGCTGGGATTGCAGTTATGAAACACATTAAATCTGCTCTGACAGCAGCTGCCCATCAGAAAGGCAGCCCTGCTTGCCCCAGTCCCACAGTCCCCCTGGCATTAAGCGAGGGAGATCACAAATCTGTACAGCTCACTCTGCTGCTGCAGCATGGCAAGGTTGGACAAAGGAAGCATCAGGAATGTGTAGCTGAGGAAAAAGCAAGCATCTCCTCCTTCAGCAGAAGAAAGATCAAATGAGATAATGCAAAACTGTCTTAAGAAGGCAATTTATGAAGTCCTGCCAAGCACAGCAGTTGAAAAAAAGAAAAAAAAACAACAAAAAAACCCCTAAACCACATTAAAAAAAAATTAATTATTTCAGCAAAAAACCAGCACCAGTCTAAGAACTAATATTTATAAATTAGCCATAAACACATTTAAGATGGAAATAAGCTTTCTGAATGTCATCCTTCTTCTCCATGGATCACAAGGTCATAAGCCTCAATTAATATTCCAAGAAGTCTTCATTAGTTTAATTATGTGTTCCTTCCAATAGCAGGGGAATAGAGCATGTTCCTGGAGGTCCCTGACCATTCTACATTCCTAGGTCGATTGTCTCTTTATGTCAATACTTCTAACAGAGAAATTATTGAACACATTTAAAGGCTCCAGAAACTAGATTTCTTGCTATAAGCAAGGTAAAAACCCCCAAAACAAAACAAAGACAAACAAAAAAAAATCTGCTCAAGGTGACTCAAACCAAAGATTTGAATAAATCTGGACAAAACACTTTGTTGCAAGATGACAATAGATAAAAAGCAAAATGTCCCCTTTGGACACTAGAATTTCAGGGCAAAATTAATTCAGCCCCTGCAGCCCCCCGGCTCCCAAAAACAGGGTCTTGCAAAACCACGACATATGTTACAGAAATTGATTTTTTTGCCTGGGTATTTACTTGTGTAGAGAAGAACTTCTATAGGAGGAGACAGCAAGGACCTGAGGACATTCAAACGCATCAGACAGAGAACATGTTTGGTGTCCTGTGTGTCTGTTATGGAAAGGCTTACAAATACAGATGATCCATAGGCACATATGTAGACACAGCTTGTCCGAGGGCTAAAATTGATTGGTCTGGAGACTTTAGAGTTTCAAATGAAAATGCTCAGCTGGTGAAACACTTTCCACTGCACAGTGGAATTTCATAGTAGCTGAAAGCCTGAAAGCCTACCACAGAACAACTTGGTTCCCTGCTCCCCACACCACAGTGAGCCCAGCCCTTCTGCCAGGTTACACAGTTGCCTCAAACAAGGCAGGGCTTTCCATTCACACCTATCCCTTGGTTAAAAGCAGCCACACTTCTTCTCTGGTCATACCTTACTCCTCTGGACAAGAGGCAGTGTCTGCACCTTCTGTATTTCATACTGCCCTCTGGAACAACTCATGAAGAGAAGAGAGCATAAGACATTTAGAGATACAGCATCCAGAGAGCAAAGTCATAACTGTCTGCAAGGCATATATAAACAACAGAAAGACAGACTTTTTTCAAAAGTTTTTTGGTTTGTTAATTTGGATTTTTTTGGTGTGTGGATTTGGGTTTTTTTATGGTGGTTTTGGTTTGTTGTTTTGGGTTTTTTTTCAAACCAAGGATTAAGTTTATAGAAAATGACTTTTAAATAATTTTTAAACTGTTTTCACTGACTTTGCTGGAAGAAAGAGGAAATGTCATACAGAAGTACTTTCAGATCTACATATACACTTCAGTCTTTCAAGTTAGCCCACTTATGGTTTATAATAAACTCTTCAGAAGTACAATCCTACTTTACTCTTACCACATCATATAGTTCTGGCAGATCTAACACTTGTTTCTGTATTTCCTGTCCCAAAAGAGTGATCTGGAAGACTCCAAATTGACAGAGAGTGTAAGACAAATCTGGAAAGAAGTGGTGGCAAAGATCTCCATTTAAGGAGTTCAGTACACTCAAGTTTTGATTGTTTAATTTTTTTTTAAGCCATAACAATTCTGAATTTCAAAAAGAAAGTCAATCTAAGATGCAACAGTACCACTCAGCTACCCTTCTGAACATTTTAAGCAGCACTGACCTCTCCAAAACAATTAAAATATATTAATAAAATAGGCTTTTCCCAAAAATAAAATTTTGATTTTTACTAAATCAGCATTTCATAGTAATAACAACAACATATATTGGCCATGAAAAATCTTCACCTTTTTTGCATACATACATACCCAATTTGTCTTATTACCAGTAAATGCAAATTTGAGACACTGCAGTTATTTATCATTACATTTGTGGCTAAAAGTCCTACCGCTTTTCCCAAAAACATTGACAAAACAAAGAAAAAAATACAGTGAGAGACTGTTCATTTTTAGAAGGATTCACTGAACAGGCCGTTCAAACCAGTAAAGGCAAAATCCAGGGGTTAAATAGGTTTATACCTCTTTCTCCTGTGCTCCCCTGGAGACCTGGCTCTGAGAACACACCAACGCTCTACGGGTGCCACCATGTATGTGAGGAACAACCCTCTTTACCAAGCAAAGCATAGTACAGCTCTTTCCTAGGATGGCCTTTTCTTGGACCCCTCAGCTACATCTACCACGCAAGCCTTCGGTCAACACCCCAAAATCAGGGACATTTTAAGTTTGACACAAATGGAAAGGTGAGGTGAATTACATGGGAGTTTCCCTGAGTTTTCCTAGAGAAACTTAAAACGACAGAAGACAGCTTTACCTCAATTTCACTGCAAATGTACAGCCTGGCAAACAGATTTCAAAAACATTTTCTGCAGCACCATCCACCACAGCAGATTACTCAGATGGACTGCTTCCTTCTAGGTGTCAAGTTGCGTTTTGGGAACACCAACAATGTCTTGTTAGGGCTCAACTCACAGATTTTAGAGTACTAGGACCACAGTGCTACTCATTCTGCCTCTGCTGGTGATACACAAACACTCAAGGATCTGTAATTTTTACATGTAAGAGTAGACCAAAAGGCCCCAGCAAGACAAGGCCTCACTTTGTCAGTGCTGTACGTATGTGCAGTAAGAGGAACTCCTACTCCACACATCTTCCACTATAGAGGTTGAGAGGAAGGCAACTTCCCAGTTTTCAGATAAGAAACAGAGATGTTTGATGCAACACTGCCCCTGAGACAATAAAAAGATGCTCAGGCACTTGACCCATGAGGCTGTAAGTCATTTACAGAGTCCTACAGAGAGTCTATGAAAACTATAGCTGTTCAGTCTAGATAATTCACATCCTCCCCTAGTTCCATTAATTTAATTAAAATGAAATTAAAAAGAAAAAAGTTCATTTAAAAAATGAGTGTGTCCTTCAACTCACCATAAAAATCACTCATAATTTATGTTTTGGTAACTTCTCAAAATGAGACACTTTCAAACCACAGAGCAAGCATGAGCGTCTCTGTGGTAAGGACTGTTATTTATGGTTGCTGTAGCCTACCAGACTATGACACACAATGGTGACAACCATTAGGTAGAAGCAGTGGTTTTGTACCAGTGTGTTAAATTTAGAAGGATTATTTTTAAGCTACATACTTGTATAACCAGTATACGTGGCTAAAATATAAAAGTGGTTAAATATTATCATTTGTTAATGTCCTCATTTTAGGAGGACAAACACAGAATCCACCTGAGCTTTGCAGAGGATCTGCCCAAGGACACGAACCCAGAGCCAGCTTCATGATAAAACTACACCAGAGCGCTGAATCAAGCACCCAGTGTTGCACCTCAGTGTGAGCAAACAGTAGCACTTAAGCCTAAACTGACATCAAAATTTGCTAATAGCACAAAATTCCAGATTCTTCTATTTTAAAGTGTTGTTAACATTACTACCAGCCACTCTTTCCCTGTTTAAACATTTGCTGAATTCCAGCCCACAAAGAATCAGGGTATTAACATTTAATGTTTATCTCTTCATTTCAGAAGAGGTAAAAAATAATCAGGAGAAAATGGAAATATTGGAAGCTAGGCCTAGTTTTCTGGACACAACCAAATGTTTTTTACAGACTCAGAAGACATGACACAACTTTCTTCAACAGCTAAGACTGTGGAAACTGATCTAGCCCTCAGAAAATTATCTTCTAAGAAAATTTGTGATGGTTCCAGTGGTTTACTGAATCCAAATACAGAAGCAAATTTCTTCTTCTTACCCTGCAAACTGCATGGCCTTTCAGACTCCAGCAATATGATCCATATTTGACAAAAATAGTTAATGTCTGTATTGAAAACAAAGGTGTGGATACTCCTGAAATGTGGGGTGCAAAACAATCAAATCCAGGTCATAGTCTAGGGTGCCTTAATGGAACTGTTCCACTACTGGGGAGAGCCTATATAGGAAAGGATGAAGGAACACAGATTCTAGCAAAATTTCTCTCAACTGCAATATACAACTGTCCTCCTAGAGAACAGTATGTACTAACCTGAGCTGGTTTTAAAAGGACATCTAAAAAAATAAAAGATCAAGTCCAGAGCTGACAGAGTACAGCATAAGGTGTGCCCTTTGTGCCTCTGATGGGAGCTGTCTCTCTGATATGAAAAGAGGTGGATGGTGGTGGCAATACTTCTGGCTTTCACAACTGCCTCAGTGTTACGGCTAAGATAACGTGTGTAACACTGAGGCAAGCAGCACAGCTCAGTGAGTCACAGAGAGGAGCAGAAAGTAAGATCCTCCCAACAGACATGCCAGAGTTTCACTTCTGCCTTCGTGGGTGCTGAGCCAACGCTCCAGATGAGTACAGAAGGCATTGCAGAGTTTTGTTGGCAAAAGTGGCCTTTACAGATGTGCTCTTGCCTAGGAAGAGTTTTTGGAACCAGGCCATGGCGTTTTTGGTTTGTTCTGTTCACTACAAACCTGGCTGACCTGTGCCGCATATTATGGGTTGTCCTGTGACTCGTCAAACACACAGCCTTCTCAAAATGCCAGTGTTTTTTGCATCCATACACACTGGAAAAACAGTCATCCTAAAGCATTTCCACAGAGGCAGAACATTCTCACTGAACAATCCCCACAGCACCTGACAGTTTGTAAGCCTGAGAGCTCTTGAGGATCTGAGAACTCAGAAATACCTCAGCCAAGTCTGCTCTGAGGGGTGAAGCAGTCAGACCTGCAGGGCTGGTGGCCATCAACATGGGGTGCAGTGCAAGCACAGAGGCAGGATGTCCTGAGGGCAAGTTACAGCCTACACAGATCAGGAAACAGGGCAGGACAAGTGTGAGGGGGAAAGATCCTGTCTGAGGACATTACCTGCTGCTTGTTCTCCATTAGCAACAGAGCCACGGACGTCTGTGTTGGTGGCCACTCAGGGCTGGCTAACCAGGAAACATCTGGGCTGGTGCTGGGGAATCCAGGAAGGTGGTGTTTATCTGCTCTCTGTTTTTCTGCCTGTCAGGGAGCATAGGGATGTTCCCTTAAAAATATATAGTCACGGATGAGAACATGTGAAGCCGCATGTTAAGCCCTTCTGTTGGCCTGAGTGGGGTGCTGTTAAGATCAGATTCTTAATATTTTAGAGAGAGAGATGCCTCTGCCCGAATTAAGGTGCAAACAAGACCATATGCTTAAGTCAATAGTATGGGGTTTGACAGTAAACAAGAGAGAGAGAGACAGAGACAGAGAGAGACAGCGAAAGACAGAAAGAGGTGGGGGGACAGAAAGAGAGTTACAGACACAGAGAAAATATCACCACTCCATGGATCTCAACGATGTCCTGTTGATGCTCTCCATCAGGTCTTCTTGGTGGCGAGGGTCCCCGCCAAAGCACAGACTCCGATGGGTTAATCTACTCTCGGGCCAGGCAATGTCCAGGCACATCCCCTGGAGGGGGGGCAAGTTTGCCATTGTCTCTTGCAGCAGACTTTGGATCTGTTGCATCACTTTGCATCACGTGCAGTCTGGTGGTGCAAGGCCCCTAGAGCCAGTCTGGGGAGCACTTCAGGGGGTCTTTGATGGATTAAGACACCCCCTCAGCTGCTTCTCATGTGAATGTCCCATGGTTGCAGCCTTCCCAGAGTTGGGGGTTCCACAGCCACTTTGCACAAGGGAGGATGGCTTCCCTGCCCCTGAGCNATGGCTTCCCCTGAGCAGAGGTTACCACACACCCAAACCTGCTCCCCCCACCTCGGCTGGGGGAGAAATCTGTGCAAACCTGCTCCCAGCCAAGGGGTCTGTGGGCTATGGCCTCCCCCACCCCAAACCAAGCCAGAGATGATTCCTAGCACAGATGCTGGGTTTGGCTTTCATTCTTTTCCTCCAGCCTTGTTTGCTTCTCCCCAGCCCTGAGATGATTGAAGGGTAGGTTTCCCTTTACCTAATCTCAGCAGTTTGACTTACAGTCCAAAGTCCCAGTCTTCAGGGAGGCTTCTTTGGAGGCTTCTTTATAATGAACAAAACTTTATATCAATGTTTGAGGCATGAACTATTTCAGTCTCTGACAGGTGCGTGGGCTGGAAGAGCCCATCTCCCAAAGAGACACAGTGAAGCACAGCACAGGCGACTTTTTGGGATGAGGCCACCTGGACTTCTGAGCGCACCCCCCACACCACCCAGAGATGGGCTGGCATCAGCCTTCCTTACGGGCTGACAAAGGAATCTGGGGAGCTGTGGGCAGCCCTCTGAGGGGAAAAGCTGCTCCACACTTCCTTGGGCGTTGCCACTGGCGCTTTCTTGCCTCCCTGGGAGACCCCTGCCCCAGCGGCGGGGAAATAAACCCCGAGGGTAAAGCCTGAGACAAGAGACACCTGCCTCAGGCCGGCCGGAGAGGCGGGCCGGGAGAGGGCGGGAAGGCTGAGGAGAAGCCCCGATTCAGGGCCCGCTGGAGCCCCCGGGAGGGATTAAAGGGCAGCATCCCTTCGGCCCTGCCCGGCTCCCGGGGGAGGGACACCGAGGCCCCGTTACAGCTGCACACCACGGAGCAGAACCTGCGGCATCGGAGGCAACCAGGTTGTCTTAACGTTGGGGGTTTTTTTACCCTATAAACCTTCTGCTTTTATTAACCACATCCCTCCAGTCCTTTTTTAATACAGTTAAATGAAGTGTCGCACAAACCACCCTGCACCCTCACGTTTAGTGTGTGGGTACAGTGCTAAAGCCGTGCAGAAATTGAAAGCAAAGGGTTCCTCTCTCTAATCACATGGAGATTGGCATGGATCTGTGTCCCCAAGCCCTGGCCCTTTGGCTGTCCAGAGGAGAGGCCTGAGGGGTACCAGCCATGCACCCAGCATTACTTCTGTCAGGACAAAAACCTACTGTGTAGGCTCGGTGGTGAACTTAAGTTAAAAATGACAAACTGCCATTAATACTAGGTAGTATATCTAGGAGACCTCAAAAGAGCTATTCTAGTCTCTTAGTGTATTTCTTTTCCACAACGTCAGAAAGTCACTTTGTC
This sequence comes from Atrichornis clamosus, assembly GCA_013400975.1. Taxonomy (NCBI): domain Eukaryota; kingdom Metazoa; phylum Chordata; class Aves; order Passeriformes; family Menuridae; genus Atrichornis; species Atrichornis clamosus. The sequence goes on from WBMZ01012320.1 coordinate 118,455, forward strand.
AAAATATATAAAAACTGTCGAGGGGTCTGTTTGCTCTCTTCTCAGGCTGCCATTTCAGTTATTGCTTACAGCAACCGGTGAAATATTCATTCAGAAATTATCACTGTATATTTTTTAATGGCAAGGAGAAATCTGCTGAGAAACAAGTACACTATAGGTGCAAAAGCAAAGCTACAATGATGGTTTATTGGGAGTGGAACAGTTTTATTTATAGTTTAAGGGAATCTCCTTCCCACAGGAGAACAGTGCAGTCAGCATCCCAGCCTGTTACTGTGCTGTAGGGAAATCCACTGTGCTGGGGAAGATCTGTGAAGTTAAAGCAGCAGTTTTTCTTGTGAACAAGCAGCAAAAGCTTTCTTTGGTGCTTCTTCTGCTTAGAAGTAATCTGTCCAAGCCAGATATCAATTCTCAAGTCCTTTACCAAAGTGGCAAAATCATAGAACAGAATCACAGATCTCAAGCTGGAAGGAATCCATAAGGATCAAGTGCAACTCCCTGTTCTTGCAGGACTCCCCAACACTATACCTACCCAAGATCACCATACTCCCTGCTCTCTACAAGCCATGGGGCTTTGGACTGCAAATACCGGTTTGTACCAGGATGGGGCCAAGAGTAGTGAGTTACCCAAGGGTATTTTTATCATTCCATGTCATTTCTCAGGCTTGGGCTAGATCAGATTGTCTGCAATGGCAAAAACTTAGCTTGATTTTGAGATCTCAGTACTTTTCACCTCCTGTGACATGAGTCATGACTGCTTTTACAGTGATAAGAAAGAAAAATTACTTTGCCTGTTCATTTTGATAATTTTAAATTCTTTCAATCCTATGGGACTATCAGGAAAGCTAATTAGATGTTCTCCTAGATTGTTTTTTTGTGAAATAAAAATGCAGTTTGTGTAACACCTTATAATCATTCCTGTATAACTGTAATGCAGTATATTGGATAACTAAGAAATTATCTAACTCATTAACCATGAAGGAAGCGTTGCAAGTCCTGGAACACAGAGAAGCCACCACTTGCCTCTTTTTTAGCACCTATAGGCATCTTATCTAGACTCTCTGTGTGGTGTGTCTGTGGGGAGCTGAACAGCCAGAAGAGGGTAGCATAAGTTAGTTAATAAACCCCATCTGTAAAGCAGAGCTATTTTTGAGACAAACACCTACCTATATTTTTAGCTGCAAGGTAGAGAAACATAACATTGAGAAACTCATCATGAAGCTTTTGTCAGAACGTGGGAAGGGAGATTTACAGTCAGAACTGACAAGGATTAGACTGATAGCGGGATGCAGAGCTTTTTGCACTCTATTAATGCTTGTTTGACCAATGCCTCTGTTAATAAAAATGCACATTCTAAGCAATTTCATTACTTTGAACTTAGGGGATAGCAGCACAAGTCAGCAAAACTAACAGTGTTACTGAGCACATTCTGGCACATGATCTTGACTGCAGTGAATCTGAAAAGCCAGATGGGAAGTCATGAAAATGTGTGACACTGAGAGAAACTTAAGGGACCAGGTAATAGAATATCAAAGAGAAGCTTGCTGAGTTCACCAGACACATGCGTATTTGACAACCTGAATGAAAAGGCTCCTCTTGCTGCTGCCTCTAATGTCTACCCAAAATAAAATGCTGCTCCCAGAGCCGGTATGCAATAAATGAGTATTCACAAAGGGAATGTTGCTGTATCTAGCAGAAGCAGACACACCAGGTCGCAGGAGCTTTGGAGAATCCTCTTCTATACCTATGCTGAGGATTGTCCCCTATCAGTGCACATGGCTCTAAACAGAACTGAATTGCTGCTGGGCATTTCATTATACAAGGACACACCTACATGAGTTAGCTTGCAGTTTTTTCTTTACAAGAGATAAAACAGCAGCACTCTTCTCTGAGAATTTGATAGGGCTTGCCTGAGGAGATACATGAAAGGACAAGGAAGATTGGGGGACTGCTGTTGTTATTTGCATCACAGTAGTGGCTAGAAAACCCAGACAGGATCAGGCCTCCATTATGCTAGATGTTGTATGCTCACATAGGATAGGAAAGCTGTAGTCTGAAAAAGGAAGCTGAAGCAGATAAGGTGAGAAGGGAAACAGGTGTAAAGACATGAAATACATGCCCAGGAGCATACACCCAGTAATTGGACAAGGAATAGAAAATTCCTGTTCTGTCAACTTGCTTCTGGCAGAGTTGCTTTAAATAGCTCGGAGATTGTTAGGTGAGAAAGGCTGTATGTGTGTTTACATCTTGGAAAGGCACTGAGGAGGTAATATACTATTTATTCATATTTTATTTGTACTCTATATCTGAAGCAAAGTGGAAATGCAAGCTGAATATTTTTTTGTCTAATTCTTTTCCCTCCACCTTTTCAAAAAGAGCAAATATTGGAAACACTGGAACGTTCCATTTCAAAGACTGTAACATCAGACTCTAAGTGCTAAACTAGCTGCCCTTCACCCTGCTGCTACAATGCAGCCACTTTCACAGCTTGAATGTATCCACTATCCTTATGGCACACAAACAGCAGACAGGAGCTGGAGAAGGGAAGGGTGTATGCAGGTAGCATTAGGATGTCACACTAATTTCATCCCCTGAAGGGTTTCGTTTCAGGTATTGTGAAAACCTTTATATAAGAGATTTAGAAAGCCTTTAAAGCAGCACTGTCCTTTCAAATGACCAGTTGCAAACTTGCTCACAATTTCCCCTGGACTTGGCTGTTAGTTACAGAAAGAATTGTAAAATGACATGCAAATATCCAGCTGCCATGTCTGCTTCACTCAGCCCCAAGCAAACCTAACTAAAAAGATTCTTTCTGGACATCATCCTGAATGATGCATAGAAGTTACCGTAATAAACCGGTTCTCACAATATTTCCTGCCTTTGCATTTTGGCTTTGCTGGCACACAAAAGCTACATTATGGGAAGTGATGAAGTCCTTTTCCTGCACATGTTCTGCTCTGCACTGCAATTCTAGGGGATCATTTGCAATTTGTGTCAGTCTTGTTTGGCTGAGCTTCCCTGGTGAGCTGCCTGTCCATTAAAAGGAGTGTGAGGGTGTCCACGCAGAGTCAGACAGTCTGGCGAGAGAGCTTTCCCCTTGTGCTTCCATGCTGCTTGACACCATTCCCTGCAGAGGGATTTGGACTGATGATGCAGCGGGCAAGGGGACGTTACCCCTTAAAAACATGCTTGAAGGGCTGCTGTTCACCTCACTTCCTGGGTTGGCAACATTTACAGCACCATTGCTCACTGTCCACAGGCAAGGGTAGTGGCTGGAAAAAAAGCAGTACAGATTGAATGACTTATTTCAAAGCATTTACCCCTGCATAAGACTTGCCACACAACTGCATTATCTGTTAAAAGGCAGCTATTCAAATCAAGTTACTAAACTAGATCAGCCTTAGAGGATTTTAAGTGAAAATTTACCAGCAACCATCACACCCAGTGACCTTGGAGGGAGGCTTGGAGAGAAATGTACAAATATGTGTGAAGATTTCAAGATTTAAGGATCTTTTTTGTGACTGCTTACACATCTTCGAGAATTGCAGCTGATTTTCCTGGTACCTTACTTAGAGAAGAAATGTGTGCATTCATTTGGGGAAATGAAGGGAAAATATTTGAAAATTAACTGACCTTCTAGGTCTAAATTCCATCCTAGAATAGGACACTCATTTCATACAGGGTAATAGTGAAAAATATACGGACACAAAGAATTTGGTTTTAAAATGCTCACAGACTGTAGATACCAGAGTTCTGTGTGGCTATTCCAAGATCCTGGTTTTCAGCATTGCTGGGGAAAAATTGAACTCCCATTTATTTAAGAGCAGAAGATAATTATCTTGTCAGAAAGATCTGTCCAGGAATTTTGAGTTGGGCACTTAGGACACATTTCATATCCTGGACACTGATTAAAGTTTGGGACAACGGGGGAATCACCAGGGCAGTCCTACACGCCTCAGTGCTCCTCATACCAGCAGTCTTCCTATAACCTTACCTGGGCCCAGGGCTGGCACCCCCCTTCGTGTGTGGCACTGGGAGCAGATTAGCATGTGGAGAGGATGGCAAAGTCCAGCTGTCATGTCCTGAGAATACCTGAAGATTATTGCTGGAACTCTCCAATAAATTAACTTTGGGGAGGAAAAAAAAAGCGACAAAAATATCCTCAGTGACTATTGCAGAGACATTGTCTTAAGAGAGCAGAACATGGGCAGGCTTAAGGCAGCAATCTGATCATGAGGTTCCCAACCAAATGTAAAAGGACAAAATTCCTGTGTTCATTAAGAGAGCAGCAAGGTGCCATTGCAATTCCAAGTGTGATATATGAGAAGGTACAGCATGACAGACATAAGATATGCGTTTTCACAATTCTAACAGTTTTTCATTAATAATTGACATATATCTGCAATGTTTTGATACAGATTTCCTTATAATTTGAGCTTAAATACTTAATAAAGTTTTATAAATATTGCCTCGTCCCTGGAAATGTTCAAGGCCAGGCTGGATGGGGCTTTGGGCAACCTGGTCTTGTGGAAGGTGTCCCTGCCCATGGCAGGGAGGTTGGAACAAGATGATTTTTAAGGTCCCTTTCAAGCCAAACCATTCTATGATACATATTTCCATTAAACAGGAATTTTTGCTAAATTATAATTAGTAAGCAGATTACTTTATCCTTAGTCTTCTTTCCGACCAACTTCTTCTGATCAAAGTAGAATGAGTTTCTGGAACTCTGCACCCAGATCTAAAAAGTGAAAGGGACTCAAAGGCTGTTCTGGCAATACCAAAATGCCTTTATCTAACATCAGATTCTATCACGTTCTTGAGAGCTGCTTTGACTTGAGAGCTGAACTGCATTATGTCATTACATTGAAAGAAGACAGGCAATGCTCTTTTTGTATAATTGGAAGCTGTTGTTAAAGCAAGATCATGCACTCTCATTTATAATTAACAGTGCTCCCAGCTCGTTGTACCTCTTGTTTTGCTGCCTCAGTCATACTGGCTGCATGAAAGGTTCCGTGCAGATTGTTACAGAGACTCACCATGCCCCTTCCCTGCCTCAGCTCGTGCTCGCTTCAGTGCTTGTGCTAACCTAAGGCAAGGGGCAGGCAGAGGAAGCAACGCAGTGTCAGAGGAGTACCTGTAGGTGAGTGATTTCTCTGCACGTAGGAAGGTGGGTACGGAGCAGCCCGATGGCCTCGCAGGGCTGAGTATCTCTCGCAGCTGTGGGGAGTGTGCGGAGCGGGCAGAGGCAAAGGCCCACCGTACTGGTAGTTAGGGCTTCCAGATGCACACATTGGATCTGGGTTGGAAATCAGCCAGCCACCTACTTTGAGGGAAAAGAGAGAAGAAAATTGTTATTATTGCTGCACTAAAATGCTACAATACATTTAAGAATGTAACAGACCTTTTTGCAGAATCAGCTACACTTCAGAAATACAAAGCAGACTCAAAGATACCAGTTTGTGAAAAAACAGACAAAAAAATACCAACCCCCAAAAAAACACAACCCCCTAAACCCAACAACTCTAAAAACAGGACCTGAAAGCAACTACCAGAAAATGTCACAAATGACAAAGAACAAATGATAGAAAAACTATCATTAAAGCAAACACAACCTCTGCTCTAACTCATTTTTTAACCTATTTACCAGTGAAAGGTGATTTTATAGGTGACAAAAATATTCACAAATACAAAAAAGAAAGGTGAGAAAGACCTAAAAATGTCACATATCATCTTGATTCTAGATTCCTTTTAATATTGTAAACTGGATCATAAAGAAAATGATCCCTCTGCAGTATCTCTCACATTATTTCCTACTGTGAGGTCTCTTCAATCTTTTTTTTTTCTTTTAAAGGGTTCCTTAATATGAACACAGTTCAAGACTCAGTAAACGACCAGTATGAGCCAGTTAAGCAAGTCCCAGTTTCCCAGCACCCATCATATCACACAAAACTTGCAGCTGGCATGAATGAAAACCTTACAGTGAGAATATGTCATATGTTGACCTTCAGAGACTGTCTCTGGAGCATCCTTGGAATGGTTTCTGAAAAGCAAAATACTTAGTGGTAAAATTTCTCACTGAGAAATTACAAAAGTTATAACCAGAACTATTCACTAAAAAATTAGGGAAGTGAGTTAAAAAGGAGGGAAATTCATCTTCTTTAACCACTTCCTAGGCAGCAGCAGACCTTTTTCACATTCTGCCATAAAGGGAGCAGGAACTTATGTTTCATGACATACACAGAAATGTTCCTAAGTTTATGCCATATTTGGGAGCTGAACCTGGAATGCTAAATCTATGTGTGGGCACCATTCCTACTTGCAGGCAAGCTATAGGCAGCATTCCCCTTTTCACAGCTGGAAACGCTGACGCTGAGACACAGCAGCTTCTTAAGTGGTGAGAGAAATGACAGGAAATACAGATTCTCCTGCAGGCATGAGGGACACTTCACGTGTCAGAAGATACAACAGGTCCAAACAAAATTTATTAGCAATTATGGGCTGGAATGCATAATTTGGATGCCCCTCTGCATTAACAAGAGTGATGTAAGTAAAATTTCGAAAGATAAACTCTAATTACAGATGGAAGCATCTCTGAAATCTTTACAGAGTTAGAACCTACATCATATATTATCACACAGATTTAATAACAGCAGTGTAGTTACATTCCATTTTTGACACCTGGAGTTAACTTTTTCTTCCTGACCTATCAAATTATGGGATTCATTGGAGTACAAGTATAATACAGTGAATATATGTGGAGTATAACACTACTGAGGAAGTTCACACCATCTCATTTCAGGCTTTCTGTGTAGACAGTGATAAGTCCTAAGACCCCCAGGAGCACATTCACCCATTTCAGCACCTATTGTAATAATTTTATTGTCTCCACACTAATATCAGTGGAGTGACTCTGGATTTAAGATAGCAGAAACAAGATTCAGTTATGTAATTTATCTCTCATATTGTGATGCCACAGTTTTAACCACATCAGCAGCAAAATGCTACTGGATAAAAAAAACCGAAAGCATGAACTCACCTTTCCTTTGCATCCAGGAAGGCTTTGGCAAAGGGATTATACTTGATTTTGAGAGCTGTTATCTTGAGTTTACAGAAAACAAGGCATGTTAGTGAAGGCAATTTGGAATAGAAACTTGATAAAACATCTTCCAGAGTAACCTGAGTGGAACTGCCTGGGTTAGCCTAAAATATAACCCACACTTGATGTTTTCCAGGGCTGGGTAGGAGACAGTTTTGCTTATTGCAGAGTGCTGTGTACTCATCAGTGCCACAGGCAGTACACCAGCGGGGGCAGCCTGGCATGAGCTAGTCTGGCAGATCCTGTGGAATGATGGACACTTTCAAGTGAGTTTAAACACTGAATTCCTATCAAGTGTGCATATAATCTGCAGCAACACTAGCTAAGGGATGTGGCATGGGAGTTATCAATTCTCACAATCCAAAGCATCCCTCAATTACAGTTTTGGGGCTGGAAAGAAATTTTCCCGTGGAGTATTGTGTGTTCTGCAATTGTATGTATTACAGGGAGCATGGGAACACAGGGTTATAATTATAATTATCAGTTATTGCTGGAGAAAGATATTGGGCTTGACTCTAGGGCTGTTTGGGTTTTTTTCCAGTAAAGGATTGGGATGCCAGGACAGATGGACCGGTCTGGAACAGCTGCAGCAGGATATTAAGCTAAACCTGGCTTAGTACTGCAGGCAGACTAGATTAGTCAATATTCTTCTGCAGAAAAATGACAGAGTATTAGACTGGATGAAATATTACACTGCATGGGACCAGTGGTGAAACAAGAAAAAGGCTCGCTGGTCTTGTAGTTAATCAGCTTTTAATATATGTCATCAGTGGTGACCAAGAGCACGGTGTGGCATCCACCCACCTCTTCATTTTGATAGGCAGTCACAGCTATGAACTGTGTCTCAGGGAAGGAGCAGTTCATCACCATCCGGTGGGGGCCTCCTACACGAACTATGTGTACCTGGGGCTCGTATTTATGCAGGGAGTTCAACATGATCTGCGGGAAACAAAACAGAGAGACAGCCCCCAGTGCCACTCTGGTACCTCACAGCTGCTCTTTGGCTCTGGCTCTTTGACAGACCAGATGTCACTGCTGACCCTCCCCAGCCAGTCACTACTGAAGCAGGATGACAGGTGCCTTCCTCACTTACGACAACCACAGGGCTGAACAGAATGAGACTTCACTGGACTGTGTTTAAGGTTTTCAAAGCAGCAGCATTAGTGAGTATTTATGATAGCAGCTATGGCCCCCAAACCATTGGGCTTCCACTGCACTAGAGGCTGCTGATACAGCTCAGGGGCACTCCCTGTCCTGCTTCTACTGTCTGGAAGACTCAGAGTCACCATCACAGAAATCGTGCCAGAAGGAAGCTAAGGCAGTCACCCAGTCATCTCTCTGGGCAAGACTAAGTGTATGTAACAAGCCTTGGAAGACCTTTCTAACTTGTCACTAAAAGCTGTGAATAGCATTGATTCCAGGAAGTCTATTAGATTTTAAAATTATCTCTAGTGCAAGAAAGAGATTAAAAAAAAAAATTGGTAGTTTGCAAAGTGATGTGTGTATATATACATACATATACATAAAAGAAAGAACACCGCTGTTAGTGTAAAGCACTGATAGCCAGCTTATTACTTCCTAATACCATCACAGCTGAAGCACAGAGTGGAGACATGGTTTACCTTAACAGTGTTGTCAAGATTTCAAAAGAAAACCAGAGGAGCTTCAGTCATTTGTTATTTAGTGACTTTTGTTTGGGCTCTGTTTCTCATATGGCTTTTCCTCTCCTGCTTTCTATTTTCCTCTCTATCATATATATGATGTTCCCCTGTTCTTTTCCCCAGGCTCTCTTTGACCCTCCAAGTTTCCTGTAGCAATTTTTCCCCCACGCATATTTTTTCTGAGGATCTTGACTTTTCTAAGGTCCTGGATGCATGCATTTGCATATTCAGATCCTGTTCTATGCTCCACAATAATTCTTGTGTGCTGGTTCCATGTATGACTTAGGGAAAGTCAGATCATCTTCCTGTTCTCCAGTCTGTAAAACCTGAGATCATTTCCTACCTAATTAGGGTACTAGGCTTATGGAGGTACCTCACAAACCTAATGGAAATAACTCATATAGAACATATAACATTTACATGAAAGAAATTGATTCTAGACTGACAAATATCTTCTGCTGTAGGAGTTTTGTACAAAACAAACAAGCAAACAAAAGGTCTTGTGCAACATTTGGCCTTTAGACGCATCATCAAAAATAAAATATGAAACAAAACTAATTTTCCTGTTTGCATTTTTAAGGGGTTCAAAGAGAAAGTCACTTATTTCTGGTACATGTGGTTTCTTTCCAAAGGCCAAAGCTGATTCAATAGAATATTGATAATTATCATGATGCAGAAGCAGACATAGTAATTATTTCATTTAGGAGCAGCCTTTTATTCTGCCATCTGACTCTTGCCAACATTCCACTTACACCAAACAACATTGGGGAACACAACAAAAACCTAATACCCATGACCATTTTCCCCCCTTTTTTCTGAAGTCCTATGTAAAAATCCCCAGCACACAAGACCAACTCTGAAAGGCCCCCTGATGATTAAGTAAACCACAGCACTCTGTCTCTCTTAACATCAAGAAGTCCATTAAAATCTGAAAGTGCCAATTAAGGCCTGTTTATCCCTGTTTACATTTGGCCTCCAGAGAATAATTGGCATCTGTGGGTGAAGAGGCCTGTAAGGGCTTCTATAATTACATAAATGCACCCTTGATATTTCTTGATTGGTAGGTGCTTGCAATTGAAGCCAAGAGGTGATGTGGAAACATCAGGCCATACCTGCCCACTCCCATTGAGCTTGTTGGTAAGTTTGACTTTGCTGAAGGAAATGGCAGCTTTCATCCAGTGGGCCCCAAAGTTGGGAGAGTCTGGGTGGATGTAGACGCAGCTGTGGTTTGGTGGCTCTGGTTTCCCAGCTGGCACCCATTCTCCATTGACGTATTTCCATCGGTGGCCATCAGTGGGAGCAAAGTCCAACAGGAAGGAATACATGGCGTTTGGATCCAAGCCTGACACGCTGATCTTCAAAACAGGGAACATCCGCCTGGCCAAGGAAACAAAAATGAAGGGCACCACTAGAGACTGGTCTTGAAAAACTGTCCTCAGTCTGTCTGTTTCCAGATGCTCCCTGACTAGTTCAGTGTAAAGAACATCCTCCCTTCCTTCCATCCATCCTTGCCATTAGTCCTTGCACTTGGCAGTTCTTCCAAGTAATTTGGTCCCATACTCCCATATTCCCTGACCTCACCAGCTTGATCAGGTTCTTTTGCTTTTAGTCTCATTTTACATGCAAGCTCTTAACTTCTATCCAGCCTTCCACCATCTCATCCATCCAGAACTGAAATCCTGCCTTTGTTTCGTTTTTGGAAAATGCTCCTTTTGTGCCTAAAGGTCAAATGCCACCTTTTTTCAATTCCCTTTTAACTATTATTTTTTTCTTTTGTAAAGAAGATTTGCAGGAGCACACAGCTTGACTTTCAGGGGTTTTCTGTCTGTCCCAGTGCTTGTGATCGATGCCACACAGCTTTGAATTGGCACCTCAGTGCCTGAAAGTCTGCAGCAATAGAGCTAGAAGGGTTCCAACAGTTTCTGGAACTGGGAATAATTTGTGGACAGCAGAACAGAGATGTCTCCCAGCAAAGCTCATTAAGCTCATCAAGCTAATGATTCATTAAGCATCTTAGCTTGTCAAGGCATACATGTAATTGCTGTTACATATCATCCCCTACACTCTTCTTACATGAGTAACAGGCCTCCCTGCCCCAGACACCTCCATACTGACCTCTCCCGGCAACTGCCATTTCTCCATGCCACATTTTTATGGACAGGCCAATGAATCTTCAAGCTCGTTTTTTCTATGGGTACAGAGAGACTGGTTACACCAAGCAACCACAGGAATGGCCTGGGGTCTGTGGGGCTAAGATAAGGTAGCTCCTTAGGCTTAGGTAGCATTACAAGACATCCAAAATACAGAAGAAGGGAGCTGAAACTCCAGGTTCTCTCAAAGGACACTGGAAGTCTCTGCCCCTGCAGTCATACTCTCTAGTGACACCCAAACACAGATTTCTAACAATCAATCTTCCATGGCATCCCACTCACCTTTCTGGATACCTTTATAGAGTATTTGCTATATACATTCAACACCTTCTGCTGACAGGAAAATACAGAATCTGAGAAATTTGAAATTTTTCATCTAATATTAATACTTGCTGACACAAGATCAGTGCAACATTGAGGAAGAAATCATAGAATGGTTTGAGTTGGAAGGGACCTTAAAGATCAGCTCATTCCAACCCTCCTTCCTTGGGGCAGGGACACCTTCCACTAGACCAGGTTGCTCAAAGCCCCATCCAACCTAGCCTTGAACATTTCCAGGGATGGGGCATGCAAAGTTTCTCTGGGCAACTTTTGTTCCAGTGCCTCACCATTCTCACAGTAAAAAATTTATTCCCAATATCTAACCTAAACCTGCTCTCTTTCAATTTAAGGCAGTTACCCCTTGTATCACTCCATTCCCTTGTAAAAATCCCTCTCTTGAAGCCCTCTACAGGTACTGGGAGGCTTCTGTAAGGTCTCTCTCTTCTCCATGATGAACCATCTCAGCCTTTCCTCATAGGAGAAGTGCTCCAGACCTCTGATAATCTTTGTAGCCCTCCTCTGGGCTTGCTCTAACAGATCAATGCCCTTTCTGTGCTGGAGACCCCAGAGCTGGATATAGAACTCCAGGCGGGGTCTCACCAGAGCGGAGCAGAAGGGCAGAATCGCCTCCCTCACCGTGCTGGCCACGCTGCTTTAGATACAGCCCAGGATGTGTTTGACTTTCTGGACTGCAAACACACATTGGTGGGTCATGTTGAGCTTCTCATCCACCAACACCCTGGGTCCTTGTCCTCAGAGCTTCTTTGAATCCATTCTCTTCCCAGCCTATACTTGTGCTTGGGATTGCCCCAACCCACACGCAGAACCATGAAGTTCACTTTATTAGGTTTGCACAGGCCCAGCTCTCAAGCCTGTGCAGGTCCCTCTGGATGGCATCCCTTCCTTCCACCATGTCAACCACACCACACGGCTCGGTGTTGGTGGCAGACTCGCTGAGGCTGTGCTCAGTCCCACTGTCCCTGGAGCCAACAAAGGTGTTGAAAAGCACTGGTCCCAGTAGTGACCCCTGAGGAACACCACTCGTCACTGGTGTCCAAGCCACAGTGAACCATGACCTTTCTAATTAAACAGAAGTTTGCTCAAGGACTTATAAGCCACACATGTCTTTCTGATTAGGATGCACCAGCTGCCAAACTGAGATGTGATAAAAAGTATGGATGCATTGCTCCTTCCACCCCTTAGGACTCCTACAGTCAATGTTCAAAGTAACACATTTAGATATATAGCTGAAACTGAATTAGAGGGTAAAATTAATCCATATGAAAAGTTAATTTCACTAGATTTCCCAGCGCTATTCGTGTTATATGCAGATTGTTAATTCCTCTGCCCACAATTAAGGCTTCCCTACCTTTTTATTTGAGAGGCTCGAGTTTATCCCCAAAGGACTTCTAGACCAATTCCAGAAGAGAATACAGTCATCATCAACTCTAACCTCCTGTAGCACCGAAATCATAGCACTCCCCTATGTTAACTGACTTCACTCACTGTTAATCCTTGCCTCACTTGGACCAGCATGCCTTGACCGTACAGCTTCTAATGATGGAAAACTTACCACCTAACTTGTTCTGCTAATTAAGGGGCTTTAGTTGTTAAAACCTATCTTTTAGCATGGCAAATGGTGATTTCTCCGAATTTGTTTCAGTCAGAATGTTTGTTTCAATGATCAGGTAGGTGCACACATGACCTCCATTACTGCAATAGCTGAGCACTTCAGCCTCTTCAATTTATTTAGGGCAAATCTGCCACAATTACTCCACAATACAGAACATGAGTGGGAAGATGTTTGATATCAAACTTGAATGTGCAGTAACCAGTAAGTTGCTTTAGCATTTAAGCCTGGAAAGGGCTTCTTTCCCCCTACTCATGGTTGCCTGCACTGCTCCCCTATGGATTTTTTCCATATTCAGAGGGGAACAGTGGCACCTTCCTGTCTCCAGGCATTAACAGGGATTGCAAAGTCTCAGGATGATATGTATGATATGGTATAAACACTGAGAGAGAAAACCTACTCAACCAGAAAATAGAGCATTTGATATTGAACTGTCAGTTGAACAATATAAATCTGAGTAAAATAGGAGATGGTTTCCCTCTGTATCAGCTGCATCCATTGGGATGCATTTTGTGATATAGCTTGTGGTTTAATTTTAATGATGTCTATCCTGTTCAGAATATATCTATCTTCCCTAGGCATATTGCTAGGACAGGTGATTATTATAATGAAGTATGATACAGCCACAGAGACATATCCATGTATTAACACTGAAGTTGGTGCATCTAACTATGACATTTTGCAACCCTTAGTACCAATTAGAGATGACTCAATAAAAGCAGATAGAATTGTGCATGCTAGAATCTGACACTTGAGGATCACTAGTCAATTAGACTTTCATTCTCTGTGATGCTCCCATATCAGATTTCGGTTTAATTTCTGGTCTTTGCTAACAATGTGTCTGTCCACACCAACTGTTTTAGTTTCCACAGGCAAAAGTTCAGGCTGGCTTTTCTCTTTAACTGCAGAACACAGTTTTCAAAAGCATTCATATACCCTTCAGCAAGATTGATTTAGTTTTACTGATTGAAGCAGCAGCAGAATAAGATCAATATTTTGCTATTGAGAATCCATCTGGAGACAATCACTGAAGAATCCTGAACCTGAGAAAAACTTAGCATTCATAGGAAACTGTCTCAAGTTAGTCTCCTTTTGAATATCATGGAGTTATTCAAAGTACTTTTCTGAAAGCCACAGTCTGTATTTTCCTTTTTTTTTTAGTTTGCTGATGTGTTTTTTTATGACAGATACTTTCAGACACTGAGTAGTCCTTTTTCATAGTCTCTGATGCTATGGTAACTATGTTAAAAAGATTAATGTAAATAGTGGTGTGACATACTTTTGTAATTTTTTATTTTGAGATTGCTGTAATTTGATCATAAAGAACCTATTCCTGCCCCCACTGACATTACTAGAGATGTCTCTGGCTTTCGGAAGAGTATAATCAAGATGACAAGGCGTGTGTAAGTGAAAATAAAGAGATAAGACAGCTTGCACAATGAAATAAAAAGTAACAGGCATAGTCAGATAATGAAAGATTCCCTTATCATCATTATAAAAAGATTTTATCTACGTACTCACCCTGGAATTTTAGAAAGAGCTAGTATCACCGTGAAGTCATGATTTACATTAGCTGCAAGGAAACAAACTGAAAAAACCCTGTTGGTAAGGTGTGATTTTCTGAACCAATTTAATTAATTAGAGGTAAACCCATCTTACCTCATTTTTAGTCACTTATGCTGCTAAGGATTCAGTTTAAGCTACTGTACACTGAGTGAAAGTCCATTTAGAAGTTTTTTGTAGCCTAACAGCAGTTTTCAAAGTGATTTAAATGAAGCAAAAGCAGCTTGTTAATGTAAAGAGAATCTCAGCAGCAGATTTCAATCAGTATAGGTTATTAGCAACAGGTACTGTTACACCAAGAGCTGGTACTTTGGTAGCTGTTCTCTCAACAGAATCACCTTGCTGAGACAACAGACTAGATTTTTCCTTTTTACTGCTTTCACCTGTGTCACTTGTCAAGCTACAGCCAACAGTAATTTCATCCACAAATTCTGCTAAATCAAAGTCTGCAAAATTAATGGAAGTCACACCACTTGTGCAAATCTTTCTCTCCATCTCTTAATTCCTCTCTCCTATGTGGATCTCCTGAGAGGTCTCATAAAAAGAATGTGTGCATGTTGAGGGAGTGGATGGGGTGGGGGGGCAGCAGAGGGCTGGCAAGGATACATTAAATAAAAACCTTAGTACCACTGTAATGGCAAACCTTAATCTAGATGCTTGTCTGTTACGGGCTGGACTCTGGTGTCAGTCCAGTTCAGAGCAGAACCTCTGAGGAGAGCCTCCTTCAAGCCAGTGCCTGATTCAGAATTAGCATCCTTCTCACCAGATTTTTCGCTCTTTTCCTATGCCTATGTTCCCCAAATAGTAAGGTGTGTGATCCATTTATATCACAATATTTTGTCTTTCTAAAACTGTGCATGTTAAGCAATATCCCACACTTGTTTCTAAGGGCACCAGCAACAACTGTGGAGCAATGCCAGTGTGGGATCACTCAATTCAGACTGCACATACACACAGAGCATGTAGGGCACAGTTTAATAGTACCCATTCTGGTACAGTCTGCTTGTACAGGCTGCTAATACCCAAGGCCAGAGAGATGGGAACTGCAGCTGGGAATAACAACATCAACATGCTTCTGTATAGTAATTTGAGGTCTACAAGTGAGGACTTGCTAATAAAGGCCGATGATTATTAGCACAAGAAGTCATGCCAAAGGTTTTGAGAGGTGCCATCTATTGCCTTTGTGCAGCCTTAAGTCAGTCAATATATTTTTCCAGCATATTTCAAAGTAGGAATAAAGGATGGCAGGAATGGTTTGGCAGTGACCAAAAAGAAGCAGGGACATCCCATATTGTTCATACACTGGTTTTAGTGGACTGCAAGGCTACGGTCCCCTAAAAACTGTTGTGTGCTCATTGCAGTTGAGTCTGCACACACAGTTTATTATTACAGTACTGAACCCCCCTGGCTGTCACCTCCGCTGAGCCCGCCGTGCTGAGCAGATCACTCACCTGCCATTCTTGGTCACGATCATCTCATTAGTGACTTCCCTGAATCTCTGCCAGAGCGTCGCATCCTCCAAGACAACCTGGAGCTGTTTCTCAGTGGGGTCGCCTTTGTCTCTGCCAGCCCGGAGTTCGCTCTCCACTACGCTGAGGAGCCTGGAGACGGTGCAGTCGCTGGGTTTTTTGCAGCCCAGGTCTGCCATGACGACTTTACTGCCAGAAACTTCAGGTAGCTGTTGAAAAGACAAAAATAATAAGCTAAATAAAAAAAGAAGTCAGTTCATTGGGCACCGTCTGACAAACGTGCTCTGCTGACTCTTTTGCCACTGACTGGCTCTTTCCCCTGGAAGTCCCAATGGGCAGTGACACCAGTGTGTGGAGGTTTACGCACACGCTCCACACAAAAAGGACTATCTCCTAATTACCTGTTAGACAGTCAGGTGGGTGGCAGGCTGATGACTCAATTGGCTGCCTTGAAAGAAGAGTCCTCCATCCAAATTAGCATGCTTTTATCTTTTTTCAACCTGAAGTGGGTCTAATTGTTCTGCTTGAGAACCAGGTTTCCATTAATGAAAATTGTTTCATTTCCAGACTGAAACAATGCATGGAAATTGCATTCACGCTGGTGCGGACTCTAACTGAAGGAGCTGGGAAGAGTCAAGATAGTTACACAGAGAAGGTAGTCTTAAAATATTTTCACCAGGCATGATGAATAAACGCATTAACCTCATTCCTCTATGTTCCTAAATCAAAATATAATAGTAAGAGACCCTTCTGCACTAAGGTTTCAATGCACAAGGAGAAGGTAGCATCCCTACACTCCACTGTTGATACCTATTGTGTCCATTCCTTGGTCCCACTGTCATTCACAAAACCCCTGTGGCACCTTACAGGTGGCTGAATTCCCTTCTGGCTGAATTTCCAGGCACAGACTGCACAATTCTGGTGCTGATATGTGCTTAACTGCCTGAGGTCTGGCACTGCTGACCTACTCAAGGCCCACCTTGTACAAAAGCTTCCTCAGCATCCCTAAAACAGTCATTCCTTCTCACCTCTTGCTGAGACCTTTTCTGACGAGCCTAATCCAACAACACATGCCCTCCAAAGAAGCCACCATTTTACTGAAAACTCCAACAATTTCAGCATTCAGCCAAGGATATGAGAGACATGGGTTCAGTCCCATGCTGGAGGGATAAGTGGAGGCCCCATAAATACCAGTGACCCATAAACACAAGACTTTGGCATATAACAAGGCATTTGAGTGCCTAACTTCTCCTGATACATCTATCTCTGATGATGTCTGTCTGCTGGACATGACACAGTCAGGGACTTGATTTTGAAAACGTAGTATTGGAGGTCATTTTTAGAGAAATATATTTTCTGTCTGCTTATTGAGAACTTTGAACTCTTTCAATTCAATAGCCCCTGTTGAAATTCTATGCTTCTGGCTCTTTCTAAAAGACACAATGACTTAGTGGATCACCACTGGGATTTTTACAGACAAGAAAGAGTAAAACAGAATTTAAATCCGTCATTTGACAAGGTTCAACAGATCGTGCAGTTAAAAAAACCTGAGGTACCATCCACCTAAACAGCAATGCCCAGAGCTTAATGGCACCTTAATTGGCAACTAGTCCTACTGCTAATCCCTCAAGCCCTGCACAGAGTAAGGATCCTGGCTTCAAGCCCTCAACACCTCACAGCTGCAGGTGTGCAGCAGTGCAATGTTCTGCAGAGACTGAGACTTTAGCAGAGAATCCTCAGTTCCCAGGAATGTCAGCACCATTGGAAGATGCAAGCCAGACAGGTCTGAGGTATTTTCTCCTCCTCTCCTCCACTCCTGAGACCCTAATTGGAGTACTGCATCCAGCCCTGGGGCCCCCAGCACAATAAGGACTTCGAATTGCTGGAATGAGTCCAGAGGGCTATGAAGATCAGAAGATTCGAGCACCTCCCCTATGACAACAGGCTGAGACAACTGGAGTTGTTCAGCCTGGAGAGGAGAAAGATCTGGGGAGACTTTAGAGCCCCTTCCAGAACCTAAAGGGGGCTACAAGAGATCTGGAGAGAGAGACCATTTACAAGACAATGTAGTGACAGGACAAGGGAGAATGGCTTCAAACTGAAAGAGAGAAGGTCTAGATTAGATATAAGGAAGAAATTTTTTACTATGACAGTGGTGACACATTGGAAGAGGCTTCCCAGAGACGTTGTGGATGCTCTGTCCCTGGAAGTGTTCAAGGCCAGGGTGGATGGGGCTTAGAGCAACCTGGTCAAGTGGGAGGTGTCCCTGCCCATGGCAGGGGAGTTGGAACAAGAAGATCTTTAAGGTCCCTTTCAACCCAAATCATTATATGATTCCACGCTGCTTTCAAACTTCACACTAATATCTCTTCCCTCTCTTCTATTTTTTAACTGTCAACTCACAACAAAAATACCCAGATTATTTTGTCAGTAAACCCACATTGTGAGTTACACTAGCAGGTGTCAAATAGCAACTTCTAGTTAATAAAGAGCCCACTTTCACTGCTGAACAACTAAAGAATGTACTTTAAAATCTATAGGATATTTAGGTACCTGAAAGAGTGCCACTTTGCATCTGGAAAAATAATTGCATCTCAGATAAGCTTGTGTAACATGGAATTTGTTTATGTTTGGATTCCCCTCTCCAAATACTCAGAGAGGAGAGAGAAGCTGCTGCTCTAATTTTTCCCTGCATGTGACCAAATGGCATAGGAAATGCAAAGGAGACTGTGAGACACTTTTAAATTTTATTATACTATAAATGCTAATAGACAGAGAAATTGAAGCTGGTTGAAGTGCCATGAATCTTAATTCAACATCTTCAGGTTTTCAATCAGTTCTAAAAGAGATACATGTTATTTTGAGAATTATTTTTTTAGCTGAAGCCCTATTTCCATACAGCTTTTTTAGAAATAGTTGCTCAGAAACCAGGAGATTCAAAGTTGAGGCAAGTAAAGAGACAACAGCTCATAAAAGTAGTAATATTTCAGTAGTTACACACAGTTTTTTCTATGGACAAATAAAAAGGAAAGCAGCCTGATTTTCAGAAGTACTCATTGCCCATCTCTCCCACAGGGCTTCAAGTGGAGTGATACAGGATTAAAGCCTCCAAAAGTCAGATCCAATCTGCATTCCTCAAGATGCTTAGAACTTAAAGGAAACCAAAAGCATGCACAAAAGTGACAACAGTTCACATTGGTGGAAGGGTTTCCAAACGAGGACATGAGACACTCTCTCACCAGCAGACACTGGAGCATCACTAGAGGTAAAGAATATGCTCAGCAAGGATGGGTTGGAAATGGAGGCTGCCACAAAGACAAAGAAAGGGAGGTCCTGCTTTGAGTGCACTGCTTGCCCAAAGCACTCTTGGGACTGAGCTGTAGAGAAGAAAGGGTATATGGAAGGAATGGATAATGGACCTGTTCATAATGGGCTGGAAACAAGTTTTCATCAATAAGACTGGAGTTTCTACAGCTAGCATCCCTAAGGGAGAAGCACAAATGTGTTTGCTTTGGAGTGTCCTACTAAAACTTGTATCTTGCACAGTAACAAAATGCACTTTCAGATCCCAGAAGTAGGTGACAGTTCTGTGCTTATGGTTATCACTCACACAAGGTGTCTGATGCTTGAAAGTCTAACGTGACAGGAAAAAATAAACCACAAATCTAGCTGCTTAAAATACTTGACTTTCACACAGTTTGAATTTTAGTAACTATGTCACCATAGCTCAGGATGCCTGAAACCACAACATTTTCCAAAATGAGAGTAGTTACCTGTGGTTGGTTAGTGGGAACAGCCCAATTACTATTTTCAGCATGGGGAAGGGTGTTTCAGCTCTTAGAGTTCAGTCTAAGAGCAATTTGTGATGTAAGTAGCAACATATCCAGAAGACGCAGTTCATCACTGACATATCTTTCCAACCTAAAATAATTAGTCAAAGAAATAACAAGTTTGCATGCATGCAAGCAAATTATCAGCTGAATGTACTTGGGCCTGAGATTTTACTCTAAAATACACATCCTGACCAATACAAATCCCATTCCATGAATCAGCTTCCTCACACTGTGCACTGTCTCTGTCTCACACAAGCTGCCATGAAAGAGAGCTGCAGAAGAGAAATCAGATGGATTTATAGTCAAAGTTATTTGTTTATTTTTGACTTTTCATTTAACAAAACTATTATGGGTGGAAATCTACTTTGAATATTTAGCTTGTTTTAGGAGAAGTAAGAGACATTCTCTAATCTTTTGTGCCTCTGTTCACCTAAGTAACACCTTTGAATTCTTTCCAAATATCCCTTCTTTCTCCCACTTTCTTGCAAGATTAATTTTTCCCAGTCTACAGGTGCTGAAACTGAGGCACAAACAGATTAATGTCACTAGTTGTAGGTATTGCCAGGGCACTGAGAACAATCCACTCCCAGATGTCAGGTGAGTTATTTCTTGGGCTGGAAGCTGAAGCTCCCTGAACCTGACAATTTAAGAAAAGGTAGCTGCACCTAGAGAGGAGCACAGAAGGTGTTCCTGGTGACTGACAGCCAATGCCACTGCAAGTGGGACACAGCACGGTCGAAGGACAGAAGACTATTACTACCCCTCTTGCACTTGTCTCCCATTTAATTAGACAAGCAAATCGGTACGGGCATCAGAAGGAACAGAAAACGCTCCTACAGAACCTGCAATTTTTCCCTGAAACCCAGCTGGGAGAGCTGGGCACTTGCAAGCAAGGATCAGACAGTTTCTGGCTCATAGCCAGTCAGCACTAGCTCAAAATGCAAGCATAACACTCATAATCATTTCCAATTTACTAATAAGAATTTAGTAACTCATATTTTAAATTAAGCAATGAGGACTGGGGAGAGCAGTGAAAGAACAATCCTGCAATACTTACTGGAGTTTACTCACCAAGTTATAGCAGCAAAAAGCAAGGGGTTATTTTTGACTTTCTAATTAAGCTTGTTCTAAAATGCCCCTGGGCACCAGCTGGTGAGATACACAGAAAGAAAGAGAAAAAAAAAAAAACCCAAACAAGAAAAAAGGTAATTAAAGAGGCCTTTCTTGCCTTGACATTGGATAGCTGTTTTTTGGCCTTTAGCTGCATGTTTCCAAATAAAAGGCAGCCCTTCATCACCAGATGAAATTGCAGAAAATAAGACTCACTCTTTCCATCTCCAAAGCTCCCACTGCAGCGTTCAAACAACCCCCCTCTGAACATTCAGTCCCAACACAGGGAAATGTAACCTCCATCACCATGACACTCCCAGGAAATCAACACCTATCAACTACCACGGAATAATTAAGAAGGGATAAAAAGACAGCTGCTTTCCTTCTGTATTTAATCATGTATCCAGCCCCTTAAGAGATTGCTGGGCTAGAAGAGACTTAAAGAAGATTAGCCTTTTCATTAATGTTGGAGTGAGGGGACAGTTTCAATAACTTCCACCGAGTGTGTTTTTAGCAGCGAGGCAGGCAGCTTGTTCAAGTAGTACCTCCCGGCTGGTGTTATAACTGAGATTATTACTGGGATTAATTCTGAGCCCAGAGAGCTGGGGAGGCTTTCCAGAGCAATCTTTCTTCTTTTTAAAAAGAGAAGGAAAAAAAACCCATGAAAGAAAAACCTGCTGTAGTGTGATGGGTAGACCCTCGGTGGGTGTCAGGTGCCCACCAAAGGTGCTCTATCACTGTCACTGCCCTCCTCAGCTGGGGAGGTCAGAGAAAATATAATGAAAGGCTCATGGGTTGAGATAAGGACAGAAGAGATCCCTCACCAGTTACCATTGTGGGCAAAACAGGCTTGACTTGGGGAAGTTTGTTTAATTTATTACCAATCAAAACACAGTAGGCAAATAAGAAATAAAATCAAATCTTAAAACACCTTCCCTCCACCCCTCATTTCTTCCCAGGCTTAACACCTGATTTTCTCTTCCTCCTCTCCACCAGTGGCCTTCTCATGGGAATGACCCCTCACACTCTTCCCCTGTTCCAGCATAGGGTCCTGTTTCCCTTCCACGGGAAACAATCCTCCATGATCTTCCCCATCAGTCCTTCCCGCAGCCTGCAGTTTTTCACAGACTGCTCTAGTGTGGGTCACTGCCATGGGGTGCAGTCCTTCAGGAACAGGCTGCTCCACTGTGGGTCCTCTGCAGGGTCACAAGTCCTGCCAGCAAACCTGCTCCACTGTGGGCTACTCTGTCCAGGAGTCTGCTCCAACTTGGGCTTCCCACAAAGACACAGCCTCCTATGGGCATCCACCTGCTCTGGTGTGGGTTCTCGCACAGGCTGCAGGTGGATCTCTGCTCCACTGTGGACCTCCACGTGCAGCAGGGGCACAGCGGCCTCACCACGGTCTCACCACGGGCTGCAGGGAAATCTCTGCTCCAGCACCTGGAGCACCTCCTCCCCCTCCTTTTCCACTGACCTTGGGGTCTGCAGAGCTGTTCCTCTCACGTGTTCTCTCCCAACTCTTTGGCTGCATTAGTGCAAGGTTTTTTTCTCCTTCTTAAATACATTACCCCAGAGGTACCATTGCCACTGGGGGGCTCGGCCTTGGCCAGCGGCAGGTCCATCTTGGAACGGTCTGGCCTTGACTCTGTCAACATAAGGGGAGCTTCTGGCAGGTTCCCAGAGAAGCCATCCCTGCAGCCCCCCTCACCAAAACATTGACGCACGAACCAAATACATGTAGTCAGGCTGCTGATAAATGTAACTTAGTTTGTTTGAAACAATTATACTTTTCCCTATTTTGTTTTTTCTACTTGATCTTCAATGATGTCTTCAGACATGAACCATCACCTAGAGCAAGAAACTATTACTGTTCCCATCTTTAAGACCAGAAAATAATAAAAAAATAAGAGATTCTAAACAAACTTTTCAATTCTACTTACAACATCTCAGAACAAAAGTAATCCATTCAGTGTTCATTGGGCAAATCAAACATGCACTTTTGACCTGGATGTGTAAGTTAAAGCTTTCTGTTAACTATGAGAGTTAACAAATTGCAAGGATAACTCTGTTGAAGCGATTGATTCTCTCAAAAGCAGTGAGCCTGACACATCCTGTTACACACAACCAGAAACTACAGGAGTACATGCCCATGAAAAAATATTTTGCTTTCACACCACGTAAGACATCATAGAATTCTCTGGGTTGGAAGGGACCTTAAAGATCATCTCATTACAACCCCCTGCCATGGGCAGGGACACCTTTCGCTAGGCCAGGTTGCTCTAAGCCCCATCCAACCTGGCCTTGAACACTTTCAGGGATGGGGCATGAACAGCATCTCTGGGCAATCTGTTCCTGTGCCTCACTACTCTCAACAGTATTTCTTTCTAATCCTTAATCGAAACCTCCCCTCTTTCAGTTTGAAGTCATTCACCCTTGTCCTGCCACTACATGCCCTTGTATAAGGCCCTTCTCCAGCTTTCAGAGCTTCTCCAGCTTTTTGGACTGACAGCCCTTCAGAGCTGCAATGAAATCACGTTGACCAGAACGTACTTTCATTGTGCCATTTTTATACTACACCCGTATTACTCCACACTTATTCCCACAGAGGTTTTATAGCACGAATTCTCAGGAATAACTTCTCTTAGATATGCCACAAGGGAACACAAGAGAAACTTAAAAGTGTTTCAACAAGGCTAACTTAAAATATCAATCCCAAAGATTGGCAGCTTAGATAGACTATTCCATCTCTAATTCATCAAAAACTTTCTTCTGAAAAGTGAGAAAACCAGAATTTTTTCCCTTTTAGGAATCTCCAGCACTTCATGACTGGGCAGCTACAAGCCTGTACCCTCACTAATATTGCAACCAAGGCTGAGCTCAACAGAAAAGGTACAAGTAAGGGATGGAAATAACTATAAACCTCCACGGCTCACATCCACAAAATACCTTCACTTGTAGAGCAGACCTTGGGGAAGGAGCAGACATTACAGCAGCCTTCCAAAAGCCTTGTCACTGAATTTGAATGCTGATGCCTTTGAATGCAAGATAATGGGATTCAGGGACTAGATGCTGCAGCACAACTGATAAACCCTTTCAGAGTATTTCCAAGGAGCAAAGTCATTCATCAACAGAATGCACTTTAGCTGATCACTGTTTAGGGATTTCCGATGTAGGCTTCACTTTTTTTTCTTTTAATCATTCAGATATTAAGACCTCAGCATGAGAATGAAGTGGCAAAGTTCAACAGCTTTGTTGTTATGCAGGAGGTTGAATCAGGCAAGAAAAATACCTCTAAACTATCAGACACGGAAAGGATCCATTGTCCTTTTAGGAATCACAGTTGCCTTGATACGACACAGATCTACCACGCTTTCCTGGCATTCCCTGGATGCTCTAACCTTTTCAAAAAGATAAAATGCAAACCCCTAGGTTTCTGTACTACACAAGACAGGCTGTCACTTCTATTCCAAACACAACTTCGGAGTTTCCTGTAGGACAGAAATTTCAGTTGAGTCAGCTGTGAGACAGAGCTTGCTTAGAACAATCAAAAAAACAACAAAAAAAGGTAACTGAAAACAGTCTCCTGCAGCACACAAGTCTCACCACCTGCAAACAGGAAGAAACCCCTGTGCAGCTGCCTGTCCACCAGGAGAAAGTGTAACATACCCTGAACAGCCTGATGCACAGCCTTGATACACTGCCAAGGAATATTAAACCACAGCAACTGTTTAGATGAATGTTAGGCATAAACTTAGAGGGACCAGCTTTCTGAAAGTTAAGAAAAAACTAAATAATTGCCTCTAATTACTTTTAACACACATTCGTAAAGCATTGACATTTTACTTCATTTACATTTTATTGAGTGTACATCAGCACTCAGAGTATATTTATTTCAGAGGCATGTTGCTTCCTGTCGTCTTTGTTGGCAGAATAGCACTAGGCATTATTTTCTCTGCAGTATGGACTAAGGATATTTTGTTGGCATATCTAGGTTGACTCCTGAGGTAAATGAATAAGAAATAATAAAAATGTCATTCCCACCTTAACAGCTCCAGTCGTGCCAACCAGTTGTCTAGGTTTATGCAACTGCTGGGTGAAGCTGCTGCAAAACAGTGGTGACACAAAAACTCTCCTGAGCAGTACATGTTGTGGGAACAGCAAAGGAAGTAGGGACAAGACAATAACTTTAAAAAGCCCCAAGCACACAAACAAAAACAAACAACCCACAGCAATTTCAGCATCATCTGGAGATTCAGAATCATTACAAATGACATAATAACCATAAGAACAATTCATTTAATGCAGTTTTAACTTTATTGAAGGAAGAAAACCAGCACTTGTGAAAGTTTCAATTCATTACAGAGAAAGTTGCAGGTTAGAAAAAAAGATGTTTATCAAATAGAAATCAAACAGTGTAAATACATAGAAAAAGCACATCAGCAAACAGAATCAGTAACAGTATAAAACATTGCAGAGAATTTCTAAGTTTGGTTTTTATTTTACAAAACAATTCCACAGCTGTTAAAAAATTTAGTGGTCACATTACAGTGAGGCACGTGGCTTTAAGAAAATATACAATTTCTGTGCTTTCTCTCCAACATGGTCAGTATTTGCTATGGTTGTAAACATCAGTATTCAAGACAAACATCTTTAAACATCCTCCTCAGTTTTGAGAGTCTACAATAGCACAGTGATCTCACTTCCATGATTAAGTACCAAAACTAAGCAAGAGCCGTTCTCAGAAAGTCAGAGGTTCTTTCCACCTCTGAGCACACGGCCAGAGGGACCAACTCCAAGTGCCCTGACGGCCCCACAGGCAGCTCACAGAACACGGTGTCAGAGCACGCACAAGCAGCAGTGCCAGGAGCCCCCCAAGGCACTGCACACCAGCTGCACACACCCACAAGTTACCATCCATTCGAGCCTGACATCCTGCTCCTAGATGGAAACCATCCCATAGTAGTATCTCTGGCCTCCCCCAAACTTGCCTATTCACACATAGAGCCCAAAACACTTTACTTTTTAAAACGTGGTTTCTGGAAAGAATTTCAACTTGTCACAGAAAATTCTAGCTTGGTTTTTGTAACAGCTCATGAACAATCCTATTACTGCAAATACTAAAAGAAGTGAAATTGTTCACATCAGTGCAGAACCATTTCAGATAGTATCAGTATTCACAATGGACTTCATCACGTAAAACAGAGTAGAACTTTGAAGTAGTGAAAAGACATCCCACATTTCAATGTATAGTCTCAGCACTTGGAGAACACATGACTACCATCCTCTCCATTTCCATTTCTACTATGGCTGGAAAGTCAGCTGACCCCAGAGACACACACTTCCTCTAGAACTGTATGCTGAGGCTGCTTGGTTGAGGTTATGTTATCTGTACTGTAAAAAGTTAAAGAAGTGGACAAGTTCATCAACAGTGAGGCTGGGCAAAATGCACTTTCTGGTAAAACACTGAATCCTACTGAGATGAGCACCCAACATCATACAAATTTCTTTAGGAAAGTCAGCCTTGAGTAAGTGCTGTAGGCAACTGAACAAGGACTTTGGGAAAGAAGGAGCTTTGTGATTTAAACCACAAATGTCTCTATTTGCAGTAGAGTGCATACAACAAACATCACTGCCTTAAGGGACAGTAAGATATAAAGCTTCAGAAGTGCCTGCCATGCTTCCTGACAAGTGGAGCTGATGATATCAAAACTTAACACAAAGTAGTTTTAATGACCAAAAAAAAGGGCATAATGGTATAACTTAATTCAGATTGAAAACCAGTCAAGAGGAAACATTCATATAGTTTACTCCCTGGTTATATAAAAATCATATAAAATAAAGTACTTCAGTAAAGTAGAAATTTCTTTTGCTGTTAAACTTGGCAACAACCTGAACATAAATGCTTATAAGTGGGTTAGAAGCTAAACAGTTTTGTTCTGATAGAGCTATTTTAAATCAAAACTGCTTGTAGATGAAGTGACAAACCCTGAGTATGTTTCACATATTGGCAAGAATATGGAGAGTCTCTCCTACTGTCTGACCTTCACAGGAACAGAATACAACACCAAGGGGCAACATAAATCCCAGTGGCACTCTGGTGATCCTCGTGTTCTTGCCATCTCCCCTTGGATTCCCTTCCTTTAAGGGCACAATTGCTCAGTCTCATGTGCTGTGCAAATGAAGATTTGTTCTTCTCTCTTACTGAATAAAAGGCTGTGGAGCTGGAATTAGAGTTTTAAACTGATAGGAGAGGGGGAAAGAAATAAAAAAACCCATTTAAGTTTACTTGCTATCTATTGGTAGTTTCATAAATTTCCTACTTCTAAGAGGCTGTGCTCACAACAGCCAGCTAAAAGGTTCCAGTTAGTATGCAAGTTGAAAAATTAACGTTCAACATACCCAATTCTATTGTTCTTCTAGAAGAACTGCTAGAGAGTCAGGCTACCAGAATCCTGCCCAAGCTAGCCAAGGAATAAGCAAAAGGCTTTTACTACTAATCTGAAGTAATCCAAAAAAAGAACCCTAGAAGTCAAATTCCGTTATATTGATTGCTGATGAACCAGGAATGATGATCCAAATTAACATAACTTTCCTGGAGACGGGAAGGAGACAAAATGTATACTATACTTGTAGCTTTTTCCAGGGACATTCAGAGAGGTTAAAATTAAAGAAATATTGGAATGTAAAAGGCATTAGGGTTGCATTTTGTTTTCCCTTATAAAAAGGAATCTGTAAACATTATCAAAGTCCTAAGAAAAGACTAACTAGGTCCTTTGACAGATGTAAATTAGGTTTTGAACTTACTCCCTGATAAAAAAGACACACATCGGTTTACATACTTGTCTTAGATCAGACAGGGAAAAGAAGTATCAGTCTTCTTTAATTCCCAGTCTCTCTTGGGCATATAACCAATTATTTTTTTCAAGAAGAGTAATAGTCAACATAGTTATTTCAACACTAACTTCTAAATCCTGAGAGAGAAAAAAAGCACCTGGATAACTAAATAGAGACCAGATACTAAACAACTGACCACTGCAATGTTTTGGGAGTAAATGATTATACACAGCTCAGAAGATAAAGAGAATGCAGAGTGGCCTTGGAACTTGGATACTGACTGCTCAGCATTTGTTGGGAGCTGGCAGCGAGACTGTTAGAGCTTTCTTTGCTACGACAGGCAACAGCACATTGTGCTTCCTCCTCAGTGCAGAGGAGTTCACCAGTATGTGCAAGAGTTGTAGGAGAAACAAAACTGATTCCACGTACAAAAAAACTAAGAGAAATGTTGGAGTTTTAACTTATTTACAAGTTCAGAAGAAGACGTCATCTCCCTGACCCAGGCTGCTTAAAACCAATAGCCCACTTCCACCTAATCACAGTTTGCCCTTTGAGGAAGGACATACACAAATTTTCTCTGCTTGCCTGCCATGCCTTCAGCTTCGCACTGCTCTTATGCTACAGCCGGGGGAGAAGAGAAGCTCCTGCTTCATGTGAAAAATGTCAGCTTCCTACGTTGTAACCGTGAGCTGAAAGCCAGGTTCTTGGCAGCTGAAAACATCAATTAACCTTACTTTACAAGTGCTTTTCCTACAGGAACATGTTTTTACAGACAAAAATGTCCCTTTCATGTATTTTAAGAAAACACCATCAGCATAGATTGAAAATTAAATACTTCATTAAAGATGCAAACCTTTCATGGTTAGTCCAAAACAGTGTTTGACTATAGATTTAAATCTTTTAGAAGTCTCATAAACCTAAAATTTTGCAAGAAAGACAGGAAAAGAAAGAATACCAATATTCCATTATCCAAAGTAAACAGTGCAAAGATTAAGTGACATAAGGCTATTTAAAGCCCCCCCAAGTTGTTGGTAAGAAATCCATTTGCAACTGATTTCTGTTTCTTGAAAAAGAAATCCTCTAGAACTGGCACAGTCCCATCAGAGCCAAGGTCTACATTTCACAGACTTCACGTATTCTGTGAAACTTTTGCAAAACCAAGTGCATGAATTTATGCAAGAATTATCATAACAAATTCTGGCCCTCTGCCCAGTTCCTCTGCCAGACTGAATTTCATTTGATCACAAGCACCCTGTCCCACAGACAGCATTACTTCCAACCCCAAGCAATTGCAGATGCTGGATGTACACAAGGAGCTCCTAACAACAAGCTGAAAGGCACATGTTTAAGACTGAAGTAGGAAACTACACAACACAGTGATCTTAACATAGTTCTACCTAGAACTTCCTAGAATTTCGTGAAGCATCCAGTAATCCTCTTAGGACAGACAGACTGAAACACACTTCTTCACAGCATCCCTACAGGCAGGAGAAAGAAAAAACCACAAGAGAGACACCTCAGTTATGTTACTTGATAAGACTCATTCCATGCTGCTATCACACTGACACTGAGGACCGAGTATCAGCTGACCATGTATTAATTGCATTAATATCATTTGCATGACTGCACAAATGCCTTAGAGACAAGCAGGTCTGCTCACTGCCCACCTGCCGTGGAAGTGACACCTGTAAGGCTGCACTGAGGCAGAGCACTGGAGAAGGGTGGGGTGATGGGCAGGAGAGAGCACTGGGTGCTCAAACGGAACAGTGCTCATGGGGGAGAACAGGAGGAAAGGGACACAGAACAATACACTTGGCTAGTAGCATTTTGGACCAGCATTTAGGCATTCCAAAAGCAAGCCTTATGTTCAGTGTGTGGTCAGCAGGCTTACATATTTCTATGGGAAGCCCTCTCATTTATCCATTTGTGTTCTTCCACTGGAGATGCTTATTTTCATTTTCAGATTTAACTACGTGTATTTCCTGCACCATGGGAAAACCTCTACAGCCACATATTACAGTGCTTCTCTAATCTTCTGTATGATTAAACCTCAAAATGACAAAGAGTAAGGGAGTTGGGAAGCTTACCTTGCATATGGTATGAAAGAAATGCTGTACCTAAGAAGAAAGATTTTGAAAGTTACTCTTCATGTCAGATTTCATTAGAGTCACAAACAAGAACAACCCCTCTGATACTCTAAACTGCAAGATACACAACCAAAATGGAGCTTTGAGATTGTGAGCAACAGGAATGAGTATTCTTGCAAGTAATCTTAGCACAACCAGGGTATGGCAAAATAGTGGGGCATGTTGTGAAAGCATTTTAAACACAGCTCTCTTGCATCCAGTATTCTTCATGCTCCAACACCTACAGGTAGGCAAGATTAGTCTTGAGGGCTGGCTATATGTTCATATCAGTTTGTACTACTATGGTGACCTTGCACACACCATATGCTAACATGAGGAACACTGACAACTTGATCGGCATAACTGGGCCTCTGAACAAGACAAATTCAGGAGAGTGTAAAAGAGGAATACCAGATAGTAGGCAACAAATTGATTTAAAAGGGAAAGAAAAAACCCAAGTTTAGTTTCAAGCTCAGAGAAATTAAACATGTTCAAAGGAACTTTCTCCAGAAATAAAGCCCTGAGTTTTGTCTCCAAAGCCTCTGTAGTGGTGTGAGAGACCAAGAAGAGGAAACAAGTCAGCTCCTCACTGATGCACTGTCTTGAATCCAGGGGAATGACAAGGTAAAAATTTTCCTTCCCTCTAACTCACACAAGGTCAAAATCCACTCACAATTTAGCTACTGATGTCAGCTGCAACAGAGTGGAGTGTGTAGGGAGGAAATCACTCACCATGCCATGGCAAAAAACTGTAAGATGCAGAACAGAAGCGCGAGTCCTGCCTTATGCCACTGGAGAGGGAGAGAAGAGGGGAGGGGGGAAGAACCACAGCAGAGACAAGTGTAAGAATCTTATTTTTAAAATAAACTCCAGTTATATTAACTCCAGTTATATATACACACAGGACTCCAGTACTCACCCAGAAAGCAGAACACAGTGTTAATATGAGGCACAACTAGAAGAAAACAGACAACTTCTATTAAACACAGAAACAACTCCAGTTTCTATAGATACTGTAACACAGTAATGAGTTCCTTCACAGTGACAGCAATTAATTACATCATTTCACAGTTTTATCCAATCCTGCATCGTAAGAGTTCCTCGTTTTTAAAATGCTCTCACTATTACTTTTCTGAAGCGAGTTAAAGCAATTAGGAAGTATCAGCCTGGTACCTCCAGAAAATAATTTTATGGCTGCAAAGATGAAAGAGGAAGAGGTTCCAACAGCTCTTTTGCAGGTCCCTACTCCATCCCACACATTTCTTGGTGTCTTAGGCACACACCACATTTCATCATTTTGCATAAGTCAGACTATTCAGTTACCACTCTAGGCTTTCTGCTTCCACACATGCCACATTTCCTGATGATTACATGGTTACCAAGGGGTTGAAATTATGTCATTACTTAAAGCTCACCAATTAAAACTATGACACACTTTTAAGAAATTTACACTATTGCTTAGGAGCTCTCCTGTTTATATATTTAAGTCCAGCACACTTATTCAAACCAGCACTTTTTGTCTTTCCAGAATTGCACTTTTGTCTTTCTTTACTACAGGGAAAACCTTGGGGGGTAGTAGGCCATTTTGGATTATTTTCTGCTTCTACCCTCAGTTTTAACAGAAGCCTCCTATTAGTTTCCATTCTCCATTTAAGACATGACAGCTCATTTATCTATGACAGATGCTGATAATTCATCTTCCTTCATCAACATCTAACAGCCTTTGGATACACATGTACCATTGTGTTCTAGAGATTATAATGTGCATTTTTCTGCTAGAGTGAAAAAAAAAAAAGATGTAGTACTCATATTCAAGACACTAAGACAAGCATTGCCAAAGAAATCACACACTTGACCTCAGCCCAGATTACTGACAATAAATGCAGGTCTTCCGTTAGTTTTAAGGTGGTGATTTGTATATTGGTCTAATACTGCATCATACATCTAACGGCTGGCTTTATCCCAGTGAACAACATTCCAGGAATTCTCCTGACTCCAGGCATCCTAAATGCATACAAAACACACACACCACACAGTAGGATTCTTGCTTGGAAGCGTACACAGTTAATTTCTCAAGCTCTGCAGCATCTCTGGATGTTTAAAGAGAAATTAGGAAGTGCTGATGCCAAGCAAACACTCTGAAGTCATTCAGACTGAAAGCGGGAGTTTTATGCAAGTCAAACCACCTTTCAGATTTCTGACTCAAATGGGAAAATTGCCAAGACAAAAAAAGCCTACTTTAAAGAAGAGTCAGTCTGAAACTTAGCAGCAACTTTCAGACACACACAGAGCAGGTTTGCTATCATTTCCATCCTCTGAAAATAAAGTAATTCCAAGGGCTGACTCCACTGAACATTGAATTTGCATTTTCTTTCTGTCATATAAGCTTCAAAACTGGAACCTATCAGCCAGCTGGGATGATCCCTGTATTTTTAATGCAAGGTGACCACGGCATAGAGTTTCCCCAGTTGCTCTGTCAGGAACAGAGGATTTTATCAAGGTGGAAATACCTACACAGCTCTTTCAAGCCAATCAGATAGAATACAAAAAGACAAAACTATGCAAAATAAAATATCTAACAATGTCCATAGGACAACTTTTAAAAAACTAGTGTCCCAACTTTCATTTTTTAGGCAACATGTAAATATGATGATGTGACCTCAAGCACCCTAAAAAAGCACGTGGATGGTTCCCACACACCAGCCACAGACCCTCAATGCTCATTTAGCAAAACAACCTGGCTTCAGCTCAGTCTTTTGTAACAGGGAGGGGGTATCTGGTGCTACACTCACCTGTCCACTATAGCAGATGTGCAGGGTGTTTGATACTTTAAGAAAGAAGAAAAAACACAACCAAAAAAAGCACACACAAACACATCCCGAGACACAGCTGGATCAACGTATTTGAAAGGACTTGACAATGAAAATTGTTCCCAGGTTTGCGTGAGTTAAAACTGACTCCTTTGATACTTACTAGCATAACAATAGTAGCAATCAAACGAGTAGGCTCAAACATCCTTTTCAGTTGTTTCACTGGTCCCATAAGAAACATAGTGCTGTGAAAAGCAAGACAAGATGAGCACAGAAATAAGAAAGGCAAAAGTGAAACTACGTAAGATTAAATTGTCTGCTGTCATAGGGGCACCAGTACACCATGTTGTTATGGTAATCAGTGCTGCATGACAAAAGAAATGGGATATACAGTGAAACAAAATCTATTCCTGCTTTTCTTTGTGCAAGGTATTTATAACTTTATTCACACTTGTTCAGTTAAAATTATCATAAGCAGAGCAGAACTATCAAGTTAGAAGCATAAATCAAGACCAGCTTCAATCAAATAATCCTTGAGAGATGCTTTTTTAACCAGCTTTTCAAAAATGCTTTTTAAATATGCTTTTCAGGAACACCATCCACAGAGCTCTGCATGGATTGCAAGGTAATCCAGCTCAATTCCTCGACATAACGGGCTGTTTTCAGGCCTGGAGCCAGGCGTCTGATCCCTTACCAGATCTGCAGCCCTCATTCAGAGCACTGGTGATGGACATGGCATGAATTATACAAGGTGAAAGTTTTATCAAAAGAGATATTTCTGCTTCATGTACTATATTATTCTGCCTCATTAGTATATTACCTCCAATTCCATTATTTATGCTTTCTAACATCATGCTAAGTTTCTACAATCACAGAAAGTTGGGCCAGTTACAAAGTCTGTGGGGCTTTGCTTCAGGAACCTCGATGGCCATGAAGTCTTACCACATATGCTTGCCCTGACAGACAGACTGCCCCAAATATATTCACCAAAACATACAGAATACTTCCAAATGCAAAATGGTGAAGAATTATTTTTATCTTGGGGAGGAGGAACCAACAAAATCAAAAAACCTCAATGCTCAAAGTATGAGTTTGGTTCTTCTTTATTGATGAATAACATTTACTTTGAATGCATTACTAAAAACAATACCCAAAATTAAAATTTTCTTTACCATTTCAGGGCACTAGTGGGGAAATCCTGTTCTTTAAAATTCAACAAGGAAATTATCTACAAAAGCAAATCTTCTCTCACAAACGTAATAGTTTCTACCACTTATGCACTATAATTCTGCTTTTGTTTGTCATCTTTATTAGGGAACCAATATATGAAGATTGTTACCTCCCAATAGATGCAATATTCCCCAGAGTATAAAACACTGCAAACAGTACCAGCCCTTTCTTTGGTATCCATAGCAGACAACTACCCTAAAAAGGAAAATTTAGAGAGAAAAGGGAAAAATTAACAGTTTTAATATTGAAACAAATATATATATCCAGGAAGTGACACATAACGAAAGAAATCTTAGGAAAACTTAAACCCAAACGGCAGAATCACACATACAAAAGTAAATCGCATTTACTGGCATTCTTGTTAAGAGTAAGCGGATTGCATCTAACTGGAACCCAGTCACGTCTTCACAAAGACTCAGAAAAACTAAGCAACAGCATAGAGCAAGGCTGTAATTATCTGGGCTCCTGAAACTCAAATATTGGAGAGATCTGGCAAAAAGGCCTTACCAGGATCGAGCACAGACATCCAATTGCAAAACACGCAATGAAGCCTTTCACTCGGGTACCCCAACTTAATGAAGTTGCATCGATAGCCTGGAAACGAGGAGGAAAATAAAAGTGAAACTTGTTTACTAGTATCTCTTGCCTCCTACCGAGCGTGAAAACTTCCTCTCAGATGCTGAACAGTGTCCTATTCAGGCACCCTCCTTTGTGTCCCGCGGGAAGCGGGGGATGCCGAGGGACCGCCGGCCCCGCTGGGGACGCGCGGGGTCCCTGCGGGCGCGGGGGCAGCGCTGGCGGTGCCCACGCGGGACCGCCCGGCCACGCCACCGGCGACTTCTCCGCCACTGTTCCGCCAACTCGCCGAACAACCGGGGGAAGGGGTGGCCGCGTTCCCCCGCCCCTGCCGCAGCCCCGGGAGCGAGGTGGGAGCGGGAGCGTAGCGCTACCTCGGCCAGGCCGCTCGGCTCCTCCGCGTCGCGGCCGCTCAGCACCCGCTTCAGTTTGTCCATGGCTCCCCTCCCCGGCCGGCCGGCCGGAACGCCCTGCCCTTCCCTCCCTTCCCTTCGCTCCCCAGGGACTACCAGCTCCGGCAGGCACCGCGCCCACCTGCGCTCCGCAGGTAGGGGAAGGCCGGCGGGGCGGCGCGCGGGCTGCCGGAGAATGTAGTCCGGATGTGGCTGTATCCTATCTCCTCCCAGCACTTTCGAATTCATTACTTGGCAGGAGCAAAACTATTTTATGCTCATATAGGTTTCAATCTGCTCCCACGACTGTGGCTCTTCTCCCGCTCTGAAAGAGTCCCACTCTGAGCCAGAGTAGTGTCCTGACAGACAAAGGCATGTGGATGCAAGGTCCTACTAGCAGGCAAAGTTCAGCATCACAAGCAGTTAGTTTATTTTGCTCAGTTAAAAACAGAACTATAAAATGTTTGGTGCATTTTATTTAGCAACATACAAGAAACAATATAAACTGCCACATTAAACTTGACACAAAACAGCTGGAGAATCACCCCAATCCCTCCCCCTAAAATTATTTGTTCAAAGTGGTACTTTTCTGTGGAAAATTTGTGCCAGAGAGCTTGCGGTATGCCGGTTTATACTGCTGCTTCTTGGTAATCTGTGGTACAAGAAAGTCACAAAGTGCTCTAAGTTTGAACTTGTAACTAACTCCCTAAACATGTTCTGGTGATTTCCCCAACACGTGTGTTCCGCTTAAATGCATAGCACCCAAAATAGATGGATATCACAGATCTATATAGTCAGGATACAAGTCCATTCAATAAAACTTTACCAACAGGTCACAAATTAGGATGTATAATGGACAAGAGAAAATACACAGTATAAGTTAAACATGCAGAGTGCCCTTTCCAATGCTACCTCTCCACTCTGTGCGTTTCCCACACATACTCTACTTTAGCCAGATGGAGTTTAACATCAGCATCACTGACCAAACCCACATCACAGTTTGAATTCATAAATCCAGATACAGTTTCCTTCATGCCAGCACTACATGAGCTCTCCTCTCAATCACTACCAGCTTTAAAGTGTGTTTTTGTAAGCTTTAAGGCATGTAAACTGATATATGCTTAGAGTAAAAGAAGTGCCATGATTTACTTCCACCAGAAAAATATCTCTTCACCCCCATTTGTTGTTCCCTTCCTTTTCACTCTTTCCTCATATCCCTCTATCACTGGAGTGGAACCAAATGATCTTCTATTACCAAGTGAATTTTAATCTCTTTCAAGCTGCAATCATCTGCAGCCCCCTTCTTCATCCTGACACCAAAATCTTTAGAAAACAAGTGCAGGAAAATGGAAAAAAGCCAACAGAATGTAGGACTATAACAGGGAATACAGAGGACCTCACTTCTATTTCAAAGTGGCCATAAATTCACTCACCCAGATCATGTCTGATAATTATCTGATAATTATCAAGGCTGATAACTTCTTTCAGAAACTGTTTCATTTCAATTCTCTTCACTCATCCTATGGATCATAAGATTTTTTGCAGTAATCCTTTCCAAAGGATTCCAAAGATAAGGCTGAAGGTGTATTTAGAAAAAAAAAAATTAATGAATAACTTTGTACAAACGAATCCTCACAGACCTTCTGTGAGGTAGGCATATATTAACTCTCATTTTTACATACAGGGAACGGAAGCACAGAGAAATTTCTTCCCCATGGTTAGAGTAAATCAGTGGCACAGGAAAAACTGCAGTTAGTTTCTGCCTTTCAACCTGACGTTGAATTCATTAGACCAGGCTGCCTCAAATAAAAGTGAAACAAGTGTGCTCTTTGTTTTAACTAAGAGAACAGTCACTTAGATGGCAGTAGACTTTTTTTTCTCTTCCTTAAAAACCTCAGAATCTTCTCTACACGAAAACCATTTCTCAAAAGACATGGTTACATGCCAGGCTTTGTGGTGGGTTGTTTCTAGTAAGCCATGCAGTGTAGAACATGTAGATTTTGAAACAAAACCCCCAAGACATCAGAACGTGTACACCTTCTGATCTGCAAGCACCTTAAACCACAAGGCCTGCTTTTCACTGCAGTTACCTGCTTCCTGCACTGAGTGTCAGCAATAAACCCAGACCAGCCTGCTCAGCTGCCCCACTCTTAGGCCATACCATTAACATACTGTAGGATTTCCAAAAGCAATACAAATATTTAAGTTTAATCCACTAAGTGTTAAAATCATGACTATACAAGTGATCACGCTTCTGTTATTATTAGAACTTAAAAGAATTTTAAAATAAACCAAAATGATGTATCTGGAATACATGTTAGCATCCTTTTAAGGCCATACAGGATCTCCTTTCTCAAACTGCAAATACCAGCATCATTTAGGGATCAGAGACTTCCCCAGCCTTAAGCCACACTGCCATTTGGCAATTTGGCTATCAGGGCAGTACAGCCATCACACGTGGGTACATCCAGCAGAAGGGCAGTGCAGGACAATGCATTTCCAGTATGGAACGTGACTGAAGCAGCTTAGAGACCCCACGTGAGAGTCACAGAACTGCCTAGAGAAATCCATCTGACATCAGATTAAACCAGCATTTGTGAAGAGACTTTCCAGTGTCTCTCTGTTAACCTCCAGCTTTTCTCCTGCTCTGGACTTAATGACTCACGAATAATTTTACCTTTACATAGTGTAAAAAAAATGCTTTTTATTTTTCCCCTATCCTTAAATCCATCTTCAGATGAAATGAATATTCTTAGGTGAGACTCTGGATCAGCAACTACAAAAAGTAACTTAGTTGGTTTGCAGCTCACAGTAGGGGGAGCCAAGCAAAACGGGGAGTTTAGAACTGAGAGATCAAAATAAATGCAGAGGAATTTGTACTTTTTTTTTACTATGGATTACTTCTCAATAAAAATAAAATCATGCCAATTTTACAACTCCAGTAGTTTCTTGGTATCTGAAGCAGCAATACCAAAATCTTCATAGAAGTGTTAGTGGTGGGGGTCCAGACGGGTCAGACAATACTCCTGCCTACTTGGTGAACTAAACAGAACCCAGACTCTTTGTCATTTCTCCAATGCTGTTGAAAACTATAACTCACCATCAGTCCATCATCAACTCCAGATACAGGTTAAAAAAAACCAAACAAAAAACACCATTAGCAAAACCTGCTTGAAATGTTTTCTCTCAAGGCTACAGAAAAATTAGCCAAATTCTTTGTTCCACTAATAGTGAAACGCCCCCCATGATGATTATGTGATCACATTATCTCCAGTCTACTTCAAGTCCATATCAAGTCACATTTATTTAGACTTAGCACATGTGGTTTCCAGTGATGCTTCTGGTTTAGGCTCCAGCTTCTCTGGGAATTCTAGTTTTTCACAGATGGTCTCCTTTATGGGTAGATACTGAGAGATCTCATTAGGTTCCGTGAACAGGGAAGGTGGAACGTTCTAAAAAGCAGAAGTTTTACAACAAACAAGTGAATGAAAAGAGGGGATTAAAAAAAATAGTATTCCAAACCCAAACTTTTACAGACAATTAATCTATAATTTACCAGATGTAAACACCTGAAGTCAGGTATGATTATTAAAATTTACCTTATGCTCTGACATAACTTCAAATGGACATACAGTCTTACTCTTTATGTGGATCAATAGGCTAAGGAAAGGTATTTAACATTTTTAAGCAGCAGATTATAACAGTGCAAGAAAGCCAGATATTCATAAACACCTACAATGTTTTTAAAAAATGTATTTAAAATGTGAATGTAACAAACAATTTTTTTAAGATTCAAGTTCAAGATGAGGATCCCATGTCTTCTAGCCATTGCAATATATGCACTGACGTTGCTCAGATTTAGCAATTGATAACTGATCAATCTCAACACGCATCTTAGTTTTATGAAGTCCACCACAGACATTTATATGAAATACTACAAATCATTGGATTTTAATTTCATATCAAGAAATTAGGTGGTTTCATTAAGTGAGTCAGTTTCTTTCTCTGGAGATCCCTGTAGACCTCTTCTCCATATACAAGACATTTAATGGAAAAAAAAAATCTACACTGAGCAAATAACTTTCACATTTCTAACAACATTCTTTAAGAAGTGCATCCAGAGCTATTAAAATACAACCTCTATTTTGGCTATCCCTACCATGTAAGGAACAATACCACTGTTTCAATTATTTCAAACCTCAGTGAAGAAGGAAACTTTTTTGCTTTACCTATGCAAGCCGAAAGCTATGTGCATTTCCACTCTTAAAACAACAGGAAAAATGATTTAACAGCACAGATGATAATTTTCAAACAGAAGGTTAACTAAAACCTAGATCACTGATCAATAGTTCAAAAATTACTGAACTATGAGAAAGCTCATGTTTGGATTTAGTGTTGTTTATAGGGATCATATATTGTTAAGAAATAATAGAAGGCCCCTTTCCTCACAAGAAAAACAAGCGTTTTGCAAAAATATCCCCTTGAAAGGTTAGTAACACACTAGCCACTTTTTAGAGGCAAAGGAAAAATAAGGGAGAAGGAAAGTTAACAAGAATATGAAAGATGAGGTGTTGGGTCAAAATAAAAATCAACAGCTGCAACTCCAAATGTGCCACAAATTATTCTGAGCCTTTACTAGAGTTTTAAGGTGACCTATTAACCTCAAATATTTGAGAAAAACTGAGTCTACTGCCAAACAGATCTTAACCCCTAAGATTCCTTGGAAGCACACAACCACTCATGAAATTTAGCACCAGGGGACATGGAGTACCTGATTTTGCGAACAGTTCTATGAAAAAATAATAAAAACATTTTGTTAATCTAGAAGTAGAAAAAGTAACCCAATCCCATATCTTGTCATGTGATCTGAACATTTACAAATGCAAATCTGCCCTGAAATCACAAAAAACACCAGCTGCATAAGTGGAAAGAATTTCCCTCTGTATCAATTCCAAACCTAACAAAGAATGACTTAGAGACACAGTATTTTCTATGCTGACCATAAAACAAAAAACCAGACAGAAAAAAAAAGAAAGTTTAAAAAATGCAATACCTTTAAACTTGATATTTTGCTTTCTCTGGATGTGTATTCTCGCAACATGTACGTCTTGTCAGCCTAATGGAAAAAAATTGTTGTCTGGTATCAGTGCAAACTGAGCATTTTAAATACACTGAATTTAAGTAAGCATTTGAATTTGGTTGACCACATACTTTCCCCTGGGAGAAGATTCAAGAAGACAGAGAAAGACGGTAAAAATGTTCTCTTTTCCAAAAACCACCTTTCTGTGTAAATGCATTAAAAAAAACTCTGTGACTGAATTTTCTTGTTAATCTTTACTCAGCTGGAACTCCTACATCAGTACAAATACAGCTACACAGAATAACCAAATCACAAATCTTAACATCCTCTATTATTTATGAGAACTCAATGTAGTATGGACAGCTATTTGCAAGTTAACACTTGCACTTTAATTCTATTAGACAAGACAAAAATAATTTCCTTGCAGACAAGAACGGTATCGAACTATTTACTGCTGCCTGTTTTTCCTCTTGTACTTCCTTCTCTAATCTGTGTCTGTCAAATGTATTTAAATGATTACATCGTAAGAGAGGTAGCCCACTCTGCCCATACAACATCTAGCTCCAAATTATCCACCACTTGGTTGCTAGTTCAGCACCACCACAATAATAAAATATACTTGAATGTTCATATGCCCCCAATATCAGTATTAAATTAGGTCTCTGAAAGCAAAAAGCAAGTGAACCTCTGTAAAATAGTTATGATGGAAACTAAGAGTTTACCTCATGATAAAGCCTTGTATCATTCATCCTGATAAGTACTCCATCAACTCTCAAGAAAAACCTCAACAGCACAAAAAAGCTGGAAGGCATGACTCTCTGCAAAAATAAAGATGTTCCATCAGCACATTACAAAGGTTTACTTTAAGTATGTACTTGTCTACAGCACATATTCACAGTGAAGGTAGTATGAGAAGTTTTCAGCAGCAAAGTCAAAATCTGGGCTGTTGATACGCTCCAGCTATCTCTGAACAGCAGGGCAGACAGTGTCTCAAAAGACTATTAGGCAGGATGCAGGGGGGAAAAGATTATTCCCTGAAGGGGAACGGATGACAAAGGTTTCAAGACAACACCATCTCCAGTAAGATCATATTTCTAAGAGCAAGGATAAAGAACTTTGTGTTTTAAAGTTTAAATCCCAGAAGGAACAATATGCAAAAAGCAACTGCATCTTGCTTTTATTAGCCAACTGAGTCACCAAGCATCATCCTATACACCTCTCAGTACTCACTACTTTCACACTCAAACTTGATACTCCGTGATCGTGAAGTTCATCTTCAAAGAGGAGTACTTCTTCAAAAAACATAATTTGTTCCCTGGCTTTCAACTTCTCTGTATTTATGTGTTCTGTCGTAGGAACAACCTAAAGAAAAATACTTAGAAGAGTTAGCATATTCATTTGTTGCCAAACTATATAAAGTTTTACCTGACCTTTTGAATGCCACAGTTCTGGAAAGGAAAAAACTTTTTGGGCACTAAACTTAAGGCACCCCAGATTTCTAAGATAAAAAGTTAAAATTAAAATCAAAGTTTCCAAGAGTTTCCTCTTGGAAATAAACATCAAGCGAAAGCAAAAACTAAGAATGGAAAATTCTTAATAAACTTCCCTATGAGTATGGGCTCAGTAGGGTTTCAGCTGCAAACAATTCTCCTCACTTTAAGTGTTTATTTCAAAACATGTGAAGATGCCTTGTGTTTAACATACATATGACAAGTTCAGGTTTATAAACAGATTTCCATGCATGTAGTAACCCTAGCCCACTACACACATTGAAAAGGATTCTAGTAAAGCCCTCCCAGGGAAATCAAGTACTTTTATGTTCTCCATCTCATGGTATCCATAGACACTGCTGGTGCCTAAAGACTATGGACCAACATCATTTATTTCTATGCTGTACTGTCAATTTCAGAATAACTCAAATGATCTCTAACTAAAGCGATTCTAGTGAATTAATTAAAGATTATCTGCTTAGTAGCAAGCAACCTTGTATGCAGTAAAAAGAAGCTGGAACTTCAGTCTTATTTTCAAGTAAATAAAGACATGGGAGAGCCCGTGAGTTTAAATATGAGGAGTTACTGAGTTACTGTTGCAGAAAAACATAAGGCCATTAAAAGCAGCCCTATCTGCTTAGACAAAGAGGCAAGCAGCAGAGCATGAAGGTACTACAGAATGACACAGTTGATAGTACTGCTGTATGTGAGAAGCTCAGGGCTCCAGAGGGGCATCCAGCAAGCGCTGAAGACTCCCGTGTGCTTTAATCTCAAAATGCTTTAAGACACTGCTCACCTCACCCCCATTATTAAAATAAGCCATGATTTGATTAGGATAACATGCTGAGAGACATGGAAAGCCCAAAATACACCTTGAAATCAGAAATTATGAGGCATAAAAGATTTTACAGAAGCCTGTTGAAAGGTAAATGAGAGTTTTAAAAAAAATTTTGACTGAAACAAGATGCATTCAGCAATTAACCAGAAAATGGTTACCTTTAATGTTGCAGTATCTCCCAGCAATGTTCCTTTGTAGTCCGTTGTGTAAGTCCAGTCATATGGCTTGACAACTTCCTTAGTGTGCTCCGTCTCACTCCTCAAAAAGTGAAAGAGAAAACAGCTTTGTAGTAATTGCTTTGTAGCAACTATAAAAAAATTACCACCCCACATAAGACTGTGCATTACAATTCCCACTCTTCTTAAAGAAAAACAGCAGCATTGTCTGTGCTGTGAATAAAATATCGAGATTTAATCACAGTTTCACAACATCTGTTTCCATAAAAACTTTGAAAACTATTGTGAGAATTCTCAATCTAACACTATTTCAGTTCCATGAGTCAAAGATTTTCATGCAATATTGCTGAAAAACTTGTATTTCAAGCTCATTTTTTTCTTTAAGAAGGCAAAAAGTGATCTGCTGACAACACAGAGCAATCATTAACACTGTAATTTGCCTTAGTTTTCATGACAGCTTTGCTTTCTCTCTGTGCTTGACTTTCAGGTGCTCTACAACTAATTTGGTAAATACTAAGCACTACAATTAGTTCTCAAGCATGGTAATTGTTCTGCTTTATTCCTAAGGCTAAGATTTTGAACACGTACAGCACTTTGCACTTTGAACACCACACAACACAATCTTGTAATGCTCGAGGCCCTATGAGTCTGAATGAACAGAAACAGCATTAAGCCATGTTAAACTTGAAGAAAGCCAAGACACAACTGAAAAACATAGCTGACCCAATTTAACAGATAGGATGATGACAGCAAAGAAAAGCTAAGTGACTTCTGTGATCACATGCTGTATGTAGGATTGAATAAAATGCAACCTGGTCTTCAAGAGTTCCATTTGTTCTTTTTACTACTTTATGAGTTTTATATACAACACACCAGTACTTGCCCACTGGTGATAAAATACTATACCTGCTCTCTTGCCACTCCTCTGCACAAGCGACTTTGATCATACCTTGACAATTATTGACACATTTTAAAGCATCTGTAGCATTGAACTCAATTCCAAAACCACAATCATGCTGTATTCTTAGGACATTGTCTCCAAACATCATTTCTGGCAGAGAAGGCATATGTAATTCATCAGCCAACCTGCAGAGAAAAATAAGAGAGACATCAGTCAACCATAGTTCAGTGAAAGCAGTCCTTGTTTTGGAGTAAGTATTTTTAATGATAATTCAGAAGATACATCATCAGTATGTTCTGCAAGACTTCGTTGTTTTCCCAGGTTAATCATTTGACCTGAAAGGGAATGTCATTGATCCAGTGACTTTTCCACCACAAAAGCATTTCTAAAACATTCCTTCTCCAGGTTCATATGAAAGTTTCACACATGAGGAATCAAAAGAGTATCTGAGAAGCATGTAGAAGCAGTTTTTAGTAGGAGCTCCAAAAAACTTTTAGGAAGAAGCACTCATCATCAGCAAGTTTGAATTCACTGCACAGTGGTCAATATCTCCAAATCTAGAAGCCTGTAAAAAAGATGCTTAAAACAACCCTGGCAAGGTAAAAAGTGCACATGACACTACTGTGTCCTACTACACTTCCAAGCTGGTAGAAAACACGTACTAGTAGAAGACTTAAATGGCTTTAGCAGGAAAGCCACAGGCAAAGCCACAGACCCAACTGCACAAGGTACTGCATGAACCAAGCAAGCACGATCCCTGTAGAAAATCTCAAACCATCCTATTTCACGTTCTGCTTTACATCAGTCTGTATACTTATTAAACTAATCTACATATATACATACAGTATATATATAAACCGACACACCCCCAGCACTTGGTATAGCCT
The DNA here is from genome assembly GCA_013400975.1 of Atrichornis clamosus. Classification (NCBI taxonomy): domain Eukaryota; kingdom Metazoa; phylum Chordata; class Aves; order Passeriformes; family Menuridae; genus Atrichornis; species Atrichornis clamosus. The sequence continues at coordinate 162,625 of WBMZ01012320.1, forward strand.
CTGACCTTAATTATCAAAAGGCTTCATATACTTCTTTTTCTCTCTACCACTACTTTACTTATCAAGATCAAAAAGGAGCACATCTGGAGAGAAGAAAGCTTTAGAAAACACACAAACTTAATGAAGGGGAGGGAAAAGAGTGTCCTAATCATAATGTTCACATTGATAATGAGGTATTCCCAAACAAAAGCGGTTATTTCTGTAACTCGGCATACAAAAGAACAATATGCTAACCTAACTAAAATAAAAATAGCAAATTCATACACCTGGAGAAAAGGGTCATACATTTCTCCCAGAGAAGACAGAATAACGTTATGAACTTTTCCATTTCATCAAGTGTAGGAACCCCTGACCTGCAAAAACCAAATCAAGCACAGAGGAGTTCTCGGCTATGGCACATTTAATCCTTCACCTTTCCACACAGGTTGCTGAGGGATTTTTGTGAAAAATATTTGCCAGAAATAAAACTCGTATAAATACTAATGGTGTTCCCCAAGCAATAAAAGACAAAATGCTAAGAGAAACACATTATAAAAGGAAGCTGACTAAAAGCACTGTAAACTGGAGGGTTCCTGACTTTTCAAATTTGAAGTGGATGAATTGTTTTGGAGATCTCACACTAGGTACCAAGACCTACATGTAAACGGCTAATTCTGGACTTCTCTTCACTACCCTGCAAAATCCTCTGTGTTCTTTCAAGCCTGTGCTGTGGCTCTTGCTACTTTACTTTTCAGCTTTTTTTTCTGTTCTGAAAAACTGTGTGTTCCTCAAAAACATCTAAACAGATAAAGGTAATTTCTGAAAATTATTGAGATGACTAATTTAAAATAACTACAGTTAAAGAAACTGAATAGATAGAAGATAAGTACAGCAGGCAATTTGGCTTTCAGACTGGCATTTCAGATCTCTCACTTGTTCACAAATCATGAAGAAAGTTAACATCCTCCTGATCCCAAGAATAAAGATTTTTATTTTTAAAAGGCAGCATCCTACAAAATAAGTCTTCAAATAAGCCATAAAAATGAGATACTCTACTAACAACCCTCCTTTCCCCACAGGATGCAGGTATAGCTTAGGTGGTTGTTGAATCCTCATTACAGAAAAACTACTAAATCACAGGATTCAAGTTTTCTTACCTGTAACTGCAAAAACTAAAGGACTATTAGTCAGAAGCAGTTTGAGAAGATTATTTTAGGCATTGAACATAAGATAAAGATAGAAGAAGGAACATAGGTTTTACCTGTTTTAAGGCAGACATCCAGTTAGAAAAAAGTAATATGTTCTTATGCTTAAAAATTAACATTTATATAGTTTACTATAATGTTAATTTTAAAAAAAAGCATAACATTTGAAGAGACTTTATCAAACAAATTAGAATCACAGAATCATTTAGATTGAACAGGACATCTAAGATCAAGTCCAACTGTTAACCCAGCACCGCCAAGTCCACCACTAAACCATGTCCCTGAGTGCTCTGTCTACACAAATACCTCCAGGGATGGTGACTCAAGCACTTCCCTGGGAAGCCTATTGCAAGGCTTAACAATGCTTTCTGTGAAGAAATTTTTCCTAATATCCAATCTAAACCTCCACTAGTGCAACCTGAGGCAATTTCTTCTTGTCCTATTACTTGTTACATGCTCTTTCCAGGTAGTTATAGAGCGTGATAAGGTCCGCCCATGAACCTCCTTTTCTCCAGGCCGAACATCCCCAGCTCCCTCAGCTGCTCCTCACAGGACCTGTGCTTCAGACCCTTCCTCAGCTCCACTGCTCGTCTCTGGGCACACTCAATGTCTTTCTCGTAGTGACGAGCTCAAAACTGAACACCGGATTTGAGGTGTAGCCTCACCAGTGCAGAGGGACAAACACTGCCCTGGCTGTGCTGGTCACACTATTCCTAATGCAGGCCAGGCTGCCATTGGCCTTCTTGGCCACCGGGGCACATGCTGGCTCATGTTCAGTCACTGCCAACCAGCACCTTCCAGGTCCTTTTCCACATGGCAGCTTTCCAGCCACTCTTCCTCAGCCTGTAGCGCTGTCATGGTGACCCAAGTGCAGGTTNCACTGTGTGGGGTCATGGTGACCCAAGTGCAGGTTCCATACAATTGGCATCAGCCCATCAATCCAGCCTGTCCAGATCCCTCTGCAGAGCCTTCCTGCTCTCCTGCAGATCAACACTCCACCCTACATGGTGTCATCTGTCAACCTACTCAGGGTGCACTTGATTCCCTCACCTGGATTGTCAACAGACATTAAGCAGGACTGGCCAAAATACTGAGCCCTGGGGGACACCACTGGTGACCAGCCACCCACTGATTGTAGCTTCATCCACCACCACACTCTGGCCTCACCCACACAGCCAGTGTTTTACCCAGGAAATGGTGCACCCATCCAACCTAGGAGCAGCCAGTTTCTCCCAGAAAAGGCCTCAGTAGCCTCAGAAAAGGTAAAAGCAAGATGAATGAAAATACATTTAACAAGATTAACAAGACTTCTATGTATACTAAAATTTATTCCAGAAACTGACACCAAGAAATATCTGTCAAATTCATCTGCCACTGAGGACAGTTATGGCACATCTGAATTATTCAGTTCCACATTAGTAAATCTGACTTAAGTACTTGATGCTGACACAGGAACATTTTCTCCAATGGTTTGACAGGAGTGGAAATAAAGACAAGAAGAGAGCAAATTATAAATTTTTAATGAAAACCACTATCTTAAAATAGCTATTACCAAGACATGGTATGAGACATTTAAAAGACCCTTATTCACCATTAAAAAGTAATTCAGAAAATCAAGCTTCTAATTAGTAGGCCTCAGTTCACAGATGTCCAGAGCTCCAAAACCATCAGAATCATAGAATGGTTTGGGCTGGAAGGGACCTTAAACATCAACTTCCAACTTCCCCACCATGGGCAGGGACACATTCCACTAGACCAGGTTGCTCCAAGCCCCATCCAACCTGGTCTTGAACACCTACACGGATGGGGCATCCACCATCTCCCTGGGCAACCTGTTCCAGTGCCTCACCGCCCTCACAGTGAAGAGCTTCTTCCTAGGGTTCAATCTAAATCTACTCTCTTTCCATCTGAATCCACTCCCCCTTGTCCTGGCACTACATGCCTATGCAAAAAATCCCTCTCCATCTTTCTTGTAGGTTGCCTTCAGCAATCATTAAAACAAAATTTTGAAAATTACCTGTAACCCAAATCGCCCCAGTTTTTCCAGCCACAGAATCAAGCTTGAAGAGCGGGAACAACCCCTGTTCCCCCCGTAACTGGGCTGAGCAGCGTCTCCCCCGCCCCGGGAACGCTCCGTGTTTCTTTCGCAATGCCAGCAGACGCCCGAAGGCCCTCGCTGTGAGGGCTGAGGCCGCAGCCCGGGGGGCTCCCCGAGCAGCGGGGACACCGCGCTGTGCCACCCCCCGGCCCGCAGCCCGCCCCACCTCTCGGCCTGCGCCGACTTCATGATGTGCGTCCGGGCGGCGCTCAGCTTCCACGGCCCGAAGGTGAAGTCGCGCCGGCTGCTCTGGAAAACGGGGTGCATGGCGGCCTCCTCTCCGCCGAGGAGAAGGCAGGAGGTGCCGGAAGGGGCGGCGGCGGAGGCGGTGGAGCCCCTCTCCTCCCCGCACAGCCCTCACGGCAGCAGCGGCGGCCCCGGAACCGCCGCCTCGTGGCGTTTCCGCTTCCAGGGGCGCGCGCAGCGCAGAGCCCCGGCGGCGGTGGAATCCTGGGATGCGTTAGGAAGAGTGTTGCCAGCAGGTCGAGGGAGGTGATCCTGTCCCTCTGCTCTGCCCTAGTGAGGCTACATCTGTAGTACTCTGTCCAGTTCTGGTCTCCCCAGCACAAGAGAGACAGGGAGCTCCTGGAGTCGGTCCAGTGGAGGGCAACGAAAATGATTAAGGGAGTGGAGCATCTCTCTTAGGTCAAAAGGCTGAGAGAGTTGGGCTTGTTCAGCCTCGAGAAGAGATGGCTGAGAGGGGAACTCATCAATGTGTATAAATAGCTAAAAGAAGGGGTTCCAAGAGGGTGGACCCAGGCTCTGTTCGGTGGTGCCAAGCAATGGGACAAGAGGCAATGGGCAGAAATTGATGCACAGGAAGTTCCACCTGAACACGAGGAAGAACTTTACAGGTGACTGAGCACTGGAACAGATTGCCCAGAGAAGTTGAGGAGTCTCCCTCACTGGAGATATTCAAGAACCGTCTGGACACAATCCTGTGCCATGTGCTCTGGGAAGATCCTACTTGAGCAGGAAGCTTGGACCAGATGACCACTGTGGCCCCTTCCAACCTACCCAGTCTGTGATTCTGTGAGGTGACATGGTGGGGCCAGACAGGAGAGGGGTGAGGATCCATGCTCCTCTGCAGTCCCAGAGTCACGGTAGGGAGAGTGGGCTCTCTCCAGTCTCCTCTGCCCGGCATGAAGAGCCAGCAAGCTTACTCAAGTCCCTGTTCCCGGGGAGCTGGGCTGCAGCAGCTGGTGGAGAATGTTTGTGTGCCCCATGGGTGCTCGTGTCCCCAGCCACTTCTCCACAGGTACCTCGCTGAGAGCAGTGGGAGAGTTGGGTAGGAGCGGTCATGGAGAGATCTAAAGCCCCTCATGACCCTGGGCCATCTCTGTGGCCACACTCACAGGTGCAGCAAGCATTACTTGGTGTGGTGGTTTTGCTAGACCTGGTTTTTGGTAGCGAGGGGGCTGCAGGGGTGGCTCCTGTGAGAAGCTGCTAGAAGCCCCACCACCATGTCGTGCAGGGCCAACGTCTGGCTGGCTGCAAAGATGGATGTGCCCCAGGCCAATTAAAGTGGTAATGCCTCTCTGATAACATATTTAAGAAGGAATTCAAAACCATGTCTGGTTGCGTAGCTTTAATTGCAGCCAGGGAGGAGGGGGATATGGGCTGAAGAACACAACATAGAGAAGCAGCCAGGCCAGGTTGGAGGAAGATACAGCAGGAGCTGGAGCTGAGATTCCAGTGCAGCTGGTGGTGAGACCATCGTGAGATGGGATGTCCCCC